>JAVIAB010000101.1:25914784-26145630 GCA_032433765.1 Megaustenia siamemsis
TTATTATGGAAGATGCTCAGACGTTTCTTTCTTATTATGGAAGATGCTCAAAGTTTTCTTACTTCTTCTGGAAGATGCTCAAAATTTTCTTATTTCTTCTGGAAGATGCTCAAACTTTTCTTACTTATTATGGAAGATGCTCAAATTTTTCTTACTTCTGGAAAATGCTGAAACTTTTCTTACTTATTATGGAAGACGCTCAAACTTGTCTTACTTATTATGGAAGATTCTCAAACTTTTCTTACTTTTTATGGAAGGTGCTCACACTTTTATTACTTATTATGGAAGATGCTGAAACTTTTCTTACTTATTATGGAAGATGCTCAAAGTTTTCTTACTTTTTCTGGAAGATGCCCAATGTTTTCTTACTTATTATGGAAGATGCTGAAACTTTTCTTACTTATTATGGAAGATGATCAAAGTTTTCTTACTTATTATGGAAGATGCTCAAAGTTTTCTTACTTCTTCTGGAAGATGCTCAAAATTTTCTTATTTCTTCTGGAAGATGCTCAAAGTTTTCTTACTTTGTTATGGAAGATGCTCAAACTTTTCTTACTTCTTCTGGTAGATGCTCAAACTGGTTCTGGGCTAGAGAAAAAATCTTGAGCTGTTTCATGCCACCAATCCCCTTGGGAATACTGGACAATCTGTTAGCGGAGAGGTTGAGTTCTGCCAGATGACGACAGTTGATCAAAGTCTCCGGCAGGTGAGTCAGGAGGTTGTGTTGCAAGTCTAGTACCCTGGTCAGAGATTATTCAGCAGATATCATAACCATTTAAAACACAACTGCTTTCTTTCATATCAAAGTGACATTTTAATTACAAAGTAAATTAGGAGTAACCTTTTAGAGAGCTCGGTGGCGTTGTGGTTAGTGCATTCGCCTGTCGACCTGATGGCTCGGGGGTTCAGTTGAGGAAAAATTGTTTTCCGACATAAAAGAATCTCGGGGCCCACCAAAGATCTTTAGATGGGTACCTGAGATAATTTTTGTGAAGGAAAGTCAGTGAACAAGTCACCGCATGAAGCTGAGACTTTGTACAATGACGTCACTTAATTTACAAAACGACAATTGCTATTGGGCTACCTTTATATTTTTACCCTCCACGACTAAAGGCGTTTATGGTGCCCGCATTAGCTTTACTACAAGCGTCACATTTTATGGGTGGTATTGTTGGTGGTATTGTTGGTGATACTGTTGGTGGTATTGTTGGTGGTATTGTTGGTTATAATGTTGGTGATACTGTTGGTGGTACTGTTGGTGGTATTGTTGGTGGTATTGTTGGTGGTATTGTTGGTTATAATGTTGGTGATACTGTTGGTGGTACTGTTGGTGGTATTGTTGGTGGTATTGTTGGTTATAATGTTGGTGATACTGTTGGTGGTATTGTTGGTGATACTGTTGGTGGTATTGTTGGTGGTATTGTTGGTTATAATGTTGGTGATACTGTTGGTGGTACTGTTGGTGGTATTGTTGGTGGTATTGTTGGTGGTATTGTTGGTTATAATGTTGGTGATACTGTTGGTGGTACTGTTGGTGGTATTGTTGGTGGTATTGTTGGTGGTATTGTTGGTTATAATGTTGGTGGTATTGTTGGTGGTATTGTTGGTGATACTGTTGGTGGTACTGTTGGTGGTATTGTTGGTGGTATTGTTGGTGATACTGTTGGTGGTATTGTTGGTGGTATTGTTGGTGGTATTGTTGGTTATAATGTTGGTGATACTGTTGGTGGTACTGTTGGTGGTATTGTTGGTGGTATAGTTGGTGATACTGTTGGTGGTATTGTTGGTGGTATTGTTGGTTATAATGTTGGTGATACTGTTGGTGGTACTGTTGGTGGTATTGTTGGTGGTATAGTTGGTGATACTGTTGGTGGTATTGTTGGTGGTATTGTTGGTGGTATTGTTGGTGGTATTGTTGGTGGTATTGTTGGTGGTATTGTTGGTGGTATTGTTGGTGGTATTGTTGGTGATATTGTTGGTGATATTGTTGGTGGTATTGTTGATTGTATTGTTGGTGGTATTGTTGGTGATATTGTTGGTGATATTGTTGGTGATACTGTTGGTGATATTGTTGGTGGTATTGTTGGTGGTATTGTTGGTGGTATTGTTGGTGGTATTGTTGGTGATATTGTTGGTGGTATTGTTGGTGGTATTGTTGGTGGTATTGTTGATTGTATTGTTGGTGGTATTGTTGGTGATATTGTTGGTGGTATTGTTGGTGATATTGTTGGTGGTATTGTTGGTGATATTGTTGGTGGTATTGTTGGTGATATTGTTGATTGTATTGTTGGTGGTATTGTTGGTGATATTGTTGGTGGTATTGTTGGTGGTATTGTTGGTGATATTGTTGGTGATACTGTTGGTGATATTGTTGGTGGTATTGTTGGTGGTATTGTTGGTGATATTGTTGGTGGTATTGTTGATTGTATTGTTGGTGGTATTGTTGGTGATATTGTTGGTGATATTGTTGGTGATACTGTTGGTGATATTGTTGGTGATATTGTTGGTGGTATTGTTGGTGATATTGTTGGTGGTATTGTTGGTTGTATTGTTGGTGATATTGTTGGTGGTATTGTTGGTGATATTGTTGGTTATATTGTTGGTGATATTGTTGGTGATATTGTTGGTGATATTGTTGGTTATATTGTTGGTGATACTGTTGGTGGTATTGTTGGTGGTATTGTTGGTGGTATTGTTGGTGGTATTGTTGGTGGTATTGTTGGTGGTATTGTTGGTGATATTGATGGTGGTATTGTTGGTGATATTGTTGGTGGTATTGTTGGTGGTATTGTTGGTGGTATTGTTGGTGATATTGTTGGTGGTATTGTTGGTGATATTGTTGGTGGTATTGTTGGTTGTATTGTTGGTGATACTGTTGGTGGTATTGTTGGTGGTATTGTTGGTGGTATTGTTGGTGATATTGTTGGTGGTATTGTTGGTGATATTGTTGGTGGTATTGTTGGTGATATTGTTGGTGGTATTGTTGGTGATATTGTTGGTGGTATTGTTGGTTGTATTGTTGGTGATACTGTTGGTGGTATTGTTGGTGGTATTGTTGGTGATATTGTTGGTGATATTGTTGGTGATATTGTTGGTTATATTGTTGGTGATACTGTTGGTGGTATTGTTGGTGGTATTGTTGGTGATATTGTTGGTGATACTGTTGGTGATACTGTTGGTGATATTGTTGGTGATATTGTTAGTGGTATTGTTGGTGATATTGTTGGTGGTATTGTTGGTGATATTGTTGGTGATACTGTTGGTGATATTGTTGGTGATATTGTTGGTGGTATTGTTGGTGGTATTGTTGGTGATATTGTTGGTGGTATTGTTGGTGATATTGTTGGTGATATTGTTGGTGATACTGTTGGTGATATTGTTGGTGGTATTGTTGGTGGTATTGTTGGTGATATTGTTGATGGTATTGTTGGTGATATTGTTGGTGATATTGTTGGTGATATTGTTGGTTATATTGTTGGTGATACTGTTGGTGGTATTGTTGGTGGTATTGTTGGTGATATTGTTGGTGGTATTGTTGGTGGTATTGTTGGTGGTATTGTTGGTGGTATTGTTGGTTGTATTGTTGGTGGTATTGTTGGTGGTATTGTTGGTGGTATTGTTGGTGGTATTGTTGGTGATATTGTTGGTGGTATTGTTGGTGGTATTGTTGGTGGTATTGTTGGTGTTATTGTTGGTGGTATTGTTGGTGGTATTTTTGGTGATACTGTTGGTGGTATTGTTGGTGGTATTGTTGGTGGTATTGTTGGTGGTATTGTTGGTGATATTGTTGGTGGTATTGTTGGTGGTATTGATGGTGGTATTGTTGGTGGTATTGTTGGTGGTATTGTTGGTGGTATTGTTGGTGATATTGTTGGTGGTATTGTTGGTGGTATTGTTGGTGGTATTGTTGGTGGTATTGTTGGTGGTATTGTTGGTGATACTGTTGGTGGTATTGTTGGTGGTATTGTTGGTGGTATTGTTGGTGATACTGTTGGTGGTATTGTTGGTGGTATTGTTGGTGATACTGTTGGTGGTATTGTTGGTGGTATTGTTGGTGGTATTGTTGGTGGTATTGTTGGTGGTATTGTTGATTGTATTGTTGGTGGTATTGTTGGTGATATTGTTGGTGGTATTGTTGGTGGTATTGTTGGTGGTATTGTTGGTGGTATTGTTGGTGGTATTGTTGGTGGTATTGTTGGTGGTATTGTTGGTGGTATTGTTGGTGGTATTGTTGGTGGTATTGTTGGTGATATTTTTGGTAGTATAGTTGGTGATATTGTTGTTTATATTGTTGGTGATACTGTTGGTGGTATTGTTGATGATATTGTTGGTGGTATTGTTGATGATATTGTTGGTGGTATTGTTGGTGGTATTGTCGGTGGTATTGTTGGTGATATTGTTGATGATATTGTTGGTGATATTGTGGGTATCACACCAGGTCACCCTACTTTCTCTGACAAAATCTTGAGCACCGTTCATCAGCGGCGAGTGAACCATAAGTCTTATAGGTCCCAAACATTTCTCTACATCCGTAAACTTCTCAGTGCTGAAGTAACGAGAACACCTCTCAGCCACCACATTGTAGCTATAATTATGGATATCTTGCAACATTTAATGGGTAGAGATGTCTTTAGATTGCTACTTCTCGCATACACAAACATATTTCTTATATCTGATGGTGAAGCACCTAGGCCTGACAGGTTAAATATGCCTTGAACTTTTTATTTTTCTTGAATTTTGTCAAATTTGAAGACTCTCATTTTTAATCGTCGAGAATTTATGACGTTTTTGGCTACAATTTCCCTATCAATTAAGTCCAAAAAGCGAATATTTATTAAAATATTCTGCTTTCTTCTATTAAGACTTTCGATTTGAAAGTTTAGAAAGGACTGACATGACAGCAGGCGGGATATTCCCATATCTGTTAAACCCCAGTTTCAACAGCTACAGATTGCTCATCCGGATAGTTCGTACTGTTCTTTTTAAAGTGTCTCATTCTGACAAAGGCACGCAGCTTATGGTGCACATGTCAGTAGTATACAAGGGTCCAACTATTTCGTATTTAGCCCGCAAATTAACGAAGATATATAGTAGGCGCCTTTGGCGCCTAATGTACACAAGACGCAGGGGGAGTTAACCATGACATCTCGTGTCGGAATGTTGACCTCTCGTGTCAGTGACCCCGGAAGTGACCTGTTTATGTCTGGTGTGTGCTGACTGTAGAGTTGTTGATGTACTGGATCAATAGTGATAGTTTAGTAGATTATACAACATCAATGAAAAACAATAGCATTAAATATAAAACAGAAATCAAAAGATATATTTTATTTGTTTATTAGCTCAGTAGATATATAGCATACAGTGGATATCATATAACATTACAAAAATATTTAGTACACTGAGTAAATATATGTATGTAGGTTGTATAGAGTGTCGTGATAGCTGTATACTGGTTGTTAGTGTGTCTTGATAGCTGTATACAGGTTGTCTAGTGTGTCTTGATACCAGTAGGTAGGTTGTCTAGTGTCTTGATAGATGTAAGTTGGTTGTCTAGTGTGTCGTGATGGTTGTATGTAGGTTGTCTAGTGTGTCTTGATGTCTGTATGTAGGGTGTATGGTGTGTCATGAGGGCTGTATGTAGGGTGTATGGTGTGTCATGAGGGCTGTATGTATGTTGTCGAGTGTCTCATTATGGCTGTGTGTAGGTTGTCTAGTGTATCGTGATGGCTGTATGTAGGTTGTCGAGTGTGTCATGATGGCTGTTTGGAGGTCGTCTAGTGTGTCATGATAGGTGTATGTATGTTGTCTAGTGTGGCATGATGGCTGCATGTTGGTTGTCTAGTGTGTTGAAGGATGTACGCCGGTTGTCTAGTGTGTCATGATGGCTGTGTTTAGGTTGTCTATTGTGTCGTGATGGCTGTATGTAGGTTGTCTAGTGTGTCATGAGGGCTGTATGTTGGTTGTCTAGTGTGTCATGAGGGCTGTAAGCCGGTTGTCTACTGTGTCTTGATGACTGTAGGCAGGCTGTCTAATGTATATTCATTTTGACCCGATGAGTTAAAATTAGGTCAACAATCAAATTTCAGTAACTCATTAGGTATTGCATCATAGGTCAATTATATTTTTAGTAACTCATCAGGTCAAAATCAAGATTCATTAGACAGCCTGCCTACAGTCATCAACACACAGTAGACAACCAGCATACAACCCTCATGACACACTAGACAACCAACATACAGCCCTCATGACACACTAGACAACCTACATACAGCCATCACGACACAAAAGACAACCTAAACACAGCCATCATGACACACTAGACAACCAGCGTACACCCTTCACGACAAATTAGCAACCGGCATACAGCCATCATGCCACTCTAGACAACATACATACACCTATCATGACACACTAGACGACCTACAATCAGCCATCATGACACACTCGACAACCTACATACAGCCATCACGGCACACTAGACGACCTACACACAGCCATCATAACACACTCGACAACCTACATACAACCATCATGACACACCGCACACCCTACATACAGACATCAAGACATACTAGACAACCTACATACAACCACCATGACACAGTAGACAACATACATACACCCATCACGACACACTAGACAACCGACATACATCCATCACGACACAGTAGACAACATACATAGAGCCCTCATGACACACCATACACACTACATACAAACATCAAGACACACTAGACAACCTACATACAACCATCACGACACACTAGACAACCAACTTACATCCATCAAGACACTAAACAACTTACTTACTGGTATCAAGACACACTAGACAACCAGTATACAGCTATTAAGACACACTAGACAACCAGTATACAGCTATCACGACACACTATACAACCTACATACATATATTTACTCAGTGTACTAAATATGTTTGTAATGTTATATGATATCCACTGTATGCTATATATCCACTGAGCTAATAAACGAATAAAATATATCTTTTGATTTCTGTTTTATATTTAATGCTATTGTTTTTCATTGATGTTGTATAATCTACTAAACTATCACTGTTGATCCAGTACATCAACAACTCCAAAGTCAGTACACACCAGACATATACAGGTCACTTCCGGGGTCACCGGCACGAGAGGTCAACACTCCGACACGAGGTGTCATGGTTAACTCCCCCTGCGCCTTGAGTACATTAGGCGCTAGAGGCACCTACTATATATCTTTGTTAATTTACGGGCCAAATACGACATAGTGGACCCTTGTATACTACTCAGGTTTGGGTCACACTTACTGTCGTCACAGTAATGCGATCTTCAAGGTCTGCGTCGAGTCCGTGTAGACGTCGTGGTCAGTGAGCGTGTCGCCCAAAAACCGCGGTCCCAACAATGAAGTCAGGCCTCTAGTTGGTGGAACCCTCGACCCCACCATAGTCCACATAGTGACGAATCTGCAGTCCAACACAGATCACACATCCTGTCCCAGGGTAAAACCTGGTAAGACCTGCAACGATTCAAATTTAATCAACCGTCTTCATCGTGCAACATGAATCTCTGTTCTTTGGCGCCAAAACCTTGTTGACGTCGTGGACAAATGAATGCGACCATACTACCGCTGTCTCCGGAAATAAAAAATCCAGACTGGAAGGAATCACTTGAAAACACACTACAGCAAAAATGCTACCAGTCCTAAACCTGATTTGACAAAGAGGTCATCCTGGCCCGCCTCACCGACCGGAAGTCATTCTATTTCCTATTGCTAAATGTGCTTTCACAGAGAGCCCACTGGAGTTCCTGGTTTTTGCCGTATTCGAAGGGGCTAGACACAGGATCTCACTATTCAGAGACTAGGTGAGGGTCAAGCCACGTAGAAAATAACCAACCTGAAGTGGAAAACTCCCACCGTCTGTGGTGGGATTCGAGCCCGGGACCTGCTTGTCGACGCCTTTCCTCTGGACCCACCACCCAACCCCCCCCCCTCTTTTCCCCACAAGAATTGATAATTAAGAGGGGGCGTGGGGTGTGGCTGAAGCTATGGTACTGACTTCAGGTTCAAAACGCAGCCGGTCTGAACGCAATGTGGGAACGATCTTCATTTGTTCAAACAATGCTAGTGTAATGTGGGAACGATCTTCATTTGTTCAAACAATGCTAGTGCAATGTAGGAATGATCTTCATTTGTTCAAACAATGCTAGTGTAATGTGGGAATGATCTTCATTTGTTCAAACAATGCTAGTGTAATGTGGGAACGATCTTCGTTTGTTCAAACAATGCTAGTGTAATGTAGGAATGATCTTCATTTGTTCAAACAATGCTAGTGTAATGTGGGAACGATCTTCATGTGTTCAAACAATGCTAGTGTAATGTTGGAACGATCTTCATTTGTTCAAACAATGCTAGTGTAATGTGGGAACGATCTTCATTTGTTCAAACAATGCTAGTGCAATGTGGGAACGATCTTCGTTTGTTCAAACAATGCTAGTGTAATGTGGGAACGATCTTCATTTGTTCAAACAATGCTAGTGTAATGTGGGAACGATCTTCATTTGTTCAAACAATGCTAGTGCAATGTGGGAACGATCTTCGTTTGTTCAAACAATTCTAATAACAACGTATGTTAGATTGTGTGTTTAGTTTTTTCATATTCGGAAGACTACAGATTTGTGTGTTGAATTCGTGCACGTAACAGAACTCTTGCAGAAAAAGGGAACTCTTGGCCGTCCCGCTACCCGTGATAATAGACAAAAAAATGGATGGTCCTAAAGGTATACCAAGATTTTCTGTTATCTATTTCATACTAATATATGCTTATACTAATGATAATAGTAGAGGTAGTGCTGTAGGTCACGGTGATAACAAGAGCTTAAAACTTACATTGATCAATTCTCCTTTCTTAATGACAAAGAAGAGCATCAATTTATTACTAAACAAAGGAAAAAGTACTCAAATCAAGATTAATGGTTGTGTGACTGCCGAAAGGCTCCCGTCCATATAATGTGTGGTCTTTTGTTCTTCTGTTGGCCTCTGCTGCTATTATGTTTCCTGATGTTTCTAATATTCCATCAATTCATCTTTTTTGTGGTCGGCAGTTGGGTCTGGTGTTCTCGTAGCATAAGCTAATTGAGTTGTGATTTGGTGTCTATGTCTTATCGTGTGGCCAAACTATTTTATCTGTTGTTTCTTTGTGTATTTAATGGCTGAAACTGTTCCTAACCTTTTTTGCTCAATTTTTCCTTTCTGACCGTATCTCTCCGGCTGTTTCCTGCCATGAATCTAACACATTTCATTAGGTGGTGATTATATTTCTTATTGCCTATCATCCAGGTCTGGGAATCTCTGTCATTTCTGGTCTCACACTTCACACCAAATGTGTGTCCACAAAAGTAGTAGGTGTGGCTGATTATGATCTCCAAAAGTGCATGTGCATGCACCGAAAGACAATAGATTTGGCACCGATACTGCACGAAACTTGCACCCAAAAAAAAAAAAAAAAAATTTTTTTTTGAATTCGCTATTTTTTCGAAATTGATTATTTTTTTTTTTTGGGGGGGGGGGGGGATTTTTTTTTTTGGTTCGTCAGTTTGTCGAAACGGTCTACTGTGTCTGAGAGATTAACGCAGGTAAATTCAAAAGATCGTGTCTCGCTGGTAATCGGCTTATCGCTCCGTGCGGGTCCGGTGATCGCCTCTCGCGGTGTGATATTTGTGAAAGAGTATTTTAAAAGAGTATATTTGTGAAAGTAAAAATTCAGAATTATTTAACAAATATGTATTTGTGAAAAAAAAACTAAGAATTATTAAAAATAAAAATTAAAAAAAAAATTAAAAAAATAGTCTCCCATCTGGATTCGAACACGGGACTGCGTGACAGGCCAGGCACTTACCACACGGTCCACTTCGTCACTTTGTCGAACGGTCCACTGCGTCTGACAGGTAAATTGAAAAGATCGGGCCGTCAAACAGTCCGACTCAGGATATTTCAGTTAACCAGCTCAGGTAAAACCCCGATTGAAAAGAAAACGGACTTATGTTAAAAATAATAAAATATAAGGATGAAAAATCAATATTTTTAAAAACTTAAAATGAAGGGAAATTTAAAATTATAGGCGATCTCGTAACTGATTGGGTCGCGGATCTCGCACTACATTTTTTTAGTGATCATGTGCCACCCTCAACAACATCATTAACCCTTCATGTCCTATCATCTCCAACATACCACACAAAGTTTCAAACCGATTATTATTCGGCGACGGTCGGCATGTGAGGTGGAAGGGGGGGGGGGGGGTATTAGGCGACAGGAGGCGACATGTAAAAAAATGCTGACAAGCAATGACGTTGAAGGGGTATTGTTAGGAAAAGGTAAATACGACTAGCTCGCGGGCGGGAACGGGTTGGTCGGCATAGGTGTGTTAATGTAGTATCGCTAACATCATGTGCCAGGATAGCGGTTCTTGGGGAAAGATTATTGGTCGTGTGTGTTATCGCTACCAACATCATCATGTGTCGTGTAGTAAGATGTGCTAATATTAAATAGTGACGCTCGCTATTTCTCAGTCAATGTAAAGCAAAACTCTATATTTCACAACTTTATTAATACATCATATATATATATATATATATATATATATATATATATATATATATATATATATATATATTACTGTCCAGTTGCTGATAATTTTAACCGTATGGGTTTCCTACACAACCACCCTCCATTTTGACAAAACGTTGATCAAAGCTGGAATAGGTAATCGGTGACTCTGCTGAAACATCCTGGGCATCCATATTGGCTGCCGGATCTGTCATCTGATTAACAAGAGTGAGGTCCCCTTGATTAACAAAAAGGGGCGTGTAGTTGATCTGGTTAACAAAAAGTAGCATAAGCGTTTTCGAGACTGCCTTAACGCCATCTTTAGACAATGGAACTACGCCCTCTGCCTTCATGTCCTATCATCATCATGTGCCACCCTCAACAACATCATCAACCCTTCATGGCCTATCATCATCATCATCATATGCCACCCTCAACACCATCATCAACCCTTCATGTCCTATCATCATCATGTGCCACCCTCAACAACATCATCAACCATTCATGGCCTATCATCATCATGTGCCACCCTCAACACCATCACCATCCCTTCATGTCCTATCATCTGGTTTACAAAAAGTAGCATAAGCGTTTTCGAGACTGCCTTAACGCCATCTTTAGACAATGGAACTACACCCTCTGCCTTCATGTCCTATCATCATCATGTGCCACCCTCAACAACATCATCAACCCTTCATGGACTATCATCATCATCATGTGCCACCCTCAACACCATCATCAACCCTTCATGTCCTATCATCATCATGTGCCACCCTCAACAACATCATCAACCATTCATGTCCTATCATCAGCATCATCAGCATCATCATCAACCTATCATCAAGCCACACAAAGTATCAATCAGCGAAATTCTCTCTCTCTCTCTGTCTCTCTCTCTCTCTGTCTCTCTCACATTCATGGTAAACCAAAACAAAATAGGCTCATACTCAAAAAGTCGACCTCAAAACTCTACAAATCTACTCCCATAGTCATACTAGTTAGACACAACGAACCGATCGTTATTTCTAAAGCCAAAAAAGTTTGGCCAATTCGCAAATATTTTACTCCCAGAACAAAAAAATGTAGGCTCAGATTAAAAAGTCGATCTTAAAACTCTACAAATCTACTCCCATACTCATACTAGTTAGACACAACGAACCGATCGTTATTTCTAAAGCCAAAAAAAAGACGAACCGATCGTTATTTCTAAAGCCAAAAAAAAAGTTTGGCCAAATCGCAAATGTTTTACCCACAGAACAAAATAAATATAGACTCATATTCAAAAAGTCGACATCAAAACCATAAAAATCTACTCACATAGTCATACTAGTTAGACACAACGAATCGATCGTTATTTCTAAAGCCAAAAAAAAATTTGGCCAAATCACTAACAATTTACCCACAGAACAAAATAAATATAGACTCATATTCAAAAAGTCGACATCAAAACCATAAAAATCTACTCACATAGTCATACTAGTTAGACACAACGAGCAGGAAGTTATATTCAAGGTCCAAAATGTTGGACCAAATCACTAAGATTTTACCACCATAACACATCCACGACCTCTCGAACCACGCACTTAACAAACTACAAACTTAATAAACCAAAAACTCACGAACAACGAACTTAACAAACCACGAACTCACGAACCACGAACTTAAAAAACCACGAACTCACGAAACACAAACTTAACTAACAACGAACTCACGAACCACGAACTTTAAAAACCACGTATTCACGAACCACGAACTCACGAACCACGAACTTTAAAAACCACGAACTCGCGAACTCACGAACCACATACTTAACAAACCACGAACTCGCAAACAACGAACCACGACCATACGAACCATGGACTTAACGAACCATCAGCTCACGAACCACGAACCACGACTCCACGAACCATGGACTTAACGAACCATCAACTCACGAACCACGAACTTTAAAAACCACGAACTCACGAAACACAAACTTAACTAACAACGAACTCACGAACCACGAACTTTAAAAACCACGTATTCACGAACCACGAACTTTAAAAACCACGAACTCGCGAACCACGAACTCACGAATCACATACTTAACAAACCACGAACTCGCAAACAACGAACCACGACCATACGAACCATGGACTTAACGAACCATCAGCTCACGAACCACGACCCCACGAACCATGGACTTAACGAACCATCAACTCACGAACCACGACCCCACGAACCATGGACTTAACAAAGGCAGCGTCGAGGAGAGATATAATTTGGATACAAATAATAATACATAAATATTATTATATGGGGAACTTCCGAGGCGATAATAGGGAATAATAGAACAAAGAAGTATGTGTTAGCACTCGGAAAAATTGACAGACAAACAACAATAGAAAAAAACGAAGAACAATATATGGTCCGAAGTGGGATCGAACCCGTACTCAGTGGCACCGCGCCTTGCCACGAGAAGCCGAACGCTTGGCACACTACCACGCAGCCAACTAAAAAATTGGCTATTGCAGTAGTGTCTTACATGATGACGTTCTCAATGACTATAGCATAGGGTAACGATCACAGACCGGAAATAAATTGGATATTTGTACTTTCCTATTAATGCAAGTATCTCCCAGTAGGGCTGAATACTTGTGTTGTAGACAAACATTTATTGGACGAAACAGCACGAATAGTAGTTCCCAGTGATTATATACTGGGTACAAATAATAATACATAAATATTATTATATGGGGAACTTCCGAGGCGATAATAGGGAATAATAGAACAAAGAAGTATGTGTTAGCACTCGGAAAAATTGACAGACAAACAACAATAGAAAAAAACGAAGAACAATATATGGTCCGAAGTGGGATCGAACCCGTACTCAGTGGCACCGCGCCTTGCCACGAGAAGCCGAACGCTTGGCACACTACCACGCAGCCAACTAAAAAATTGGCTATTGCAGTAGTGTCTTACACGATGACGTTCTCAATGACTATAGCATAGGGTAACGATCACAGACCGGAAATAAATTGTATATTTGTACTTTCCTATTAATGCAAGTATCTCCCAGTAGGGCTGAATACTTGTGTTGTAGACAAACATTTATTGGACGAAACAGCACGAATAGTAGTTCCCAGTGATTATATACTGGGTACAAATATATATAATCACTGGGAACTACTATTCGTGCTGTTTCGTCCAATAAATGTTTGTCTACAACACAAGTATTCAGCCCTACTGGGAGATACTTGCATTAATAGGAAAGTACAAATATACAATTTATTTCCGGTCTGTGATCGTTACCCAATGCTATAGTCATTGAGAACGTCATCGTGTAAGACACTACTGCAATAGCCAATTTTTTAGTTGGCTGCGTGGTAGTGTGCCAAGCGTTCGGCTTCTCGTGGCAAG
The DNA here is from genome assembly GCA_032433765.1 of Megaustenia siamemsis. Taxonomy (NCBI): domain Eukaryota; kingdom Metazoa; phylum Mollusca; class Gastropoda; order Stylommatophora; family Ariophantidae; genus Megaustenia; species Megaustenia siamemsis. The sequence goes on from JAVIAB010000101.1 coordinate 25,928,786, forward strand.
GCGCGGTGCCACTGAGTACGGGTTCGATCCCACTTCGGACCATATATTGTTCTTCGTTTTTTTCTATTGTTGTTTGTCTGTCAATTTTTCCGAGTGCTAACACATACTTCTTTGTTCTATTATTCCCTATTATCGCCTCGGAAGTTCCCCATATAATAATATTTATGTATTATTATTTGTACCCAGTATATAATCACTGGGAACTACTATTCGTGCTGTTTCGTCCAATAAATGTTTGTCTACAACACAAGTATTCAGCCCTACTGGGAGATACTTGCATTAATAGGAAAGTACAAATATACAATTTATTTCCGGTCTGTGATCGTTACCCTATGCTATAGTCATTGAGAACGTCATCGTGTAAGACACTACTGCAATAGCCAATTTTTTAGTTGGCTGCGTGGTAGTGTGCCAAGCGTTCGGCTTCTCGTGGCAAGGCGCGGTGCCACTGAGTACGGGTTCGATCCCACTTCGGACCATATATTGTTCTTCGTTTTTTTCTATTGTTGTTTGTCTGTCAATTTTTCCGAGTGCTAACACATACTTCTTTGTTCTATTATTCCCTATTATCGCCTCGGAAGTTCCCCATATAATAATATTTATGTATTATTATTTGTACCCAGTATATAATCACTGGGAACTACTATTCGTGCTGTTTCGTCCAATAAATGTTTGTCTACAACACAAGTATTCAGCCCTACTGGGAGATACTTGCATTAATAGGAAAGTACAAATATACAATTTATTTCCGGTCTGTGATCGTTACCCTATGCTATAGTCATTGAGAACGTCATCGTGTAAGACACTACTGCAATAGCCAATTTTTTAGTTGGCTGCGTGGTAGTGTGCCAAGCGTTCGGCTTCTCGTGGCAAGGCGCGGTGCCACTGAGTACGGGTTCGATCCCACTTCGGACCATATATTGTTCTTCGTTTTTTTCTATTGTTGTTTGTCTGTCAATTTTTCCGAGTGCTAACACATACTTCTTTGTTCTATTATTCCCTCAGAGATATAATTTGCGGTCTCTTGCTCTTCTCTTCGCCTCTGCTGCTGGAATGTTTCCTAGCGCTTCTAATTGTACATCGACCCATCCTTTTTCGTGGTCGACAGTTGGGTCTGGTGTTCTCACAACATTTTGCTGAAGGCTCGTTGTGTTTTTGATCTGTCTGCCCTGTCACCTAGACCAAACTATTTTATCTGTTGTTTCCTTATATATTCTATGATGGGGGCTATTCCTAGCTTTCTTCTCAGTTCTTCATTTCTGAGCTTATCTCTCAGACTGTTTCCTGTCATTCGTCTAACACATTTCATCTCTGAGATCACAAAAATTTAGGCACATACTCAAAAAGTCGACCTCAAAACCATAAAAATCTACTCCCACACTCATCTAAAAGTTACACCAAAACCGCACGAGATTTTGCACCGGGCATAAACATGCACAAGTTTGACACGCGCACCAGTTTGGCACAATGCACCTTCGTAACGGGCGTAACAATCAGCATTCGTAAGGGGCGTAACAATCATAAAAGTGATTATCAAAGTAAATTTTTTGTATGGGGATGTCTATTGGTGCATTGTCACTCAATCACTTTTATGATTGTTACGCCCCTTACGAATGCTGATTGTTACGCCCCTTACGAAGGTGCATTGTGCCAAACTGGTGCGCGTGTCAAACTTGTGCATGTTTTTGCCCGGTGCAAAATCTCGTGCGGTTTTGGTGTAACTTTTAGATGAGTGTGGGAGTAGATTTTTATGGTTTTGAGGTCGACTTTTTGAGTATGTGCCTAAATTTTTGTGATCTCAGAGATGAAATGTGTTAGACGAATGACAGGAAACAGTCTGAGAGATAAGCTCAGAAATGAAGAACTGAGAAGAAAGCTAGGAATAGCCCCCATCATAGAATATATAAGGAAACAACAAATAAAATAGTTTGGCTAGGTGACAGGGCAGACAGATCAAAAACACAACGAGCCTTCAGCAAAATGTTGTGAGAACACCAGACCCAACTGTCGACCACGAAAAAGGATGGGTCGATGTACAATTAGAAGCGCTAGGAAACATACCAGCAGCAGAGGCGAACAGAAGAGCAAGAGACCGCAAATTATATCTCTCCTCGACGCTGCCTTTGTTAAGTCCATGGTTCGTGGGGTCGTGATTCGTGGTTCGTGAGTTGATGGTTCATTAAGTCCATGGTTCGTGGGGTCGTGGTTCGTGGGGTCGTGGTTCGTTGTTCGTGAGTTGATGGTTCGTTAAGTCCATGGTTCGTGGAGTCGTGGTTCGTGGTTCGTGAGCTGATGGTTCGTTAAGTCCATGGTTCGTATGGTCGTGGTTCGTTGTTTGCGAGTTCGTGGTTTGTTAAGTATGTGGTTCGTGAGTTCGTGGTTCGCGAGTTCGTGGTTCGTGGTTCGTGAATACGTGGTTTTTAAAGTTCGCGGTTCGCGCGTTGTTAGTTAAGTTTGTGTTTCGGGAGTTCGTGGTTTTTAAAGTTCGTTGTTCGTGAGTTGATGGTTCGTTAAGTCCATGGTTCATGGAGTCGTGGTTCGTGGTTCGTGAGCTGATGGTTCGTTAAGTCCATGGTTCGTATGGTCGTGGTTCGTTGTTTGCGAGTTCGTGGTTTGTTAAGTATGTGGTTCGTGAGTTCGCGAGTTCGTGGTTTTTAAAGTTCATGGTTCGTGAGTTCGTGGTTCGTGAATACGTGGTTTTTAAAGTTCGTGGTTCGTGAGTTCGTTGTTAGTTAAGTTTGTGTTTCGTGAGTTCGTGGTTTTTAAAGTTCGTGGTTCGTGAGTTCGTGGTTTGTTAAGTTCGTTGTTCGTGAGTTTTTGGTTTATTAAGTTTGTAGTTTGTTAAGTGCGTGGTTCGAGAGGTCGTGGATGTGTTATGGTGGTAAAATCTTAGTGATTTGGTCCAACATTTTGGACCTTGAATATAACTTCCTGCTCGTTGTGTCTAACTAGTATGACTATGTGAGTAGATTTTTATGGTTTTGATGTCGACTTTTTGAATATGAGTCTATATTTATTTTGTTCTGTGGGTAAATTGTTAGTGATTTGGCCAAACTTTTTTTGGCTTTAGAAATAACGATCGATTCGTTGTGTCTAACTAGTATGACTATGTGAGTAGATTTTTATGGTTTTGATGTCGACTTTTTGAATATGAGTCTATATTTTGTTCTGTGGGTAAAATATTTGCGATTTGGCCAAACTGTTTTTTTTGGCTTTAGAAATAACGATCGGTTCGTCTTTTTTTTGGCTTTAGAAATAACGATTGGTTCGTTGTGTCTAACTAGTATGAGTATGGGAGTAGATTTGTAGAGTTTTAAGATCGACTTTTTGAATATGAGCCTATTTTGTTTTCGTTTACCATGTATGTGAGAGAGACAGAGAGAGAGAGAGAGAGAGAGAATTTCGCTGATTGATACTTTGTGAGGCTTGATAATAGGTTGATGATGATGCTGATGATGCTGATGATAGGACATGAAGGGATGGTGATGGTGTTGAGGGTGGCACATGATGATGATGATAGGCCATGAATGGTTGATGATGTTGTTGAGGGTGGCACATGATGATGATAGGACATGAAGGGTTGATGATGGTGTTGAGGGTGGCACATGATGATGATAGGCCATGAAGGGTTGATGATGTTGTTGAGGGTGGCACATGATGATGATAGGACATGAAGGCAGAGGGGGTAGTTCCATTGTCTAAAGATGGCGTTAAGGCAGTCTCGAAAACGCTTATGCTACTTTTTGTTAACCAGATCAACTACACGCCCCTTTTTGTTAATCAAGGGGACCTCACTCTTGTTAATCAGACGACAGATCCGGCAGCCAATATGGATGCCCAGGATGTTTCAGCAGAGTCACCGATTACCTATTCCAGCTTTGATCAAGGTTTTGTCAAAATGGAGGGTGGTTGTGTAGGAAACCCATACGGTTAAAATTATCAGCAACTGGACAGTATATATATATATATATATATATATATATATATATGATGTATTAATAAAGTTGTGAAATATAGAATTTTGTTTTGCTTTACATTGACTGAGAAATAGCGAGCGTCACTATTTAATATTAGCACACCTTACTACACGACACATGATGATGTTGGTAGCGATAACACACACGACCAATAATCTTTCCCCAAGAACCGCTATCCTGGCACATGATGTTAGCGATACTACATTAACACACCTATGCCGACCAACCCGTTCCCGCCCGCGAGCTAGTCGTATTTACCTTTTCCTAACAATACCCCTTCAACGTCATTGCTTGTCAGCATATTTTTACATGTCGCCTCCTGTCGCCTAATACCCCCCCCCCCTCCACCTCACATGCCGACCGCCGCCGAATAATAATCGGTTTGAAACTTTGTGTGGTATGTTGGAGATGATAGGACATGAAGGGTTGATGATGTTGTTGAGGGTGGCACATGATCACTAAAAAAATGTAGTGCGAGATCCGCGACCCAATCAGTTACGAGATCGCCTATAATTTTAAATTTCCCTTCATTTTAAGTTTTTAAAAATATTGATTTTTCATCCTTATATTTTATTATTTTTAACAGAAGTCCGTTTTCTTTTCAATCGGGGTTTTACCTGAGTTGGTTAACTGAAATATCCTGAGTTGGACTGTTTGACGGCCCGATCTTTTCAATTTACCTGTCAGACGCAGTGGACCGTTCGGCAAAGTGACGAAGTGGACCGTGTGGTAAGTGCCTGGCCTGTCACGCAGTCCCGTGTTCGAATCCAGATGGGAGACTATTTTTTTTATTTTTTTTTTATTTTTATTTTTAATAATTCTGAGTTTTTTTTTTCACAAATACATATTTGTTAAATAATTCTGAATTTTTACTTTCACAAATATACTCTTTTAAAATACTCTTTCACAAATATCACACCGCGAGAGGCGATCACCGGACCCGCACGGAGCGATAAGCCGATTACCAGCGAGACACGATCTTTTGAATTTACCTGCGTTAATCTCTCAGACACAGTAGACCGTTTCGACAAACTGACGAACGAAAAAAAAAAAATCCCCCCCCCCCCAAAAAAAAAAATAATCAATTTCGAAAAAATAGCGAATTCAAAAAATTTTTTTTTTTTTTTTTTTTGGGTGCAAGTTTCGTGCAGTATCGGTGCAAATCTATTGTCTTTCGGTGCATGCACGTGCACTTTTGGGGGTCATAAACAGCCACACCTACTACTCACGAATACATCAAAATGAGAGAGAGGTATCAGTGGCTGTGTGAACAAACATAACGGTATGGCATTCCTTAGAAGATGTGGCATTAGTGAAAAGACTGGAAACATTTGCTAGCATGATGTGTATAAATGTCAGGAATGGCACAGTGGAACAGTCGAAAACGAAATGAACTCAAAATATGAAGATAAAAGACTCAATAGAAAAGTCGGAAGACCTTGCAGGACATATGTGTCTTGTTAACTCTGCCACATCTACCAATTCAAATACTATCAAATTTATGAATGCGAGAGCTGCTCAGCAAAACTGTCTCTTCATGTGACCACTGAAAATTGACAACCTGCATCCATCTGTCTGTAAAAAGCAAATTCCTAATAAAAATACAAAAATTCAAGGGACAAATAGAAAAGTGTTCGTGGCCTACTTCAATGCTCTTAAATAAGAGATCATCAACGGGAGGTAATCAATGTGATTGTACGCCAGGCGCAGTACTTGAGTTGCCGTTAGCTGGAAGGTTTCCGCCGGCACTGTTCGCAGCTCTCGTCCATTGAGGTTAAGCTCCAAGTAGCCTTTAGAATTGGTTGTCACCTGTTGATGTTGAGTTGTGAACATTTGGGTAATTTATGACTATTTTACTGCAATAATAATAATAAATAATAGTAATAATAAGAAGAAGAGTAAGTAAAGTAAAGTACCCCCCGTCACGCCAAGTGGCGTATAGGGAAATATGGTGTTAGTGACCCTATATTTTACAGACCTTCAGCACATGATTTTTGGGGTAATGTGGTCGGTATTACGCCCGTGCTGCTTTACTTTCCCAGAAAAAATCCGGTACCCATTTAAGGCTGGGTGAACCCGGAGCCGTCGGTTGGGATCGAACCCTACCCCTTGTCCGTAGTAGTCCAGTTCACTAACCACTGAGCTATCGCGGCTCCCACTAATTTTTAGGGAATTAGTAAAACCCAGGTGTCCTCGCCAGGGTACGAACCCCGGCTGTTGCCGTGGTAAGCCAACCGCCTATCGATTGCGCTAACCGGACACCCAATAAGAAGAAGAATAACACAATAATGATGTGCCAGTAGACAATATCGATATAATGAGTTACAAGAAATGTTAGACATTATAGTGAAAGAAAGCAAAAATTAGGGACTCAGCCTTAATAGCAAAAAGGCAGAAGTAATGGTAACAACAAAGAAAAAGATATCACCTCAGTGCAAAATAAAAACAAGTGGAACAATATTAAAACAGGTAAATGAGTTGCCACGACCGAGGAAAGCCATTTTTCTTTTCTTTAACCAATTTCGATTATTTTTGTTTTGGATGTTTCGTTACTAGTTAGCTATGTAGGATCAGTTTTATTTACTTATATATCTGTGTGTACGTGTTGTTTGTTTGTTCCTGCTGAAGGCCTATTGAGCCGAAAAGTCGTTCAAATCTGTGTTGTCCACTAATCCCGTAAAGCTTTGAACATACTTTTTTTTTCAATTTTCCCTCACATTCAGCTTTACTGCAGCTTCACATTTTTATGCATTCATTTGCATTTCTTTGCCTTAACCCCTTTAAATATTTGGGAACGTTGTTAACCTCAGACGGAAGATGTACAAAAGAGGTGAGATGCAGAATGGCTCAGGCAAAAGCAGATTTCCAAAAAATGAGGAAGATACTATGCAATCCATTTTTGACAATAGAAACAAGAAAAAAAAGAGTTCTTAAATATTATGTAGAGCCAATCTTAACATACGGATGTGAATCATGGACAATAGGACAATCTATCAACAAATACCGGTATTACTTCTGGTGTTCCTTGTCAGTTTTACTGAACACAGAACACCACCAGAAAAATCATCATAGATCACAGTCAATAAGTGTCAAATAAATCATTCTCCAGGCTAAGGCTTCTGGTCGGCAGCCAGAGAAGTAGGACTCAAAGTTGATGCTGGCGTGATGTTGCACGACCTCAGTTCCCAAAAAATCGTCAGTGGTACCACCAGATTGCATGAGAAGGATCCCCATAGAAGCCTCAGTGAGGCTACAGTATTCAGCGGCTGTACTCAGGAAGAAACTGTTCATATCTCTTCTTCTTCTTTTCTTCCTCATTTGCCTTTCAGCGTCGATGGGGAGATATAATTTGCGGTCTTTTGCTCTTCTGTTCGCCTCTGCTGCTGTTATGTTTCCTAGTGCTTCTAATATTCCATCGATCCATCTTTCTCGTGGTTGACTCTTGGATCTGGTATTTTCGCACCGTTTATTGAGGGCTTTTTGTGTTGTGTTTTGATTATTCTGTCTTGTCACGTGGCCAAACAATTTTATCTATTGTTTCTTTATATATTCTATAGTGGGGGCTATTCCTAGCTTTTTTTCAATTCTTTATTTCTGATCTTATCTCTCAGACTGTTTCCTGTCATTCGTCTAAAACATTTAATCTCAGTAGAGGTAATTTTTCTTATTGTTCTTGCATCTAGGATTCAGGTCTGACATTAGTAGCACAACGTTGGGATGAAGATTGTATTGTACAGTGCCCGTTTTACCTCTAGAGCTATTTCCTTGTTGGACAATAGTGGCGATAGCTGTCCAATGATTTGACAAGCTTTGACGCATCTTGAGTCAAAGTTGAGAAATCCTGAGTTCATGGCTCGGGTACCACAGATACCATCTTAGTATCATATCCTGCTCTTGAGGCCTCAGTTCATCCCCAAAGTCTATCTCGGGTGCATTTGTTTAAAGAAGAAGAAGAGGAATAAAATAGAAAGAAATGGAGGAAGAAAAAATAACTCTATCACGACTCTGTTCTGGTGTGCAGACCTAAATGTTGTGTTAGAGTGCCCTTATTGTATCAACATTCAATTTTAAGCAAAATTGTCAGGACAACATCTGACGGATAAGCTTATTTTTCTTATTTAAAATTGTGTACCAATTTAAGGCTGGGTCAACCTAGAAACTATTGACCGTCGGATTTTAAAAACTCAGTTACAAATTAAGCACCCCGTTCTGTCGTGCAAGAACCGTTATCATCTCTTAAAATGGACTGGTAATATCTGTTTGATATGAAAACCCAGATGCACAAATGTCGATCAAATATCACAAATAAACAACTAAGATCAATTGTCGACTTACCTGCATTCTTAACCTATTGCTTGATGGACTTTGACCTTTGCTCCGGAAGCCTCGTGACATTGTTCTCATTCTTGTAGCAGCTTTTAAACTCTAACCTTCAAATGTAAAATACACAAGAGCCTTTGTTTTACAATGTTACATTATACGAGAAAGAAACCATGCCAATATTTCGTTTTACTTTGAATTTACCTTCTTCAAATACTTTGGTTTGAATATTTCCAAGAGAAAAGCATTTCTAATGGAGCGGCTACAACGGACTAGGATAATAGCAAGATTCGCATGGGAGACTTTCTCACTCTGTAGCCTTCTGAGCATACGACACAGTTGTGGTGGGAAGTATGTTGTTGCTGTTGTTATGGATCCAGCGACCTTCTGAGCTGATGCCCTTCGGCCCAATGCCATGTAGTAGTATCTGCCGAAGTATAACCATAACGATTTCTGTCTAAATATGGCGTTTTCGTAAAACATCGTTCTTCATATAAGATGGTGAACTATACTTCATGCCGTCTGTTAGAATGTCACACTGTGACAAGTAAATGACATAACTATACTTCATGCCGTCTGTTAGAGTGTCACACTGTGACAAGTAAATGACATAGCTATACTTCATGCCGTCTGTTAGAATGTCACACTGTGACATGTAAATGACATAGCTATACTTCATGCCGTCTGTTAGAATGTCACACTGTGACATGTAAATGACATAGCTATACTTCATGCCGTCTGTTAGAATGTGACACTGTGACAAGTAAAGGACATAACTATACTTCATGCCGTCTGTTAGAATGTCACACTGTGACAAGTAAATGACATAACTATACTTCATGCCGTCTGTTAGAATGTCACACTGTGACAAGTAAAGGACATAACTATACTTCATGCCGTCTGTTAGAATGTCACACTGTGACAAGTAAATGACATAACTATACTTCATGCCGTCTGTTAGAATGTCACACTGTGACAAGTAAAGGACATAACTATACTTCATGCCGTATGTTAGAATATCACACTGTGACAAGTAAATGACATAACTATACTTCATGCCGTCTGTTAGAATGTCACTCTGTGACAAGTAAATGACATAACTATACTTCATGCCGTCTGTTAGAATGTCACACTGTGACAAGTAAATGACATAACTATACTTCATGCCGTCTGTTAGAATGTCACACTGTGACAAGTAAATGACATAACTATACTTCATGCCGTCTGTTAGAATGTCACACTGTGACAAGTAAAGGACATAACTATACTTCATGCCGTCTGTTAGAATGTCACACTGTGACAAGTAAATGACATAACTATACTTCATGCCGTCTGTTAGAATGTCACACTGTGACAAGTAAATGACATAACTATACTTCATGCCGTATGTTAGAATATCACACTGTGACAAGTAAATGACATAACTATACTTCATGCCGTCTGTTAGAATGTCACTCTGTGACAAGTAAATGACATAACTATACTTCATGCCGTCTGTTAGAATGTCACACTGTGACAAGTAAATGACATAACTATACTTCATGCCGTCTGTTAGAATGTCACTCTGTGACAAGTAAATGACATAACTATACTTCATGCCGTCTGTTAGAATGTCACACTGTGACAAGTAAATGACATAACTATACTTCATGCCGTCTGTTAGAATATCACACTGTGACAAGTAAATGACATAACTATACTTCATGCCGTCTGTTAGAATGTCACACTGTGACAAGTAAATGACATAACTATACATGCAACAGCATTTTAATTTATGTAATTTACTGCGAGCAGCGGCATACAGCAGTTTAAACTTATATGACACAGTGTGGGTGGTACGACTAAATCTTGACGCAATATAGCGTCGGTACATGACATGTTATTCTCACTTCTAACCCTACCTTTTATCCGGACTAACCAATAAGATGAGGAAGATAATGTGCAATCCATCTTTGACAATAGAGACAAGAAAATAAATTCTGACATGTTATGTAAAGCAAGTCTTAACATTTACAATATTAGGAAGAAACAATCATCATGTGTGTGTGTGTGTGGCCATGCAATATGAAGGGAACGGCTAGAATATATTGTGACAACTGGGAAAATTAATGGACGAAGAGATAGAGGGAAGCAAAGAGAAAAGATACTAGACAGCTTAAGAGAATGGTTTGGCAAAAGGTCAACAACAGAAATGATAAATAACTGTCGAGAAGGAAAGTTGTGGAGAGACATGATCATCACAGCCAAGTACAAGCTTTGCACTTGATGATGATGATATATATATGAATAACTAAAACTTGTCTTCCCCATTGTTTTGTCTATAGCCTATTTTATTCCTCTACCTCGCGGAGTTCACGGTTTCAACGAACACTTTCCAATGGGTATCTTTTCTGTCTTCTTCGTCTCTGATTCAATCTTTCTTCTAGATTTATATTTGAACTGTCCCCTTCCCTCGAGATTCCTTAAAAGAACATGTGGTGTAATACTCTTAACTTCTTCTCATCGTTGTCGCATCTCTTTACCAAGTGGTATTTATCTGCTACTTTCTTATAGTAAGTAAAAGTCAAGTACCCCTGTCACGCCAAGTGACGTATAGGGAAATATAGTGTTAGTGACCCTATATTTTACAGACCTTCGGCACATGATTTTTAGGGTAATGTGGTCGGTATTACGCCCGTGCTGCTTTACTTTCCAGAAAAAAAAATCCGGTACCCATTTAAGGCTGGGTGAACCCGGAAGCCGTCGGTTGGGTCTTTCTTATAGCTTTAAATTAATAATTTTGTCCCGCCATTTCAATAATTTTACTCTGCGCAAGCATCCATTACTGAAACTCTGTATCATCGCGTCACGTGACTGTCTTGTTTGTTATCCTTCATGTTTCACACCGAACAGCCGAGTATTAGAACCAGTTTAATAATGAGTTATTGAGTTTTTAATATTGTTTTATTGAGTTATTTGCAGGTCATCATCATTGCACTCCGAACATGTCCATAGGTGCTCAGATCCCCTCCTCAGCAATTCCCTCAGTGTCAAGCGACTGACGACTCCAGTTCTATGTTGGTTGATAAGTCTTCTTACACGGCCACTAAGTTTCTCATTTCTGGCTGTGCCCATCTTAACTCCCATTTCCATCATACGAAGAAGTGATATTGATCTGTGTTTGTCGAAGTCCTGTGCTCTTCCCACATCTCGGAGGGCATTGATGATGTCCGCCCGATCCATTGGTTGCCCGTCCTCAACGACAGCGCAGCTAGCCAACCTGTCCGCTCTTTCATTTCCCTGTTCTCCCGAATTTCCAGGGACATAGACAAAGGTGACCTTACGTATTTTGGATTTCTGCAACGACTCTACCCATTGCATGCGTACAGAGCCCGCCTCCATATTTTTAAAATCATGTTTAATATTGTTTAATATTGAAGTTGAAAATGTTTATATTTTTATTTAACCTATTTCCGTTGATATCTGTAAATGTTTTTGCGCAATAAAACCTCCTTTTGCTTCTTGCATCCTTTAGGCTAAGCTGTTGAAACATTGAAACAATATTAGTTCTAAGTAGCACTGAAATAAGCATAATCTCACTTTTAAAATCAGACACTGCTTTCTTGATATCCTGAATGCATTTTCTTAAAACATTGACATCCGACCTACTGCAAGTAAACAATTATTACGACGGTGGGATGTCGACGAATGTGAGATGACTCTACTGGATGTAGAACTGAAATCAAAGTTGCCAAATCACGGGAATAGAAACTTTCTTTTGTCGGGTGTTCTCAGTGCAGAGAAACACAAGGGGCCTCACTCGCTTCAGCCCGGCATTTTTTCATAATTATTTCCTAACTGGGAGCGAATGGTGACCACTTCCTGTATATCTTATGATGTCTTCATGTTTCTTACAAAATGAAGTAAGAAAGCTTCTAATTGTATTTACATCCCCATTAGTGATAAACCCACCGGAAATGCCGGCTTCCGTAGCGAGTGAGATATGGCTCATTAGGCAACTTAACGATGCTTACACGATTTGACTGGTCCATCTCTAGACCTTAATTGCTGAATTAGTCAACGGAATCCAGTGAATCATTGAAACAGTTTTAAAAAAAAATAAAAATGTGAAGGTGCTTGAAAACAAAATTATCAAAGAGCTTGAATAGACCGCCCATTAGAGTATAGTCTGCATCAAATTATCTAACGGGTCAGTAGTCTTCATCACATTGGTAAAAACATCAAAAGACTTCATCGGACTGTCAAATAAATCAATGGCTTCACTAAACTGTCAAATAAATCAATGGCTTCACAAAACTGCCAAATAAATCAATGGCTTCACAAAACTGCCAAATAAATCAATGTCTTCACGAAACTGTCAGATACATCAATGTGCTTCACAAAACTGTCAAATAAATCAAGGGTTTCACAAAACTGTCAAATAAATCAATAGCTTCACAAAACTGTCAAGTAAATCAATGGTTTCACAAAACTGTCAAATAAATCAATGGCTTCACAAAACTATCAAATAAATCAATGGCTTCACAAAACTGTCAAATAAATCAATGGCTTCACAAAACTGTCAAATAAATCAATGGCTCCACAAAACTGTCAAGTAAATCAATGGTTTCACAAAACTGTCAAATAAATCAATGGCTTCACAAAACTGTCAAATAAATCAATGTCTTCACAAAACTGTCAAATAAATCAATGTCTTCACAAAACTGTCAAATAAATCAATGGCTTCACAAAACTGTCAAATAAATAAAAAATTCCGAAATCATCCATGGCTGCAATCTCTTCTTTAGTTATATTATCTGGTCCAGGAACTTTTCCTGCTTTCATATTGCGTAAGGCGTCTTCCACTTCTTCTTTGAGTATTTCTGGTCCTTCCCCATTATCCTTAATATATATTTATGTTCGCTCATCATCAGAAAGATCTTCAGTGTATTCTATCTATCGTTCCTTTATGCTTTCTTGATCCATCAACAGTATTAATTCATTTGATCTTAAACATCCAGTTTGTTATTGCGTTTTTCTTCCTGTTAATTCTTCAATTTGTTTGTATATAGCTTTGACATCTCTTTTTTGTTGCATTTCAATCTCTTTGCATCTGTTTTAGCCATGTTTCTTTGAAGTGATAAATAGTTATAATTGGTCCAAGGTATTCAACAGTACGGGGTTTGAAGAAAAAAAACTCAGGATACATGAAGCAGAAAGGAAATAAATCTTAGTCATCCTTTCCAGTCATACTAAGCGAGTATGTAATAGCCTAACCAATCAGAGCAAGCGAGTATTTCCAATCAGAGCAAGCGAGTATGTAATAGATTAACCAATCAGAACATGCGAGTATGTAATAACCTAACCAATCAGAACAAGCGAGTATGTAATAACCTAACCAATAAGAGAAAGCGAGTATGTTATAGCCTAACCAATCAGAGCAAGCGAGTATGTAATAGCCTAACCAATCAAACCAAGCGAGTATGTAATAGATTAACCAATCAGAGCAAGCGAGTATGTAATAGATTAACCAATCAGAGTAAGCGATTATGTAATAGATTAACCAATCAGAGCAAGCGAGTATGTAATAGATTAACCAATCAGAGCAAGCGATTATGTAATAGCCTAACCAATCAAACCAAGCGAGTATGTAATAGATTAACCAATTATATAAGCGCAAATGTATCCGCATGGAAACCAACCAAGCATCCAAAAAAAAGCAATGCCAATGTATGGGTCGAAAGATGCAGATACTGCAACTTGCTGTAAAATGTGGCATAACTCAAGTTATGTCCCCTTAACTTCATTTCACAAGCGAAAGTAGAAAAAGAGAATCTGTTTGGTGAGCCCGAAAGAAAGAAAGTCAAGCAGATATTATTACTAGTATTTCTAACACAACAAAGAAAGAAGGAAGGATATGTTTGCATTTGTTAGAGCCCGCTCATTATCATTATGTGCCGTACCAATTAGCGTAGGCGATCATGTTCTTTCAGTCTTTTATCCACCGTGCATCGTATCAATTCAGTTGTTGACTGTTTTCCATGCCATGACACTAGTATTCTCTCTCTTTGTCGTCCGCGATCTCTCTTTCCGTGTATTTTGCCAGTTGTAACCAAGTATTCCCACTTTCTTCTTCTCATGATGTGCCTGAAAAACGTTGATTGTTTCTTTATGATGTTTTTTTAGGAGCTCTCTTTCAGTGTTGGCCTCTTTGAGAATTTCCTCATTGGTCTTTTTAGCTGTCCAGGGAACTTTCAACATTCTTTTGTGAAAACCCATCTTTGTTACCTCTAATCATCTTTTCATTTGTTTGTGTACTGTCCATGATTCGCTTCCAACCTGCTATTGTCTAATAAATATGGGTTCTTTAATTGTTGTTTTCATAGCTGTTGAAGACTATAGAAATAAATAGAACCTGCTATTGTCTAATACATGTGGTTGAAAAACGGCCGTACACTAATAGTGAAAGTTGAAAAGTGATAGTGACAAAAAATTAAGTTTCGCAAATGACTTTGCAGAACCAGGGTCACTCCCGGAGGTTCATGTTAGTCAGGAGGGATTCATAATTTCACAAACTCACATTGCAGGGAGATCTTACAGTTTGTTGTTTGATGTGCGACGGGGATAGTCCGATGACTGTGTTTCATGTGTTCGGATTTGAGTCAGGGTGATGTCCTGGCATCATCAAGCGCTATGCAATTTTTTTTTTAATGACGATCGTCATTTTCAGGATGACGTGAACTTCCGGTCAATATGGTGGATCGGCGGCTGGAACCATTAAAGAAATCTGAAAAATGTTCCTTGTTGCAGTTTCCTTATATTCCAAGTCCGGCTTGTTGCAGGAGCTACTGAGTTAAGTGCTCTGTGCCCACTGTGACCTGTGCGTTTCATCTGTTTTGATCGTGTTTCGATATTCCTATTGTTTACGATGAATGATGATATTGCATGATGGAGAACAGATGGCCGTGTTCACTTTCTTTGCGGTTTCGTCTTTTTGTCTTTTGGCGTGTCCTGAGACTGCTATGCTGGGTACTACCGCTACCTTTCTTTGTTTAAGAGATGAAACAGTAATTCGGATGATACCACTGGCACGGACAGTTGAGCAATTATGGATTTTAATTCGTTTGCCTTCCATAACCATAACATATGGGTTCTTTTATTGTTGTTTTCTAACTATTAAAGACAATAGAAATAATCAGAACCTGATATTGTCTAATTAATATGAGTTCATTTATTGTTGTTTTCGTTACTATTAAAGACAACAGAAATCATTAGAACCGCTTACCAAATCCATGGACAGTTACTGTGGCTTCCTTCATGATTAATTCAGATCTATCTGTTCTGTTATGCAGCAGGTCTAACAATTAAGTCGAGTTCAGATGGAATAAGCAATACATTATGGGATGTCGGTAACAACGCTGAAAAATCAATGGTACACCAGGCAGACTCTTAAGAGATCTTCTTTTTTGCTTTATTATTTGCCTTTCAGTATTGGGAGGGAGACTGTATTTCGTCTTGACTCATAGGATAAAGATAATTATAACAAATAAACAAATATGTACTTCCGATGAAAGTAGAAGGAAGATGTATTTCGAGACGAAAAATTAAAATAAATTGTATTACAAGACTAAAGGTTAAAATAAGTTGAGTTTCCAAACGAAAGATTAAAATAAGTTGTATTTCGAGAGGAAAGATTAAATTAAGTTCTATTACAAGACGAAAGATTAAATTAAGTTCTATTACAAGACGAAAGATTAAATTAAGTTCTATTACAAGACGAAAGATTAAATTAAGTTCTGTTGCAAGACGAATAATTAAAATACGTTATATTACGAGACAACAAGTAAAAAAGAGTTCTTAAATGTTATGTAGAGCCAGTCTTAACATATGGATGTGAATCATGGACAATAGGACAACATACAGGAAAATCACTGGAGTCTGTAGAAATATGGTTTTACAGAAGAATGTTGAGAATACCAAGGACAGCTAAGAAGAGTAATGAAAATGTTCTGCAAGAGGTCAAAGCAAAAAGAGAGTTAATTTTCAATATTAGGAAGTAACAATCATCATTTGATTATTATATTAGGAAGTAACAATCACGCAAGTATACTGAGTGATTCGATGAGCATGATAAAAAAAGTGGAGGCGGGCTCTGTACGCATGCAATGGGTAGAGTCGTTGCAGAAATCCAAAATACGTAAGGTCACCTTTGTCTATGTCCGTGGACATGCGGGAGTACGGGGAAATGAAAGAGCGGACAGGTTGGCTAGCTGCGCTGTCGTTGAGGACGGGCAACCAATGGATCGGGCGGACATCATCAATGTCCTCCGAGATGTGGGAAGAGCACAGGACTTCGACAAACACAGATCCACGTCACTTCTTCGGATGATGGAAATGGGAGTTAAGTTGGGCACAGCCAGAAATGAGACACTTAGTGGCCTTGTAAGAAGACTAATCAACCAACATAGAACTGGAGTTGTCAGTCGCTGGACACCGAGGGAATTGCTGAGGAGGGGATCTGAGCACTTATGGGCATGTCCGGAGTGCAATGATGATGACCCGCAAATAACCCAATCATCATTTTTTGGTCATGTAATGAGAAGAGAATAACTGGAATATATTGTAACAACTGGAAAAATTGAGGGACAGAGAGATAAAGGGAAGCAAAGATAAAAAATACCAGACAGCTTAAGAGAATGGCTTAGCAGAAGGTCAACAACAGAAATGATAAATAACTGTCGAGATCGAAAGTTGTGGAGCGACATGATCACCTACGCCAGCAGGCTTGGTACTTGATGATGATGGTATGACATATATCTATCTATTAACCTTTCGAATCGTGTCCGGCCCATAGGGCACAGACCCAGATACTCTTTCTCTTTTTCTAAATGTTCTTTCTAGCAGTCTCAACCCTTGGAAAAAAAAAAACACACACACATTTAATTTCAAATCCCGCGTATGACATACATATCCATAGAAAGCCAGGTGGTGTTGTGGTTAATGTCCACACGTGCCGACAAATGTTGGGGGTTCAAATGCCAATTTTTCGACCTAGAAGATTCTCGACTCCACCCAATCTATTCAAATCTCTGAGGGAGAGCGACGAACATCTCCCGATCTCAGAGGGTCACGAACATGAGGCCATTACGCCATGGACTCAGTAACTACTATCGTAATACGTTACGTCCTTTCTTGGGAAGAACTGAGAAGTTGATCTGAATGGAACAACTGGAATATATTCTAACTTTCTTCTTCTCATGATGTGCACGAAAATTGTTTGATTGTTTCTTTCTAATGTTTTTTTTTTTTTTTTTTAGGAGCTCCCTTTTTCTGTTGGCATCTTTAAGTTTTCCTCATTGGTCTTTTTAGCTGTCCAGAGAACTTTCAATATTCTTTTGTGAAAACCCATCTTGGTCCAAGATCGATTAATTGAATCAACGATCGATTAATTAGCAGAACCACAATTATTTCCCTTGGGGCGGGCCAAAAACCTGCCTGATATACACACTTTTGAAGTTGAGGTAGCGGTGCCATTAGTGGCGTTTGTTTCTGACTTACAACATTCTTAATGGGAGATGAAATATTAATTCGGATGATTTCACTGGCAAAGGCAGTTGAGCAATTATGGATTTCCATTCATTTGCGGTGATACCGGGACCTTCCATAACCATAACATGCTTAATATGTGCTGGTTGCTATTCAATCTATATGTAAGTCCTACATTAACAGCACTAGCTCCATATTCCGTGCTCAGACAGAGTAGGCAAAGTGAAATGAGGAAGAAAGCACCAATATTTAAACTTGGCACATTGATCGTAAGGACCATGTTCCCTGGACTTGCTAAAGCAAACACACTGAAAGAAGGGCAACTTAGAACAACAGCCCTCATAGATAAAGAACTAAATACTCCACATGTCAATATTGCTGCCCTCCAAGAAACAAGACTCTCAGACTGTGGTTCTGTAAAGGAAGAAAATTATACTTTTAACTGAGAAGGTCTAAGCCATAAAAAGCCACGTCTACATGGAGTAGGCTTCGCTGTACATATCATCATAATGTACTATACCGGTTGGCGTAGGCGATCATGTTCTTCCACAATCTTCTATCTACAGTGCATCAGTTCTGTTGTTGACTGCTTTCCATGCCATGACACTAAGCTATCCAGTATTTTCTCTCTTTGTCGTCCGCGATCTCTCTTTCCTTTTATTTTGCCAGTTGTAACCAAGTATTCCAACTTTCCTCTTCTCATGATGACGAAAAATATTGATTGCTTCTTTCTGATGTTTTTTAAGAGCTCCCTTTTTGTATTGTCCTCTTCTCGTGATGTGCCCGAAAAATGTTGATTGCTTCTTTCAAATGTTTTTTAAGAGCTCCCTTTTTGTATTGGCCTCTTTGAGAACTTCCTCATTGGTCTTTTTAGCTGTCCAGGGAACTTTCAACATTCTTCTGAGAAATCCCATCTCTGTGGCCTTTAATCGTCTTTTCATTTGTTTGTCAACTGTCCATGATTCGCTTCCATAGGTCAGAATTGGTTCTATATAGCACCGATGAACTCTCTTTCTCATTTCTATTGACATAGATTCGTTGCATAAGATATTTGTCATTTTCTGAAATGCTATTTTAGCCTGAGCTATTCTACTTTTTATTTCCGTGGTACATCTTCCATCCGATGTTATTATTGTGCCCAATTATTTGACGCGTTGCACTTGTTTCAAATTTGTCCTGTTTATTTAAATGCTGCATGATGGTAATGATTGTTTCTTTGATATGACCATTACTTCTGTTTTCTTACTATTCATACTGAGACCTTTCTTGATGCTTTCTTTTACTATTATGTCTATCATTTCTTGTAGTTCATTCTCTGTCTCTGCTATTAAGACTGTGTCATCCGCATATCGTAAATTATTTATGTTGTGACCGTTGACTTCAATTCCTTTTTTGTCTACTATTGATCTCATAATATGTTCGCTGTAAAGTGAAAACAAATCAGGCAACAGAAGACAGCCTTGTCTGACTCCTTGTTTTATAAGTTGAAATTGTCCTGTTTGGTTGTTAATTCGTATAGCTGCTGTTTGTTGCCAGTACATGTTTTTTATGATTCGCAGATCCTTTCCATCAATGTTCAATTTCTCCAGCATATTGATTATTTCCACATGCATTATTTTGTCAAATTCTTTTGTGTAGTCTATAAAGCACATATATAGATCTTTCTTTACCTCTATAGATCTTTCTATCAATGTTCTTAAGATGTATATTGCATTATTGGTGCCCTTTCCTTCCACAAATCCACATTGTTCCTCACTTATTACTGGTTTTATTTTGTTTCTTACACGTCTCATGATGATTCTTAGTAATATTTTCGTCACATGGCTCATGAGACTAATAGTGTGATGGTCTTCACAATCAGTGGCGCCTGGCTTCTTCGGTATGGCTACAAAGATAGATTTTAGTAGATCTTCGGGTATGTGTCCGGTGTTATATATGTCATTGAGTAGTTTTGTTATGACTTGTATTCGCTGTACATAACAAACATATAAACTCCATAACTTAAATCATCTCTGAATGACTTCTCCATCTGTGAAAATGACTGGGAACATCTGGCAAGTGATCGCACATCATGGAGAACATGTATAAGAAATGGTATAACATCATTTGAGAATGTGCTAAGGCAAAACTTATAAGAGAAAAAACTCATGAAAAAGGATGGAAAACACTGTGAATCAGTGGGCCTGACTTGTTCATTCTGTGGCCATGTGAGTTTGTAGAATTAGCCACGAGAGAAGCTGTTTGATAAAAACAAAAATTAAAAAAAAAAATACACAATAGCTTCCACTAGACTGTCTGACAAGACGAAAAGGGCCATATATATTCATGCTATTGCCCATATACACGAAAGCGTGGCAGGGAACCCCTACACTAATATTCATGCCGATGGGTGCAGCAAATGCTACAGAAAAATCATGATCAAGGTATCTTGGATAATTAAAAAAGATCAACGAAGACATTACAAGACTTAAAACATTTAAAGAACTGGCTTATAAACACCATTCTACAGAGGACTTAATATATTATGCCCCCGTAAGACACAGCGAGTTGGAAAGGACAATACTGGAAGGCATGGTTCCTGGGTGAATCATCAGGGAAGGTGTTTTCCCTGAAGACCAAGAAGAAGGTGTTTTCAAGACATCAAGGAGACATTGAACACGACAACAGAAGAGGTGTTAAACAGAGAGTAGAAACAGAGATTCCTTTTGACGGTCTGTGGTGAAAGCTACATTCTGCAAAGGACATGTGACCTGATGATGACATTTACATATTTTAGCTATTTGAATAAAGACAATATAGTGTGTTCGCTTCCTGGTCGGAAGGCTCTGCTGTCAGTTTAATGACGTATACATTTAATATAGAATATTCTGTTCCACGATACACATACAGATAACAATAAACGATCATTGAGATATCAA
Source organism: Megaustenia siamemsis (assembly GCA_032433765.1). Classification (NCBI taxonomy): domain Eukaryota; kingdom Metazoa; phylum Mollusca; class Gastropoda; order Stylommatophora; family Ariophantidae; genus Megaustenia; species Megaustenia siamemsis. Next base: position 25,949,526 of record JAVIAB010000101.1, read on the forward strand.
CATAATTTATTGTGAATTTGTACATCTTCATATTTGTTTCAAATATGTGCCTGTTGTGCAATCTGATTTCATGAAAGAGAACGGAAAGAGAGACAAATAAAGTGAAAATGAGAGAGTAATAGAGTGAGAGATAGAGAGAGGCATAGACAAAGAGAAGAATCCAAATTTAAAAAAAGGGGTGGGGGTGGAGTAATTTGTAGGGGAAAAATGGGAAAGGGGGTGGGGTTATTGCAATAATGAGAAACAAATGTAGAGAAAGAAAAAAAAAAGAATGAAAAAAATGTGAAAAAAAGACAGAAAATGTGTGTGTGTGTAAAAGAAGCAAACAAATTTCATTAGTGAGAGAGTTGAGAAGACATTAACTTTGGTTTTGACATATGAGACCCAACCCAAAGTATAGCTAGATGGGGCTTGCTTCGACATTCACAAGAAAAGAGAAATAATGAATGATTGTGACAAGAAGAAGTGTATCAGAAAGAGGAATAACGATGAATTGAGGAACTGTAAAGAATAGCCCAGTCCAGGAAACAACGGAAACGTTTTATCAAAGACTTAAACCTACGTATAATCAGCAATGAAGAAATCTGCAAATTTTATCCTACTCCTGAAGCAAAGGGAATACAATTGTTATAACAAGAGAGACAGACTGAAAAAATGTACCCAGGATAAGAACAAAAGAATGGAATAGTTGCAGGAGACATTTGTTCCTCAAAGATTTGAAAAGATTCCGGTGAATCAAATTTCTAGTTTGGAAATAAATCCTGGAATGAGAAAATAAAATTGCAAATATAAATTCTGATTGGAGGAATATCAACTAAAAAAAAAAACATATCTACATACAGTGTCATCAATACAAATTTTCAATGGATGAGGTTTCTATTGTCCTTTCGCGCTGAAGACGGCACATTAGGCAGAACTACAATCTCAAAAACAGAAACCTTGCGTGCCAAAGTGGCACATATTGCAGAGATCACTGCTTCTAAAATCTATGGTTCTGTTTCCATAACAATACTTTTTACAATGACAGCTTGTCAAGCCATCGATCAACCTCCTTAGTCGCCTCTTACGACATGCCTGGAAGGTCACAGTGTCACTATTTGAATGATTTAATTTGGATGAGGTTTAGCTAACAGAAATTAATGTGGCATAAAGTCAATCACTGCAGTAAAGATTTCTCTCAGTTTATAAAGCTGAGCAATGAAGATAAATATTTATAATACTGTGATTAAGCATAATTAAACCACAAATCCATTAATCTGAACAGAGTTAAATAGTTGGTGACTTGTATGATTTAGCATAAATAAATATAAGAACTAAGACAAAAATGACTAGCTGACAATGTTGTGGTTTATTTCTTAATGGACACTGAAATGTGACTTTAAAAAAATGGGCGTTTTTCTAGTTACTGTTTTTCATGTGAGAAATAGGATATGTTGGGGTGAAAGGATCACTTATTTGCTTGCTGTAAACAACAACACATCTACACCTGCCTGTTGAGCTGAAAGGATCACATATTTGCTTGCTGTAAACAACAACACATCTACACCTGCCTGTTGAGCTGAAAGGATCACATATTTGCTTGCTGTTAACAACAATACATCTACACCTGCCTGTTGGGCTGAAAGGATCACATATTTGCTTGCTGTTAACAACAATACATCTACACCTGCCTGTTGAGCTGAAAGGATCACACATTTGCTTGCTATAAACAACAACACATCTACACCTGCCTGTTAGGTTGGGTGCTCGAGTGAAAACTTTTAGCATCTTTTTAGGGGTGGACAATGAAGAGGTCTATCTATATCTTTAAGTACCAGGTGAATGTACAAGAGAGAGAGAGAGAGAGAGAGAGATGGATTTCAGAAATATAAACTGTGTAGAATTTCTTTACATACATTTAAGTTTGCTATGAATAAAATAGCAACAGGGAAATATTGTCACAATTACGATGCAGAAACCCAAGCAATAAAGTTGGCAATAGAAAGAACTGCTGAACAGTAATCTTAGCACACAGCCTGTAGTGTTTTTGACAGATGCAAGATCAGTAATCCAGGCACTACAATCCAGAAAATTACCACATCTGCAGACCTTATTGACTGAAAACTGCAAGCACCACAGGTTGTCCCTGCATTGGATCCTATCTCACCGTGGAATCCCAGGAAACAAGAAAGCAGATCAGTTGGCAAAGGAAGGTTCAACAGGCACACAACCAGATGCACCGGTTACATACCATCATAAGAAACAGATAATCAAATCAGAGAGCCACAAGCCTCAAATCAGGACGTCTTTCATAATATGAGTAGATGTGAACAAGTTATCATTATATGCCTCAAAAACGGACACAATCGACTCCTCAGTCACATGTATACAAAATTCAAGAACGGTACCTCAACTACATGTACATGTGGACAGGTGCCCTAAACTGCTTAACACATACTTCAAGACTGCACTGAATATAGTAGACTGAGGAAAATCCATTGGCCCATAGATACAACACTACAGACAAAACTATATGGGCCACTGCAAGAATTACAAAAGACAGTAAAATTTATACAGGAAATGACATTCCAGATATAGACAATACTTCAGGTGAATGAAGAATAGATAGATCTAAGCTTGTTGGAAGAAGCTGAAACTTAATTGTGTACATGCTGTGGATAAAACAAATATTGTACAACAAAACTATACCAATGGAAATAAGAAAGACTGTTTATTGATCATTTATAAGGAGAATTCTGTAATTTCAATTTATAGAGCCAATTCTGCTATTCCCATTTATAGAGCCAATTCTGCTATTCCCATTTATAGAGCCAATTCTGCTATTCCCATTTATAGAGCCAAATCTGCTATTCCCATATAGAACCAATTCTGCCATTTGGATGAGAGGCATGGATGATACATCCAATAAATAAATAACAAACAAAAAGTACTCCAATGACAATAGAGATATATATGTCATAAGATTGTTGAGTTTTCTTTGAAAAAACAAAATGAAGAAATTGTGAATGAAGTCATCACACACACACAGAGAGAGGCTCCCAAGACATGTCAGAAAGTAGTAATCAAGTTTGTTTTAACAAATGTAATGAGAAGATGGAGAGTGATACATGTAGTAATTACAGATGTAATACAGGAAAAGAAAGATGGTAAATGTCAATGGGAGAAGATAGTGGACAACTTGGTATGTGGACAGAAACAGATGTTCATCAATGGAAAACATGAATAATAGTGTCGATGGGAAATTGTGTAATAGGATTATTTATTCCTCCTTATTCTGGTTTGTTGGTGTGGGAATCTCCTTCTTTATTGTGAGATCTGCTCAGATATCTGGCCATCTATTACTACAGCATCCCATCCACATAGTTTATTTTTGAGGTCAATATGCTTAGTCACAGATTCCATGCATGTGGTTTCTCTCCACATTTTTCAGTTGGCAGTTTTGTCACTATTATTTTTACCTTCTTTGCTTTCAATGCTATTGTTATTCTAGTTTTTTTGTTTTATCTGTGTCCTTGCACAAGACCATTTTTGTTGTCATTTGTAAAGCTGCAATCATACTATTCTGTCTACAATTTTGTTTCTGTTTTCCATTATACCAGTTTGAGGCTCACATATTCAATCATTATTTTAACTTGTTGGCTACCATGGATCACCATTTCATCCAGTGTCTTGCCTTGATGGTACATGCTATCACAGGTTCTTGTGTCTATCTCTTGATGTTGTCACTTTGCCTCTGCCTCATATACCTAGTACTTTCACCCCCCAGGAGACTTCCATTATGCCTATCCCCAAATTGTGAAAAGTCAACTATAAACAAACTGCATGGTATAAAAAAGAGAAAAACATGAAATCTGTTAGATAACAGCAAAAAATAGGAGGTCCTGTGTGCACATGTTTAATTATCCATTTGCATGTGAAAAGAGTTGGCCAATAGTGTTTGTTGGTGAAATATAGTCATAACTCAAGCAAATTTGACAGCTATGTTTACATAAGATTACAGTAGTTGGGATATTAATGAAGATGGTTTGGTGACAGTCAACAAACTGTGATTATGATGCTATTTCAGTATATTTATAAAAATCAGTTTTTTTTATTTTTAAATTAATAACTTATTGAGTCAAGTATGTACAAAACAATGTAACATATTATGTTTATGATTGTATGAATACAAAGTCAACTTATAACCATCTTTTTCCTAAACAATTCTATCTTTCAGGAGAACTTCATTAAATTCATAAAAAGTACTGCATCATAAAAGAGTTAATAAAAAAAAGATTATACAAATCCCTGGAGACAAAGAACAAATAGTCTGTGACGGTGGATGGGGCGGAAGAGTCAGCAATGATCAACAGCCCAGAAAGTGAAAACAGCAAAGTGTGTAGTACACAAGAAGCATATTCAGGACATGAAAGACGAATGTGGTTGACCACTGTGAAAGAGATTGGAGCCTCATCACGTAATATTCCAGAGAAAGCCAGGGAGAGGAAATCTAACTATGTCGGAGGAAAGATCTAAAAATAGGTACATGGAATATCAGGACTCTTTACCCGCATTGTGTCTTGCCACTTTGCATTGTTGACTATTGCATGTTTTAAAATAATAATTACCACAAGAAAAATCATTAATTCTTCTGATTACATATGTCTCATTTAGATTAGGATGATTACATATGTCTCATTTAGATTAGGATGATTACATGTCTCATTTAGACTAGGCTGATTACACATGTCTCATTTAGACTAGGCTGATTACATATGTCTCATTTAGAATAGGATGATTACATATGCCTCATTTAAACTATGCTGATTACATATGTCTCATTTAGACATGGCTGTTTACATATGTCTCATTTAGACTTGGTTGTTTACATATGTCTCATTTAGATTAGGCTGATTACATCTCATTTGTCTCATTACAGGCCAGTCTTATGATTATTTTTTTATTTATCTTGTTACATCCCATTCAACTGTTGACAGATACTAGGCAGTTTAGAAGATTATCTTGGTACAAAGTCAATTAAAGAAATGATAACTGAGAGATATCAAGTTGTGGAGTGACATGATCACCTATGCCAGTTGGCACATCACTTGATGGTGATGAAGTCCCTCATTCATTAAGAAAAATAGCCTCCTGTGTTGTGTACCATGTCTTCTTGTGTCATATAGTCAAGGCAAAATGGAGTGTTGTAGACAGAGCTCTGTTGCTACTTTCATATATAGTAAATAGTGTGTGTTATTTTGTTAAAGCTGCCCATGCACTGCTGGGGCCCAAAAGGGGAGTAAAGAATAGTGGCACTGTACACTACCAGGCACGTTTGTAAGAGGCAAGAAGGGAGGGTTGGGCATGAAACTGGCTATCTCATACTGTAAAAAAATAAGCTGAAAAACTTCACAAACATGGACACGTCAAATATAACTTGGAAAGTGTTTGTTGAAGACCTATGCTCCACAGGGAGCTGAAAGGTAAAAGAGAGAGAGATTTTGCTAAAGCACTGGCGGCTGTTAGCATGCTCATCTACTAGGTAGGATTAATTTATTCCCAAATATGGCCACTTTTAAAAGACTCTCAAGGCGTTAGATTTCATTTATGTTTTAGGCAACAGAGAATGATACCAAATTAAGGATACAAAGAACAAGAGGGGCCTTTGTTGCACTAGGAAACATGGAAATCCATAGAAATGAGGTTAAATACAAAAATAAACATTTTCAACTCCAATGTTAAATCAGTCCTTATTATATGTCTGTGAAGCATGGAGAACAACAAAAATGATAATCATGAAAAAAGAGACCTTCATTAATGGATGATTGTGCAGAATAAAAAAGAGAAAGACCAGAATATTCTTGGAGAAGGCTGGTGGAAGCAGAGATGAAGATGATGGGGAAGACATTGGATGATCTTAAAAGAATGGCAAGAAACAGAACGGCTTGGAAAGTGTTTGTTGATGATCTATGCACCACAGGGAGCTGAAAGTATTTGTTGAAGATCTATGCTCCACGGGGAGCTGAAAGTATTTGTTGAAGATCTAAGCTCCACAGGGAGCTGAAAGTGTTTGTTGAAGACCTATGCTCCATGGGGAGTTGAAAGTGTTTGTTGAAGACCTATGCTCCACAGAGACCTGAAAGTGTTTGTTGAAGATCTATGCTCCACAGGGAGCTGAAAGTGTTTGTTGAAGACCTATGCTCCACAGGGAGCTGAAAGTGTGTGTTTGTTGGAGACCTATGCTCCACAGAGACCTGAAAGTGTTTGTTGAAGACCCATGCTCCACAGGGAGCTGAAAGTGTTTGTTGGAGACCTATGCTCCATGGGGAGCTGAAAGTGTTTGTTGAAGATCTATGCTCCACAGGGAGCTGAAAGTGTTTGTTGAAGACCTATGCTCCATGGGGAGCTGAAAGTGTTTGTTGAAGACCTATGCTCCACAGGGAGCAGAAAGTGTTTGTTGAAGACCTATGCTCCATGGGGAGTTGAAAGTGTTTGTTGAAGACCTATGCTCCACAGGGAGTTGAAAGTGTTTGTTGAAGACCTATGCTCTACAGAGACCTGAAAGTGTTTGTTGAAGACCTATGCTCCACAGGGAGCTGAAAGTGTTTGTTGAAGACCTATGCTCCACAGGGAGCTGAAAGTGTTTGTTGAAGACCCATGCTCCACAGAGAGCTGAAAGTGTTTGTTGGAGACCTATGCTCCACAGAGACCTGAAAGTGTTTGTTGAAGACCTATGCTCTACAGGGAGCTGAAAGTGTTTGTTGAAGACCTATGCTCCACAGAGAATTGAAAAGGAAAAGAGAGATGGCCAATTTTATAAGACTCTTAAGGCGTTAGGTTTTACCCAGTTTCTGAAAATGGGTAGCAGAGATTTTATCCAGGAAAATAGGGCAGTCTGGAGTTACATCCGACTGTCTGCCATCCATCCATCTATCTTTGTATCTATCTAATGTCCTTTTGAACTGATGACGGCTCATAAAACAGAAATTTCAGACTTTTCGAGTTCAATAATCATTGCTATTGAGCACCACACTTTGCACAGGCAAATATTGTATATGTCACTTATTGATATTGATCACATACATCATCCATAATATAATAACGGTAACACAAGGCAATAATTTTTCACTTTTTTTTTGGTAACATCGAGAATTTTCTACATTTGATTCACTAACTTGCAGTGCAGGTTTCAAATATCTATCTATCTATTGACCTTTCGAGCCGTAGCCGGCCCATAGGGCGTAGACCAAGATACACCTTCTCCTATCTGAATTTTTGTTCTAGCAGTTTTCTTTTAAAGATATTTTATCAAATCTCGCCATTTGTCTCTGTTCTGTGCAAGCAGCTCTATCTCAATGAGGAAGCCAAATCCTGCTGCTCTTGCCTCTCTCATCAATGTTCTTCTCAGTGTCTCCCTGGGTCTTCCTCTTTTTCTCTCACCTGTTGTTTCCCACATGAGGGCTTGCTTTGCTTAGAGAAATCGCCAATCAACCACTAATATCTTCAGTAATAAAGAAAAGACGATGGTCATATGTTGGACATGTGATGAGAAGAGAAAATAACCAAATAGGTTTCAAATATGACCTTGAAAAAATCCATCTTGTAAGATTTGTTGCTACAATAACATTTACCTTTTCTCTAGAAAATAAAAATTGGGACCTATTTAAAATGTACATTTTGTAGGTTTATTTACACAGCTTTACTTGTTTAATTTGAATATTGTGACAATATAAACTATTGAACTTCTGGTCAATATGGCAGATAGGCAGCAGGAACCATTGAGGCTCTGTTTGAAAAATGCTCCTTGTTGCAGTTTCCTCATATTCCAAGTCCAGTTTGCTGCCAGAGCTACTGAGTTAGTGCTCTGTGCACACCATGCATGAGCTGTGTTTTTCATCCGGATCATGTTTCGATATTCTGATTGCTTACAATGAATGGTATCATATGACGAAGGACAGTCTGGTTGCGTTCGCTTTTGGTGCGGCTATGCCTTATGTCTTTTGGCATGTGCTGTGGTTGATATGATGGGGATTGCAGCTGCCTTTCTTTGTTTGGATTCTTTAATGAGATGAGATGTTAACACAGATGACTCCACTGGCACGGGAGATTGAGCAATTATGGATTTTAATTTGTTTGCAGTGATGCTGTGGCATTTGACTAACTACAAGAATAAACTAGTGAGAACAAACAAGAAATCATTCATACATGAAACCTTGGACAGGTTTATGTGTTCAAGAAGTAAAACATCATCCCCTGGACAAGGAAATTAGAATCTTCAAATCTGTGGTTTCTTCACACTATTATCCTGTTCTGATCACTGGGTAATAAGATAAGATGTTGGGTAATGGGATAAGATGTTGGGTAATGGGATATGGTGTTGGAATTACATTTTTTTTTCTCGTTCGCCAGCTTTTACCTCTGACGAAGTCCCTAGAGTCTAGGAACTGAATTTTGTGCGTTAATCCATTTTTCCTTGGCAGCCGTGTGCACAGGGGTTCCTCGCCGCACAGGCAGATAACCCTGATTTCAGAGGTACTCATATTTTTTCTGTCGAGGAGTAATTGATGTTTCAAGCCAGGCCTCGCTACTGAGACCAGGGGTGGTTGCCGCAGAGAGAAATCATAAATAAAAATCTCACAACCTCTCTGTCTCGAGGCCGGCAACTTGCCTCGAGACCAACCAGTCTCCTGGGTAATGAGATAAGATGTTGGGTAATGAGATAAGATGTTGAGCACTCTTGGATAACAGTGCAAAACAGGAGGTCCATGGACACTCTGCACACAACTTAGTACCTTAGTACTTAAAAGTCTAAAACAACATGTCAAACAGCAACTGATTACCAAAATTGTTAGAAAAATATTTATCCAAAATGTTAGCAATAAAAATATGAGTACTTTTGAAATTGGAGGATATGTGCCTGAAAGATAAAAAACACCTGCTTACACTGAGTGCTATGGATACCAGTGTATATTGGAAACAAAATAGGTGTTCATGCAAAATTCAGTCCCTGAAAAAGCCCCAGGCCCACAGGGACTGTGCTTGAGGTTAAAAGCTGGTGAACAAACAATAAGAAAATGAAGCTCACAAAAATGTGATCTTCAACTAAAAAAAATATGAACATTAACACCAAATTACATGAGGTATGTATGACAAGAACTTGTTTAAAAAAAAATTCCTAATTCATATTCTTTTGGGTGTCTCCATTATCTACTTTTGTTGTGAGATACAGTTTGCTAGTAGACTTGTTTTATATAAATAGACCATTTAATGGACTATTTTTAGATATAACTCACAATTGGTGCATTTACTATGTTCTAATATCTTCTTAAACAATGAACATTATAGCAACAAAAGTATAAATCTGAAAGAATAAAAAAATACTCAACACAAAAGAAGTTGATAAAGCTGTGACAAACATACAAGAATACATTACCAGCAAAGAGAAATAATAAGAAGAGATATCTTGTTGTCAATAATAAACAACAATTGCAAAATTAAATTACCTCAGTAAGTCTCTGTTGTTAATATCCAAATAATCAATTTTTCTCCAAATTAACTTGTTATCGCCTGTACAGAGTCGCATTAACAAGTCTCCCTTGTCAATAATTAATATCCCCATAATAGATTGGAGCCGCGATAGCTCAGTGGTTAGAACTGGACTACAAAGGACAAGAGGTAGGGTTTGATCCTAACTGACGGCTTCTGGGTCACCCAGCCTTTAATGGGTAAAGGATTTTTTTTCTGGGAAAGTAAAGTGGCAACGGCGTAATACCGATCACATTACCCCAAAAATCATGTGCCAAAGGTCTGTAAAATTTATGGTCACTAACACCATATTCCCTATACGCCACTTGGCGTGACGGGGGTACTTTACTTTTTTTTTACTTTAACATAATAGATCAACAAGCTTGTCACACAAGAGTCTAGAATTTCTGTCTTATATGCCATCTTCGCCTCAAAAGGACAATAGATGAATAGATAATAGATTCCTGTGCATTAACTTATTACATTCTTCCACAGCGTTTATTAGCAAGTCTCCGTTTGTCAATAATTACTGCCCCCATAAAAAAAACCCATCCACTTTAACCTGCTACTTTCTCCCTCACAGAATCACATTAGTAGGTCTTCTTTGACAATAATTAAAGTCTCCATAATAGACTCCAGAAGAACCAGACAACAAAGTAAAAATCTCGGCAGAAAAGACAAGAGACATAGATAACCTGGCAATAAAGTCAGAGAGAGTAGCAAAGATAGGAATTGCAAAACTTTTTATAACATACAAAAGATGCTAACGAATACTTTGACATCTAGTAGAGCACCTGTTATAAACAAATATGGAACCATTTTAACATCAAGTAAAGAAATAAAGTCATGATGGGCTAAACACTTTAAGGATATCTTTAATCGTCCAATACCAAAGCCCTTAATAGATTTTACAGTCGACACATCCATAAGATATAAATTTCGATGACGTCATCTTGAATGAAGTAGAGACGGCTATAAGACTTATGGCTAACAACAAGGCTGAGGGTGAAGATGATATAACATCAAGGATGCTAAATGAAATGGATAGCCATGACACCCACAGAAAGCATTTCACTCAGTATCTTCTTCTTCTTTCTCCTTTCAGCTCTCTGTGGAGCATAGGTCTTAAACAAACACTTTCCAAGCCGTTCTGTTTCTTGTCATTCTTTTAAGATCATTCCATGTCTTCCCCATCATCTTCATCTTGGTTTCCATCTGTCTTCTCCAAGAATACCTTGGTCTTCCTAATTGTCTTCTTCCCTGGGGATTCCAAAAAAAGGCCCTGTTGTGTAATACTCTCAGTTGGCTTCCGCAGTGTGTGTCCTATCCAATGCCATTGTCTACACTGTATCTCTTTATCCACTGGTATTTGACTGGTACATTTCCATAATTCTATGTTAGTGATTTTGTACTGCCATTTCCATCCTTTTATTCTGTGTAAGCATCCACTAATGAAGGTCTGTATCTTCAACATTGTCATTTTTGTTGTTCTCCATGTTTCACAGCCATACAATAAGACTGACTAACATTGGAGTTGAAAATTTTAATTTTTGTATTTAATCTAATTTCTTTGGACTTCCATATGTTTCCCAGTGATTATGCTTTCACACAATACGAAAAGCAGAAGTGATACCCACACAGTGGAAAAGAGGTGTAATTGAAAAAATTCCCAAAAAAGGGCAATCTTAAAGATTGTGACAAATGTTTCTTTTCTTGATTACAAATTATATTCTTGGATGTACGGCCATTTCTCTTATTTCTTCACTAGATTTAAATTCAAATGCATCTAATTTATTTTCTACTTCTTTAGTTGTTTTCCAGCTCTTGCATGCATACATAAGGGTGGATAAATGCATTTTATTTGAATATCCTGAGCTTTATTTTTGTGCGAAGGTAATTTTGATTTCCATATTTTATTAAGTCAAACCAGACAAATACAATATCACAATTCAGAACCGGTACAATGTAATAGAGAAGTTACAAAGCATTGATAAACAGTGGGAAATGCTAAAAGAATCAATGCAACAAACATCAAAAGAGTTCATACCACCAGTGATTACAAATTCAAGAAAGAAATGGATGACAGATGACATTTTACAGCTAATGGGTACAAGTAGTAGAAATAAGGACTTCTGTTTCCATGATGGCAAAACTAAGTCACGTTCTCTCGATCGCTGCAGAAATTGCTTTGGAATCATCAATTTCGGCTTTCCGTTGCAATTTTCTGCATTCAAGTCGAAATGATGTTCTACTTATCATATCTACGCCAATGAATTGGCGTTGCACGCATGGCAATACTCCGTTTTGATAAATCAAGTGTTGTGAATGTGACCTTCCACCGTCTAGTGTTGTTCTGCGTTTTACGTCACAATGAATGCTGTTCAATCACCGGTGATGGTGTTGTTTGCCGCAAATTATTTACAATTTCCAACGCATTAATGTGGTGGGCTCCATCAAGTCAGCCGAAGTTTTACCTCATTGGGAAATTTGCACCATGTTTCATTTGCTGTAGACTGCATTCACTAGAGTAATCATGAATCCATGGGCGCAGCCATTTTGTGCGTGCTACGTCATCATAATGGCTCATCGTGTGTCCCAAGACCGACCATGTGCTAATCTTGCGATCTATTGTTTGGTGTGCAACAGGGATAATCTGACGACGAACTGTGTTTTTTTTTCTTTTCGGAGTTGGAGTCAAACACGATGTCCTAACATCATCAAGCGTTATACATTTAATTACTATGACGATCATCATTTTCAGGAGGATGTGGACTTCCGGGCAATATGGTGGATAGGCGGCAGGAACCATTGAAGGCTATGTCTGAAAAGTGTTCCTTGTTGCAGTTTCCTCATATTCCAAGTCCGGCTTGTTGCAGGAGCTACTGAGTTAAGTGCTCTGTGCACACCGGTGAGCTGTGTGTTTCATCCATTTTGATCATGTTTTGATATTCCAATTGTTTACGATGAATGCTGATATCGTATGACAGGGAACAGTTGGCCTAATTCACTTTCTATGTTTCGCCTTATGTCTTTTGGCGTGTGCTGAGACTGCTATGATGGGGACTACAGCTACCTTTCTTTGTTTGAGAGATGAGTTAGTAATTCGGATGATTCCACTGGCACAGGCGGTTGGGCATAATTATGGATTTATGGAGTAATTCGTTTGCAGTGATACCGGGGCTTTCCATAACCAAATAACCAAGAGAAATAACCAAGAAATAAGGATAACAAAGATGAGTACAAGAGATTAAATAAAGATATTGTAATAAAATGCAATGAAGCAAAAGAAGCACGGCTAAAACAGAGATGCAAAGACATTGAAATGCAACAAAATGGAGATGGCAAAGCTATGTACAAAAAAATTGATGAATTAACAGTAAGAAAAATGCAATAAAAAACAGGATGTTTAAGACTAAAGGAAGGAAAACTGTTGATTGAAGAAGAAAGCATAATGGAACGATGGACAGAATACATTAAAAAATCTTAATGATGATGAACGAACAGAAGAAAATATTAAGGATAATGGGGAGGATCAGAAATACTCGAAGAAGAAGTGAAAGACATCTTGCGCAATATGAAAGCAGGAAAAGCTCCTGGATATAACTAAAGAAGAGATTGAAGCCATATTGAATGATATCTATGACAGCGGATATATACCAGATGACCTGCTCAAATCAATATTCATAGCCCTACCAAAGAAAGCTGGTGCTATTGAATGCAATGATCATCGCACAATAAGCTTTATGAGACACACGACTAAGATATTACTAAGAGTCTTCATGTGAAGAGTGTGAAACAAAATCAGTCCAGAAATTAGTGATGAACAGTGTGGTTTTGTTGGAGGTAAAGGAACAAACAATGCCATATATGTCATAAGATCTTTAGTAGAAAGAGCCATAGAGGTGAAAACAGATCTATACTTATGTTTTATAGATTAAAGCACCAAGAAATAATCACAATTTTATAAGGCATAAACGTAGACAGCAAAGACCTAAGAATAATAAAGAACATGTACTGGCAACAAACAGCGGTCATAAGAACTAGAAATAAATTGGGAATGTTTCAGCAAATAAAACAGGGTGTTGGGTAAGGTTGTGTCAACAGATTTGTTTAAAATGTATAGTGAGTGAATTTTAAGATCCATAAGGGGCATGCCTGGAATAACAATTGGAGGTCATAATATAAATAATCTAAGGTATGCTGATGATAGTCTTAATCGCTAAGAGTGAAAATGAGTTACAAGAAATGTTGGATATTTATAGTGAAAGAAAGCAAAAATAAAGGACTCAGCCTTAATAGCAAAAAGACAGAGGTAATGGTAACAACAAAGAAAAAGACATCACATCAGTGCAAAATAAAGACAAGTGGAACAATATTAAAACAGGTAAATGAATTTAAATATTTGGGAACTTTGTTAACCTCAGACAGAAGATGTACAAAAGAGGTGAGATGCAGAATGGCTCAGGCAAAAGCAGCTTTCCAAAAAATGAGGAAGATACTATGCAATCAATTTTTGACAACAGAAACAAGAAAAAGAGTTCTTAAATGTTACGTACAGCCAGTCTTAACATATAGATGCGAATCATGGACAATAGGACAACAGACAAGAAAATCACTGGAGTCTGTAGAAATGTGGTTTTATAGAAGAATGTTAAGAGTACCATGGACAGCTAAGAAGAGTAATGAAGATGTTCTGAGAGAGGTCAAAGCAAAAAGATAGCTAATTTCCAATATTCTATCTATCTATCTATTGACCTTTCGAGCCAAGATACACCTTCTCCTATCTGAATTTTTTGTTCTAGCAGTTTTCTTTTAAAGATATTTTATCAATTCTCGCCATCTGTCTCTGTTCTGTGCAAGCAGTTCTATCTCATTGAGGGAGCCGATTCCTGCTGCTCTTGCCTCTCTCATCAATGTTCTTCTCATTGTCTCTCTGGGTCTTCCTCTTTTTCTTTTACCTGTTGTTTCCCATATGAGGGCTTGCTTTGCTATTCGGTTATTATCTCTTCTCATCACATGTCCAAAGTATGACCATCGTCTTTTCTTTATTACTGAAGATATTAGTGGTTGATTGGCGATTTCTCTAATTTCCTCGTTTGTTTTGAATGCGTTCCATGCTATACCAAGTATTTTCCTTAGACCTTTATTTTCGAATGCGTTCAACTTTGTTTCTATATCTCTTGTTGTTTTCCAGCTTTCACACGCATACGTAAGGGTTGATAGTACATTTGATTTGAATAGCCTAAGTTTTGTGTTTGTGCTGATGAGTTTTGATTTCCACAACTTTTCAAGGCTTCTGAAAGACATTGCTGCTTTAGCCATTCTGATTCTAATTTCTTTACTCGTATCCCCTTCTCGATCAATGTGACTTCCAAGATAGGTAAAGTGATCGATCTCTTCTACTGGTTTGTTTGCAATGTATATTTTGTTGTCTGTTGGAATTAAGCTTTTCATGACTTTAGTCTTTTCATGATTGATCTCAAGCCCAATTTTGCTGGCTATTGATGATAGTTCATTTGTGTTTTCCTGCATTGTTTTTATCTGACTGCTGATGAGAACTATGTCATCAGCAAAGTCAAGGTCCTCCAAATGGTCTCCTTGTATCCATTCGATGCCTTCATTACCAGTGCAGCATTTCTTCATTATGAAGTCCATAACAACTCCAAATAACAAGGGCGATAAAATACATCCTTGTTTAACCCCAGTTTCTATTGGGAAACATTCGCTCAGTCCTTCCTCTGTTCGAACTGCACATGTGTAACCATCATACATGTCTTTAATAATATTTATGATTTTTTATGGTAAACCATATTGCTTCAGAATTTTCCACAAAGAATCTCTATGATTACTATCAAATGTTTTTTGAAGTCGATGAAGTTAAGTACAAAAGGTTTTTGCTTTTCAATGTGTTCCTCCAATATAAGTCGTAGAGTGAAAATGTGGTCAAGACAGCTTCTCCCTTTTCTAAACCCAGCCTGTTCTTCACGCATTACTGTATCTATTGAATGCTTTATTCTATTTAGGATGATTTTGCAGAATAACTTTGAGGCAACTGACAAAAGTGTCACGCCTCTCCAGTTGTTACAATCTCTAAGATTGCCCTTTTTGGGATCTTAACAATGATTCCTTTTTTCCATTTATGAGGCGTCTTCTCTGTTTTCCAAATGATGTTGAACATTTTTTGGAGATGTATTAGATTATGGCTATCAAATGCCTTGAGGATCTCAGCTGTTAACTTATCCTCTCCAGCAGCCTTGTTATTGGTCATAAGCTTTAAGGTGGTTTCTATTTCACTCAAGATGAAGTCATCTAAATTTACATCTAATTCTGCTGCTGGTGTTTCAGCTTCAAGATCTATTAAACTGTGGGGTAGTGGACGGTTAAGAGTTTCTTTGAAGTGTTCCGCCCAACGGGCTTTTATGTCTGCGCTTGTTGTTAGCATTAATCCAGATTTGTCTAGAATTGGTGTTCCACTGGATGTATAGGTGTTTGTCAGCATCTTTTGTACAGTATAAAGAGTTCTGCTGTCTCCTGTAATTGCAGCTGTCTCTGCTTTCTCTGCCAAATTGTCTATATAAGCTCTTGTATCTCTTCTTGCTGAACTTTTCACTTTGTTGTCTAATTCTTTAATTTCCAATATTAGGAAGAAACAATCATCATTTTTTGGCCATGTAATGAGAAGAGAACAACTGGAATATATTGTAACAACTGGAAAAATTGAGGGACGAAGAGATAGTGGGAAGCAAAGAGAAAAAATAACAGACAGCTTAAGAGAATGGCTTGGCAGAAGGTCAACAACAGAAATGATAAATAGCTGCCGAGATCGAAAGTTGTGGAGAGACATGATCACCTACGCCAGCAGGCCCGGTACTTGATGATGATAGCTTTTTCCACCTCAGATTTTAAGATTTTATAGCCTGATGTATATTTTATAACAGGTTTCTTGTCCTTTTGATCCTGAAATAGTTCTGTTATATATTTTCTGCCATCTATCTATAATATCCGTATTGTCTGTTAGCATATTTCCTGTTTTGTTTGCAATGCATCCCCCTTCTGTGGCTTTTTTATTAGTTATTCTCTTTATTTCTGTGTGCATTCCACTTAGGTCTTGTTTGCTTTCCATAGTTTCTATTTCTATACATTTTTGGCTGAGCCAGTCTTCTTTTGCCTTTTTGCATCTCATTATCCATTTTATTGTATTGGGCAGTGTTCTTCGCTTGTCTCCTTTCTTCCATTTTTTCTAAGATGGTGTTAGTTATCCTTATCCATTTTTGTTTTTTGTTCTTTTCTCTTTTGGGTAAGGTGTCGCAGGTTTCTTGTTTGCTTTTCTTTATGCATTGCCATTTGGTTGTTACTTTTTTTGATCAGGATTTTCACTTCTGTATTGTTCAATTCCTTCTTCTAGCAGCTTCTGTTATGTGTTCTTTACTTGTATTGTATAGGTATTTTAATATCTTTTTGAATTAAAGCTGTTATATCTAGTGGAATTGTTGATGAATTAGACTTTTGCGTGTTTCTCTTTAGTTTGATTATCATTTTAATCTTTACAGGATTGTGATCTGAATTAATATCTGCTCCTGGGTAGGTTTTGGCTTTCTTTACGCTGTTACGGAACCTTTCTTTTATCATTATGTAATCTATTTGATTCCTTTTCTTATCTCCAGGGCTTTCCCATGTGTATAGTTTCTTTTTCTTTTGCTCAAAATAGGTATTACATATTATCAGCCTGTTTTCTTCACAGAATTGTATTAATCTTTCTCCTCTGTCATTTCTTTTTCCTAAACCATGATTTCCTATAATGGTCTTATATCTACCTTTTCCTACTTTAGCGTTCAATGTCACCCATTACAATCAAGATGTCTGAAGATTTCACTTGCTTCATAACTTTATTTAGGTCTTCATAATATGCCTCTATTTGTTCATCTGTGTAGTCTTGAGTAGGTGCGTATGTCTGTATTATTGCTATGCCGAATGGTTTTGCTCTCTCATATAATGATATCAAATTCAGTTTTTTCCCCAGTTTCAGCTGACCGTCTATTTCAGAATTCTTTTATGAAAATAATCAAAATCTCTCATAGAGATAATGTTATGTCTCAAATTTCTCTCATTCATCCATACAGGTTATGCTGCCACATAAAACTGAGACGTACATGACCTCATTCAGATAACTCCCAAAATTTTCTCATGAAGTTGGCATTATGTCTTGGATTTATTTAAAACAAAAACAAAAAAAAAACACTGAATTTACTTACATTGTTGCAGTAATTCTCAGACTTCTCTCAGATGATCACATCAAATTCTCTCATAAACTTGTAGCTATCATGTTTTAACAGATTGACCATAAAAAGTACATAGCACAAAGTAGGTTAAAACTGATGTCATCTACTGCTTCATGCTCTAGCTAACTTTTCCAGCTGTAAGAACAATTGTAATCACTTGAACTCCCAGCACTAGGAGGAGGCAGCTGTATCAGTCTTCCCTGAGCTAGCTGTCAATGTGGATTTTTCTGGAGTCATCATTGTGATGATTGATTCGTAAACAAAAAAGGTAATGGCACAAGCTGGCGTCACTCTCAACAAATTGGGCCACAGGCCTTTGTAGTAGCCAGAGATTCCTTCAAATCTGAAAGCCAAATTGAGAAAATTAATTATAATCACATAATGTTGGATGGACTAATGTTATTGTTTTATTCCATTTGCAGGGTAAGCCGAGGGTTTCTTAGGGGGCTGGACAAATAAAGGATGCATGCAAATTGCAGCTGCTAAAAGGTGTGAAAATTTGAGTTTTTATTTCAACCCCAACAGACAATTTTTTATTACCCAACCCTGATTGAAACTCAAACTAACTTTATTTAAAGAAGGTGAGGTTTTTATCCATTTGGTTAATGCTCTCTGGTGAAGGAGTTGAAGCAGAGTTTTGCATGCACAGAGTTTGACACCTTTCCCAGCATTCCTCTAAAGTGAACGATTTAACTCTGGTGTACTGTCCAGGGCACACTGGTGTATATGAAAAAAGCTCACTAGCAGCTCTGGCATTGAGTGTGGCCTTACTCTGGACAAAGAGGACATCGCCAAGTTTTTTTTTTTTGCACTCTTTAAGAGACAAGGAGGAGAATGGGTGGGACAATGATGTATATGTTGAGAGAGTTAGGAATCTATAGGTGGAAAGAATAGGGATGTGGTCGATCCGAAGTGCCTAGTTGATGTGGTCGATCCGAAGTGCTTAGTTGGAAAAGCAGATATATCTATAATACAGGAACAATAAATCTGCAAGTGCTTTGAGAAATGCTGGGACAGGCACTGAAGCGGATATGGTGATGCCCCGACAGCAATGAAACTGATTTCATGAACATTTATGGAAGATACATTAAGTAGTACTGATCTTATTCATCTAGAAGGTACAATAAATAATTGATTCACTTTGTATATCCTTTGTCAGATAAGGCCTCAATAGCTATTTGTGCATGCTCTAAGCTAATTTCTCAAGACAAACCAAAGTGAAGTTATTCTTCTTAATACTTTTATTAACCATTTTTTGCTGTCTTCCATTAGCTCTTTTCCTCTCTAGAGGGTTCCAGTGACGGGCTATATTTAGCACAGTTTTTCAAGGCATTCTAAGAACATAAGAGCTTCCATATTCACTTTATAAGGTGGGTTTTGTAGCAAGATCTCTCTTGTCATTTTTAATGTGTTGGAGATGGTGTTAGGTCAGGAATCTATGCAGGCATCTGTTTCATGTGTTGGAGATGGTGTTAGGTCAGGAATCTATGCAGGCATCTGTTTCATGTGTTGGAGATGGTGTTAGGTCAGGAATCTATGCAGGCATCTGTTTCATGTGTTGGAGATGGTGTTAGGTCAGGAATCTATGCAGGCATCTGTTTCATGTGTTGGAGATGGTGTTAGGTCAGGAATCTATGCAGGCATCTGTTTCATGTGTTGCTACAAAATTATGGTTTTAATCTTCTCATGGTTAAAAAGTGTAAACTATTTTATTTCTTCTTTTATCTATACAACACAGAAACAACTCTTTGTGATAACATTAATTCTGAAAGTGAGAATCTCTAAGAACCATCAACATCATCATTGAGTGCCATCTCCGCATTGAAGGTTGGCTACCATGGAGCGCCATTCCACTCAGTCTCTTGCTTTGATGGTGCAGGTTGTCATTGGCTGACATGTCTATATTTTAATGTTACTCGTCCACGTTTGTCTGCCTCTGCCTCTAGTACCTTGTATTTTCCCTTCAAAGATTACTTTAGTAGGCTGTTGTGTCTTTTAACATGCCGAAAAATCACATTTGTCTTGTCCTAATTGTGTTTAATAGTTCTCTTTTCATTTTTAGTTGTTTTAAAACTTCATCGTTTGTTTTCTCTTCTTTCCGTCCAATTCTACCTATTCTTCTATAAATACACATTTCAAAGGCTTCAATTTTCTGTTCTGTTTTCTTGTCTAATTTCCATGTTTTTGCACCATACAGAAATATTGAGAAGATGTAACATTTTGTTATTCTTAATTTTGGTGTTATTTGTTTTGATGTTAGTATATTTTTCATGGCATTAAAATTACTTTTTGCCATACCCATTCTTTTGTTTATTTCAGTTGTACATTTTCCATCACTGGTTATAGTATGTCCCAGGTAGTTGTAGTTCTGAACTGTCTCCAGATGTATTCCTTCAACTTTGATATTTATTTGTAGATCTTGAGAATCTTCTTTGTAGGTCATTGTCTGAGGTGTGCTGCTAGAAGACATATTTGAAAGTCAGGAAATAATGAAGACCAGTGTTGATTTCTGTCAGATGAGACTGCCAGATCACAAAGGTACGTACCCTACCTCATACACACACCATCATGTTTTGGGAGAGACAATTTTCAAAGTTATGGAAATGTTACAAAATGAACTTTTTTCAAGGAAGAAAAAAAAAAAAAAACTTACGTCCATATTTGCTTAATCACATCAATTACTCCGGAATAATGTCTATGTTGGTCCTGTAACCTTGACCTCATCACTTGGTATGGGTATGTAGTAGCTGCAGCAAACATTTTGGATAATGCTGCAAATGTGAGGTACTCCACAGAGCTCTAAATAAAAAGATAAATATATTTTTTAAATGAAAGTAGATTTCTGAGAAAAAAAAAACACTTTTTGAACTAGCACTCATTTAGACTGCAATTCCATATTCTCGGATAAACTCTGCTTCAGAATTTCAATCCTGCTTTACATTTTCTCTTTGAAGGTGATGTTCCACATGACTAAATGCAACGTGCAGACTTACGGAGCAGAATGTGACTGCCCATCACCTTTACCTATTATGATTACTTAAATCATGAAAAAAGACTAAATATCTTCCACATGTGATGTGTCCGTAGAATAACGCACATCAAAGAACCAATCAACCAGCTTAACAGTCCTGCAACGTGCTAAGACCCTAACAATCATGTCAATGCCTAGAAGATGAAGGTTAAGATGGCTGGGGCATGTCCAGTGAATGGAGGAAAACCGCATTCCTAAGCAAATACTATATGGTGAACTAATACACAAAAAAAGACAAATAGGCAGACCTAAACTTTGATTTAAAGATATTTGTAAATCATATCTGAATGACTTCTCCATCTGTGAAAATGACTGGGAACATCTGGCAAGAGATCACATATCATGGACAGCCTGTATAAAAAAATGGCATAACATCATTAGAGGCTGTACTATGGCAAAACAGGGAAGAGAAAAGACTCATGAAAAAAGATGGAAAACTCTGTGGATCTGTGGGCCTGACTTGTTCATTTTGTGGCTGAATGTGTCTGTCGAACATTCGTAAAATCACCCATGAGAGAAGCTGTTCAACAAAAACAAAACCTAAAACAAATTCACAATAGCCTCCACTAGACCGTCTGACAAGACGAAAAGGGCCATATATATATATGTAGATGAAGGTCACATCGTTCTCTACAAGTCTACACATTAGAGACACTCTTGTGGAACATGTTCTCTTCCCATATATGCCAGGATGTAGTTAAGAAGCTGCTGAGTGACTCTTTGCTCTACAGTGACTCCCTGTGTTTTGCAAAGCCAAGCAGATTAAATACTTGTTTAATCTGAATGGTTTACAGTCACATTGTTAAAAAGCTTACCAGATTTATTAAAACTGTGTCACGAGGTCGCCCTGTGGTGGATCTCATCTCACTGTGAAATACCAGGAAATGAGAAAGCAGAGAAACTGACAAAGGAAGCCGCAACAGGCAAACAACCAGATGCACCAGTTACACACCATCAGAAGAAACAGATAATCAAATCAATCAGAGGACCACAAGCCCCAAATCATGATGTCTACCATAATATGAATAGTCAAGAATAAGTTACCATAATATGAATAGTCAAGAATAAGTTACCATAATAAGAATAGTCAAGAATAAGTTACCATAATAAGAATAGTCAAGAATAAGTTACCATTATATGAATAGTCAAGAATAAGTTACCATAATAAGAATAGTCAAGAATAAGTTACCATAATATGAATAGTCAAGAATAAGTTACCATTATATGAATAGTCAAGAATAAGTTACCATTATAAGAATAGTCAAGAATAAGTTACCATTATATGAATAGTCAAGAATAAGTTACCATGATATATGAATATTCAAGAATAAGTTACCATTATAAGAATAGTCAAGAATAAGTTACCATTATATGAATAGTCAAGAATAAGTTACCATGATATATGAATATTCAAGAATAAGTTACCATAATAAGAATAGTCAAGAATAAGTTACCGTAATATGAATAGTCAAGAATAAGTTACCGTAATATGAATAGTCAAGAATAAGTTACCGTTATATGAATAGTCAAGAATAAGTTACCATTATATGAATAGTCAAGAATAAGTTACCATTATATGAATAGTCAAGAATAAGTTACCATATAAGAATAGTCAAGAATAAGTTACCATAATATGAATAGTCAAGAATAAGTTACCATAATATGAATAGTCAAGAATAAGTTACCATAATATGAATAGTCAAGAATAAGTTACCATAATATGAATAGTCAAGAATAAGTTACCATAATATGAATAGTCAAGAATAAGTTACCATAATATGAATAGTCAAGAATAAGTTACCATAATATGAATAGTCAAGAATAAGTTACCATTATATGAATAGTCAAGAATAAGTTACCATTATATGAATAGTCAAGAATAAGTTACCATAATAAGAATAGTCAAGAATAAGTTACCATAATAAGAATAGTCAAGAATAAGTTACCATAATATGACTCAGAAAAGAACACAATCAACTCCATCGTCACATGAGCATCAAATTCAAGATTGGCTTCTCAGCAACATGTACATGTGGACAAGCTGAACACCTACTTCAAGATTGGCTTCTCAGCAACATGTACATGTGGACAAGCTGAACACCTACTTCAAGATTGGCTTCTCAGCAACATGTACATGTGGACAAGCTGAACACCTACTTCAAGATTGGCTTCTCAGCAACATGTACATGTGGACAAGCTGAACACCTACTTCAAGATTGTACTGAATATTGTACACCAAGGAAAACCCATTGATATAATACTACAGGCAAAATGATATGGGTCACTGCAAGAACTACAAAAAACAGTAAAATTTATACAAGAAATGGCATTGCAGGTATAGACAAATGAGTTATTGAGTTATTTGTGGATCATCATCATTGCACTCCGAACATGTCCTTAGGTGCTCAGAACCCCTCCTCAGCATGTTCCGCAGTGTCCAGCGACTGATGACTTCAGTTATATGTTGGTTGATAAGTCTTCTTACACGCCCACTAAGTTTCTCATTTCTGGCTGTGCACATCTTAACTCCCATCTCTGTCGAAGAAGTGACATGGATCATGGTTGTTGAAGTCCTGTGCCCTTTCCACATCTCAGAGGGCATTGACGATGTCTGTCCAATCCATTGGTTGACTGTCTTCAATGACAGCACAGCTAGCCAACATGTCTGCTCTTTCATTTCCCCGTACTCCCGCATGTCCTGGGACATAGACAAAGGTGACCCTACTTATTTTTGACTTCTGCAATGACTCTACTCATTGCCTGCATACAGAGCCAGCCTCCACATTTTTTATTATGTTCATCAAATCACTAAGTATACAGGCCTGGGTGTAGTCTTGTGACTTTAACCAAATGAATGTCCTGGTTACTGCCATCACCTCCAACGCCATGCTACTCATGGGTTTAACATTTTCATTATTCTGAAAAATGACATAAATTTGATACTTTTCTATATTTCTTAAAATCTGGTATGGGGAGAAGCATACAACCCACACTTTCAGATTTGTAACTGTCAAGCATTCTTTTAGGCACTCAATTTGAACATAAAACTTCCTTTCTATCATCTGTCTCCAATAGGATTAGGTGTTCCATTGCACCAACCTTGAGATTCAAGGTCTATGCCAGTGCTATAGAGTTTGTGCATTCAAGCTGAAACCATCTTCAGGGATGTTTAGTTTTATATAATGTAAGGATAAGTTGGGGGTGATGTTTAGTTTTATATAATGTAAGGATAAGTTGGGGTGACGTTTAGATTTATATAATGTAAGGATAAGTTGGGGGTGACGTTTAGTTTTATATAATGTAAGGACAAGTTGGGGGTGATGTTTAGTTTTATATAATGTAAGGATAAGTTGGGGGTGATGTTTAGTTTTATATAATGTAAGGATAAGTTGGGGGTGACGTTTAGTTTCATATAATGTAAGGATAAGTTGGGGGTGATGTTTAGTTTTATACAATGTAAGGATAAGTTGGGGGTGACGTTTAGATTTATATAATGTAAGGATAAGTTGGGGGTGACGTTTAGTTTTATATAATGTAAGGATAAGTTGGGGGTGATGTTTAGTTTTATATAATGTAAGGATAAGTTGGGGGTGATGTTTAGTTTTATATAATGTAAGGACAAGTTGGGGGTGACGTTTAGTTTTATATAATGTAAGGATAAGTTGGGGGTGACGTTTAGTTTTATATAATGTAAGGATAAGTTGGGGGTGACGTTTAGTTTTATATAATGTAAGGACAAGTTGGGGGTGATGTTTAGTTTTATATAATGTAAGGATAAGTTGGGGGTGATGTTTAGTTTTATATAATGTAAGGATAAGTTGGGGGTGATGTTTAGTTTTATATAATGTAAGGATAAGTTGGGGGTGACGTTTAGATTTATATAATGTAAGGATAATTTGGGGGTGACGTTTAGTTTTATATAATGTAAGGATAATTTGGGGGTGACGTTTAGTTTTATATAATGTAAGGATAAGTTGGGGGTGACGTTTAGATTTATATAATGTAAGGATAATTTGGGGGTGACGTTTAGTTTTATATAATGTAAGGATAATTTGGGAGTGATGTTTAGTTTTATATAATGTAAGGATAAGTTGGGGGGTGATGTTTAGTTTTATATAATGTAAGGATAATTTGGGGGTGACGTTTAGTTTTATATAATGTAAGGATAAGTTGGGGGGTGACGTTTAGTTTTATATAATGTAAGGATAAGTTGGGGGGTGACGTTTAGTTTTATATAATGTAAGGACAAGTTGGGGGTGACGTTTAGTTTTATACAGGGTGTTTCTAAAGTCGCTGTGCAGTGAAACAAAATATCATGACCTAAATTTCATCAATCGGTGACGTATTTTCAAAACTATTTTCAAATCACTGCACAGCGACTTTAGAAACACCCTATATAATGTAAGGATAAGTTGGGGGGTGACATTTAGTTTTATATAATGTAAGGATAAGTTGGGGGTGATGTTTAGTTTTATATAATGTAAGGATAAGTTGGGGGGGGTGATGTTTAGTTTTATATAATGTAAGGACAAGTTGGGGGTGACGTTTAAAAAAAAAAAAGTAAAGTACCCCCCGTCACGCCAAGTGGCGTATAGGGAAATATGGTGTTAGTGACCCTATATTTTACAGACCCAGCACATGATTTTGGGGTAATGTGGTCGGTATTACGCCCGTGCTGCTTTTACTTTCCCAGAAAAAATCCGGTACCCATTTAAGGCTGGGTGAACCCGGAGCCGTCGGTTGGGATCGAACCCTACCCCTTGTCCGTAGTAGTCCAGTTCACTAACCACTGAGCTATCGCGGCTCCTACTAATTTTTAGGGAATTAGTAAAACCCAGGTGTCCTCGCCAGGATTACGAACCCCGGCTGTTGCCGTGGTAAGCCAACCGCCTATCGATTGCGCTAACCGGACACCCGGGGTGACGTTTAGTTTTATATAATGTAAGGACAAGTTGGAGGGTGACGTTTAGTTTTATATAATGTAAGGATAAGTTGGGGGTGATGTTTAGTTTTATATAATGTAAGGATAAGTTGGGGGGGTGACGTTTAGTTTTATATAATGTAAGGATAAGTTGGGGGAGATGTTTAGTTTTATATAATGTAAGGATAAGTTGGGGGTGACGTTTAGTTTTATATAATGTAAGGACAAGTTGGGGGTGATGTTTAGTTTTATATAATGTAAGGACAAGTTGGGGGTGATGTTTAGTTTTATATAATGTAAGGATAAGTTGGGGGTGATGTTTAGTTTTATATAATGTAAGGATAAGTTGGGGGGTGATGTTTAGATTTATATAATGTAAGGACAAGTTGGGGGTGATGTTTAGTTTTATATAATGTAAGGATAAGTTGGGGGGTGACGTTTAGTTTTATATAATGTAAGGACAAGTTGGGGGGTGATGTTTAGTTTTATATAATGTAAGGACAAGTTGGGGGTGACGTTTAGTTTTATATAATGTAAGGATAAGTTGGGGGGTGATGTTTAGTTTTATATAATGTAAGGATAAGTTGGGGGGGTGACGTTTAGTTTTATATAATGTAAGGATAAGTTGGGGGTGACGTTTAGTTTTATATAATGTAAGGACAAGTTGGGGGGTGATGTTTAGCTTTATATAATGTCAGGACAAGTTGGGGGGTGACGTTTAGTTTTATATAATGTAAGGATAAGTTGGGGGTGACGTTTAGTTTTATATAATGTAAGGATAAGTTGGGGGTGACGTTTAGATTTATATAATGTAAGGACAAGTTGGGGGGTAATGTTTAGTTTTATATAATGTAAGGATAATTTGGGAGTGATGTTTAGTTTTATATAATGTAAGGATAATTTGGGAGTGACGTTTAGTTTTATATAATGTAAGGATAATTTGGGAGTGATGTTTAGTTTTATATAATGTAAGGATAATTTGGGGGTGACGTTTAGATTTATATAATGTAAGGATAATTTGGGAGTGACGTTTAGTTTTATATAATGTAAGGATAATTTCAGGTCTACGTTTCATTAACAACATCGTTTTTACGATAGCGGCTTGTTAAACCTCTGATCAACGGTTCAATACCAAGCCGGAGAAAAATAATTCCTCCATTTTGGAAACAACCGGAAACGCATTAGCACAAACACAAAACTTAGGCTATTCAAATCAAATGTACTATCAACCCTTACGTATGCGTGTGAAAGCTGGAAAACAACAAGAGATATAGAAACAAAGTTGAACGCATTCGAAAATAAATGTCTAAGGAAAATACTTGGTATAGAATGGAACGAATTCAAAACAAACGAGGAAATTAGAGAAATCGCCAATCAACCACTAATATCTTCAGTAATAAAGAAAAGACGATGGTCATACGTTGGACATGTGATGAGAAGAGATAATAATCGAATAGCAAAGCAAGCCCTCATATGGGAAACAACAGGTAAAAGAAAAAGAGGAAGACCCAGGGAGACACTGAGAAGAACATTGATGAGAGAGGCAAGAGCAGCAGGATTCGGCTCCCTCAATGAGATAGAACTGCTTGCACAGAACAGAGACAGATGGCGAGATTTGATAAAATATCTTTAAAAGAAAACTGCTAGAACAAAAATTCATATAGGAGAAGGTGTATCTTGGTCTACGCCCTATGGGCCGGTTACGGCTCGAAAGGTCAATAGATAGATAGAAGGATAATTTGGGAGTGATGTTTAGTTTTATATAATGTAAGGATTAGTTGGGGGGGGGGGGGGGGGGTGATGTTTAGTTTTATATAATGTAAGGATAATTTGGGGGTGACGTTTAGTTTTATATAATGTAAGGATAATTTGGGAGTGATGTTTAGTTTTATATAATGTAAGGATAAGTTGGGGGGTGATGTTTAGTTTTATATAATGTAAGGATAAGTTGGGGGGTGATGTTTAGTTTTATATAATGTAAGGATAATTTGGGGGTGACGTTTAGATTTATATAATGTAAGGATAATTTGGGAGTGATGTTTAGTTTTATATAATGTAAGGATAATTTGGGAGTGACGTTTAGTTTTATATAATGTAAGGATAAGTTGGGGGTGATGTTTAGTTTTATATAATGTATGGACAAGTTGGGGGGTGATGTTTAGTTTTATATAATGTAAGGATAAGTTGGGGGTGATGTTTAGTTTTATATAATGTAAGGATAAGTTGGGGGTGATGTTTAGTTTTATATAATGTAAGGACAAGTTGGGGGGGTGATGTTTAGTTTTATATAATGTAAGGACAAGTTGGGGGTGATGTTTAGTTTTATATAATGTAAGGATAAGTTGGGGGGGTGACGTTTAGTTTTATATAATGTAAGGATAAGTTGGGGGGTGATGTTTAGATTTATATAATGTAAGAACAAGTTGGGGGGTGACGTTTAGTTTTATATAATGTAAGGATAAGTTGGGGGGTGATATTTAGTTTTATATAATGTAAGGATAATTTGGGGGGTGATGTTTAGTTTTATATAATGTAAGGACAAGTTGGGGGGTGATGTTTAGTTTTATATAATGTAAGGACAAGTTGGGGGGTGATGTTTAGTTTTATATAATGTAAGGATAATTTGGGGGGTGATGTTTAGTTTTATATAATGTAAGGACAAGTTGGGGGGGGGTGATGTTTAGTTTTATATAATGTAAGGATAAGTTGGGGGTGATGTTTAGTTTTATATAATGTAAGGATAAGTTGGGAGTGATGTTTAGTTTTATATAATGTAAGGATAAGTTGGGGGTGATGTTTAGTTTTATATAATGTAAGGATAAGTTGGGGGTGATGTTTAGTTTTATATAATGTAAGGATAAGTTGGGGGTGATGTTTAGTTTTATATAATGTAAGGATAAGTTGGGGGTGATGTTTAGTTTTATATAATGTAAGGACAAGTTGGGGGTGACGTTTAGTTTTATATAATGTAAGGATGAGTTGGGGGGTGACGTTTAGTTTTATATAATGTAAGGACAAGTTGGGGGGTGATGTTTAGATTTATATAATGTAAGGACAAGTTGGGGGGTGATGTTTAGTTTTATATAATGTAAGGATAAGTTGGGGGGTGATGTTTAGTTTTATATAATGTAAGGATAAGTTGGGGGGGGGGGGGCTGATGTTTAGTTTTATATAATGTAAGGACAAGTTGTTTTGATTTTTATTTATAAACAATGTAAGTATAATTACACTCTCACTTACACACATGTGGGGCTATAGAATATAAGTTTTAAAAAAACAACCATTGTGACACATGACAGACACATTGTGACTAACCAAGCGTGTATCTATAGGTTGATTCCTGTGTCTGCTGTATAAAGTTTTCAATTCTTCATATGCCATGAACTGCAAGGCACCATGGGAAATGCCAAAAATTCCTGGCAAAAAGCCCTGACCAGATATAAAAGACAAGTTACATTAATAGAAAAGGTTGATTTGATGTTATAATAACCAAAACAATTTCATAATCTAATATTTAACAATGTATAACTACTTCTTTGTTAACTGTGAAAATAGCATATACTGGGGAAGGGTACAGGACTTCAAGAACAATGAGTTCACATAACTCCTTCAGATGAAAGGGATGAAAATTAAGATGGCCACAGTCAGAAACAAGAGACTTAGTGGATGCATAAGAGGACTTATCAACCAACACAGAGCTGGAGCCATCAGTCACTGGACGCTGCAGGACTTGCTGAGAAGGGGATCTGAGCACCCACGGACATGTTCAGAGTGAAATGATGATAACCCACAAATAACTCAATATTACTTGGTTTCAAAAAGTATAGTCATGATATGTGATTGTGTGATATTCTTTGATTACCTCACCACATCTCACAAGCATTTTTTGGACCTGGATAACCTATCCTTTTTTACTCCTGTTCCCTTGGCCACACTTATGAGTCTGTTTATGGAACCATCACATGTAGGAGGTGTGGAGTCATGGTCACATGCATACATTCTAGGACAGACACTGTCACACACTGATCTTGAGCATGTGAAGCTAGTAGTATGACCTTTGTCGTCTTGACAGATGGTTGGTAGCAAGCAATCATGATAAGTCTGTAGTTTGGTAAAACATTAGTGTCTCATACTGGGTGCTGCTTTACTGAACATCCTCCCTCACAGCTGAATTTGCCAATTCTGGACAGACAGATCCATCCACAGAACGAGCAATGTGTATTTGTGGTACCTGGCCTTGTCTCTTTCACTTGCACCTTTTGTCTTCTGAATTTGATATCATCACTGTCTCGAAAATTGCTGTGCCATTTTTTATTTTTGCTCTCCATGTGGTATGATCCGCTGCCACATTTTCCCAGTTTCTTTCACTTATAGAAAATTCCCTCAAGGAAGCCCTGCAAAACATCCTTATATCTCAGCCGTGGTCTTGTGTTTTCATGAAGAAAATATGAGAAAAAGTAATAGCAAGCACATTTATGTTATAATGTTATATTTTATTGATAGCAATTGGCAAAATATTGTACTCAATAGCAACCAGTTTTCTAGACAGTGTGTGTCAAATACACAATAAACTTTGCTTGGTAACTGTAAGCCAGTTAAATACTGCTGGCAATAGGTTACAGACCAAATTTTTATGGAAGTTTATATGTTGCTGCTATTTCTTTGTTCTTTAATCTGATAGATACAATTTATGTCTTACAAAATACAAACTTGCTCCTACATAAAGACAACTGCCATAATAACACATATGCATACATTGAATTTTGTCAAAATAATTTGTTCCGCCACATACAAGAAAAAGGTCCTAAGGAAACCTTTACCCGATATAGTCCTCGAACCCCCTCCTGTCTGTAGACACTGAGCAACGTCTCCCACATTCCCACAAATTGTACATTTCCTGGGGTGCCATACTGTAAACACATGCGTGTTTTTGATACCCACA
Organism: Megaustenia siamemsis; assembly: GCA_032433765.1. Lineage (NCBI taxonomy): Eukaryota > Metazoa > Mollusca > Gastropoda > Stylommatophora > Ariophantidae > Megaustenia > Megaustenia siamemsis. Next base: position 25,980,203 of record JAVIAB010000101.1, read on the forward strand.
CAGGGTTGGTAACAGTTAATGTGGCTAACCCTGTAAAATGTTAAAAGATTGTTATAAAAGTGTATTTATGAACAAAAGATAATGGCTAAGTGACTATCTGTTGATTATGCAAACTGCTTGTTGGCGAGTGTATTAGCTGCAAATGGTTCACAATAGTCACTTATAATTAGCAGAAATTTGAAATGAATTAGCCTTCCCCTTCTTCAGTGTTCCCCCATCCCTAAAATGCATTTCAATGGGAGCAAATGAATGTTGTTGTTTATGGCAAGCTGTTTAATATGTCACACCTTCCGACCCAAATCATCTGACCTCATTAAGGTTTTTCATGTGCTGGGTTATTTTCTCACCTGATTCCTATTTGCATGGATGGGCTGTTTAGTTTGTCTCAGATGCAACATAGGGGAGTGTGGTAGGACCTAGATCAGCCATTACTGCTGATCCTGATACAAGCATTCAACTATGAGTTATTGACCACTTTCTGCTCTGTTACTGTTTGGTGTCTTGGCTTCCTCAGTCCAAGCAGACAATCTATGGTTAATCTGCACACTGTAAAACTTGCTTATAGTCAGTGTCCATAAACTATGAGCAATGAAAATGTAAAAATTAAAATCTTGGCTTAGGCTATTTATTGTCCTCTGTGATCTCTTTTCATCGGCTCCCTCAATTAGATTAAGAAGCTTGCACAGAACAGAGATAAATGGCAAGATTTTATAAAAGATATTAGCAAGGATTGAGACTGCTAGAAAGAAAATTTAGAAACAGGGAAAGAGTATCTGAGTCTATGTCCTATGGGCCGACTACGGCTCAGATGGTCAATAGATAGATAGTGATCTCTTTTATTGCTTGTGAATTTTTCAAATATTTGTCAATGAATAAAACAATTTGTAATGCAAACTGATAATAAGCAAATAACTAAGAAACAGGAGAACTGCAAGTGTTTCTCTACCATTAAAGTGTATGCCTCACTTCAGAGTTCCCTATATAGTTTATTTGCTACAATCTTACATAGGGATTGAAATACAAGAGAAATGGACACGCAATCTCAAATGAAAAAAAAAAATAAGGAAAAAAATAATCAAGGAAAGAATGATGGCTTATGTTGGAAATGTGTTGAGAAGAAATATCAAGAGAATCACAAAGCAAATCCTCAAATGGATTTGCAGGCCGACCTAAAAACACTGAGAAGAAAACTGACAAGAGAGGTAAGGACAGCAGGTATCGACTTTCCACCTGGGAATGAGTCATTTTTAGGACAGGACCTATGGCAAGATACATTAAGAGCCCTGTGTGATATTTGTCAGCACTGGAAGCATGAAGATGGTGCACAGATGAACAAAGTCACAGGAGTGCTCATTTTTCTATTGGGGAAACACATTTAACCCAGCAGCATGGGCACTTTGGTCAAGGAAGGAGAGGCAAAGAGCCAGTGTATGAGCATGATGAAGCAGGGTTCCAGAAGACAAGTTTGTTCCTCCTCCCACAGGAACATGTCTGCTCATTGCTTCCATTTATTGACATGCTCTCAAGCAGAAGTATATGTCACATTTGTATGAGTAATCAAATGTGCTTTATGCCACTGCTTCCTACTTGTTGTATTTACTTATAAATTGCTTTCCTGCATCTTTTTTTTACAAAGTACCATCAGAGGGACAAGTAAAATATCCACTGATGGTTAGGTAAAATACCACAAGAACAAAAATACTTAATGAGGGATATGTCATGTACCTAGAAAAGAAAAGTACCAGCAAAACAAAAGTATCAGCAGAGAACATGTAAAGTATCAGCAGAGGCACATATAAAGTATCAGCAGAGGCACATATAAAGTATCAGCAGAGGCACATATAAAGTATCAGCAGAGGCACATATAAAGTATCAGCAGAGGCAAATATAAAGAATCAGTAGAGGCACATATAAAGTATCAGCAGAGGCACATATAAAGTATCAGCAGAGGCACATATAAAGTATCAGCAGAGGCACATATAAAGTATCAGCAGAGTCACATATAAAGTATCAGCAGAGGCACATATAAAGTATCAGCAGAGGCACATATAAAGTATCAGCAGAGGCACATATAAAGTATCAGCAGAGGCAAATATAAAGAATCAGCAGAGGCACATATAAAGTATCAGCAGAAGCACATATAAAGTATCAGCAGAGGCACATATAAAGTATCAGCAGGGGCACATATAAAGTATCAGCAGGGGCACATATAAAGCATCAGCAGAGGCTCATGTAAAGTATCAGCAGAGGCACATGTAAAGTAGCAGAAGAGGTAATTGTAAAGTATCAGAAGAGGCAATTGTAAAGTATCAGAAGAGGCAAATGTAAAGTATCAGCAAAGACACATGTAAAGTGTCAGCAAAGACACATGTAAAGTGTCAGCAGAGATACATATATAAGTGTCAGTGGCGGAACATGTGCCCAAGAATCTTTAAACAGCAGAGGGAAAAAGGTAGCTATCAGTACCAGGATTGTGTCAGGATCAATGAACCAGAACTATCCAGATCGAACTCCTCCTCTTTGTGGTGCCCCTAGAAACAGACAAACCAGTCAAACTAAGTGAGGATCATGGGATCAGTAGAGGAGGCAACAGGATACCCAAAAAACCCATGCTAATGTGCTGGGTCAAAAGAGCCAAATATAGCAGCATTGCTATAAACCACTACAGACCATGTATATGCCCACATAATGTCCTTTTAAAGGTAGATGATGAAGAGAGAGAGATGATTCATTCCTCCAGTCATTCGGTGAACATGAGGACATGAAAAAAATGAAAGAAATAGACATAGCACCAGCAAAGGAAAACTGTGAAAGCATTCTTCCATAGAAATGCTTAGAATACTGTGACTTCATTTTGTCTGTAATGTTCATAAGTAATGGTAAAGCAACAAAGAAAAAGACATCACCTCAGTGCAAAATAAAGACAAGTGGAACAATATTAAAACAGGTAAATGAATTTAAATATTTGCGAACTTTGTTAACCTCAGACGGAAGATGTACAAAAGAGGTGAGATGGAGAATTGCTCAGGCAAAAGCAGCTTTCCAAAAATTGAGGAAGATACTATGCAATCAATTTTTGACAATCGAAACAAGAAAAAGAGTTCTTAAATGTTATGTGGAGCCAGTCTTAACATATGGATGTGAATCATGACCAATAGAACAACAAACAAGAAAATCACTGGAGTTTGTAGAAATGTGGTTTTACAGAAGAATGATGAGAATACCATGGGCAGCTAAGAAGAGTAATGAAAATGTTCAGAAAGAGGCAAAAGCAAAAAGAGAGCTAATTTCCAATATTAGGAAGAAACATAATTTTTTGGCCACGTAGTAGAAGAGAACAACTGGAATATATTGTAACAACTGGGAAAACTGAGGGACAAAGAGATAGAGGAAAGCAAAAATAAAAAATACCAGACAGCTTAAGAGAATAGCTTGGCAGAAGGTCAACAACAGAAATTTATAAATAACTGTCGAGATAGAAAATTGTGGAGAGACATGATCACCTACGCCAGCAGGCCCGGTACTTGATGATGTTCATAAGTAAAGTTCCTTCTCACAAAGATGTCTAAGACATCAAGCCTGCATATTTGACCTTTGGTATCTTGGTAGCAATCATGATTTGTCAGTAATAGTAGCCTCCATCAGTCATAGTTGACTATGGCTTTTCAGCGCCCCTAGAAATGTTTTGTTTTTTTTTTGTTGCTTTCACAGTGTTCTTTGGTTCCTTGGTTATGGAAGGCCCCGGTATCACCACAAACGAATTAAAATCCATAATTGCTCAACCGCCCGTGCCAGTGGAATCATCCGAATTACTAACTCATCTCCCAAACAAAGAAAGGTAACTGTAGTCTCCATCATATCAATCTCAGCACATGCCTAAAGACATAAGGCGAAACCTCACAGAAAGTGAACACAGCTTAGACATCTTTGTGAGAAGGAACTTTACTTATGAACATCATCATCATCATCAAGTACCGGGCCTACTGGCATAGGTGATCATGTCTCTTCACAATTTTCTATCTCGACAGTTATTTATAAATTTCTGTTGTTGACCTTCTGCCAAGCTATTCTCTTAAGCTGTCTGGTATTTTTTAATTTTGCTTTCCTGTGTTCACTTTCTGCTCAGTTTCGCCTTATGTCTTTTGGCATGTGCTGAGACTGCTACGATGGGGACTACAGTTACCTTTCTTTGTTTGGGAGATGAGATATTAATTCGGATGATTACGCTCGCACGGGCGGTTGAGCAATTATGGATTTTAATTTGTTTGCGGTGATACCGGGGCCTTCCATAACCAAATAACAGCCAACTGTTCCCTGTCATACGATATCATCATTCATAGTAAACAATCAGAATGTCAAAACATGATCAAAACCGATGAAACACACAGCTCATGTTGTGCACAGAGCACCTCTTGTTTTTTGAGTTGGAGCTTTGAGTTTGTTTCTAAAGATTATGATCTGCAGCTATTTTTTCCCAGACTGCAGGGTTTATATTCAGTCTTCATGTCGCATTTACACATGTCTATAAATTGAAGTTTTTGAAGCCCCCTAGTCCTTTTGCCATCTGTTAGTTGTCCACAGAATATATCTTTTGGTTTGCAGCCATCATTCATATGGTGTACGTGGCCAAGCCAGCGTAACCTACACTGAGCAGCGTGTAGATGTCCGGGAGGTCTGTGCGAGTCATGACCTTCACATTTGTCACTTGATCCTTCCAGGTGATACCAAGAACATGGCGCTGATATCACATATGGAATGCATTTAGCCTTCTCTCCTGCTTTGCAAAAGTTGTCCAAGATTTGTCAGTAGTTTGGTAATATATTAGTGTTTTATGCTGGATGTTGTTTAGTTGCCATGATAAATGGGAGTTTGGCATACAGCAAAGCCTGTGTTTAACAAATAAACAGAAAAATGACAGAAAGAACCCTGTTATGCCTTGTGGCATATGGGGAACTATTGTGTTAATGGTACACAAATTTACCTGCTAAACTTGCGATCAACATGTGCCTGCCAGGTCCAAGATTCTTAGTTGTGTCCCCTTTCTGCATCCAGGTCTTTGATGAATTGTAGCTGACACGGTGGTTCAAAGGAATATACATTATATATGTTATTACTAATGACACATGTACTAGGAACACATAGTACAGAAATTATAGAAAGTATACAATACACAGAAATTACATAAATCTCACTTTACATGGTTTAAAATATGTACATTATTACAGATATTATAGAAGTAAATATTGTACAGTCTGTTGTACATTACAAAAAAATTGTCACATCTGCACATTACAAAAACTGCTGACCAAAATACATTATAGATACCTATACATTACAGACTGCTAAACAAAGTACATTACAGATATTACACATAACAGACTGCTAAATAAAGTACATTACAGATATCTAAACTTTAGAGATGGACAGTTACACTTACATCATTTACTAAAAATCTGCACCAACAAAATTGACAATCACGAAGATACAGACTTTCATTAATGGATGCTTATGCAGGATAAAAGGATGGAAATGGCAGGACAAAATCACTAACATAGAATTATGGAAATGTACCAGTCAAACACCAGTGGATAAAGAGATACAGCGAAGACGATAGCACTGGATAGGACACACACTATGGAAGCCAACTGAGAGTATTACACAACAGGCCCTTTTTTGGAATCCCCAGGGGAAAAGACAAAGAGGAAGACCAAAGAATTCTTGGAGAAGACAGATAGAAGCAGAGATGAAGATGATGGGGAAGACATGGAATGATCTTAAAAGAATGGCAAAAAACAGAACGACTTGGAAAGTGTTTGTTGAAGACAAAAACAATTTCAGGAAATGAAAAAATTTGCAGTTTGGTACCTTTCCTAAGGACAATGGCCATGCAATATTTTAACAGTCAGCATTCAACCTCATAGTGGACATTTGTATTCATGGATGGGTCCTCATATGAAATAATTTGAAAGGAGATGTATGCACTCTAATACAAATATCAAACAGCACAAAAGTAGTGTAGTCAATAGTGACAAGAACTTCAACAAACAACACAATTGAACTTTAGGCAATTCTGAAGGTTATAAAGATACTCAAAGAATATAAAATAATGGAAACCAACATAGTTTTCTCACAAGATTGCAGTTCAGTCCAACAAGCTATCTAAAGCAAACTAGATCTTCTATCAAAGATGGTGGTGGATGAGCTGAACCTGTTAACTACTGCCAAAAGGGTATCACAGCAAAGGATTGCTGGTTTCTGCTCGTTGTGGTATAGCCAGAAATGAAGAGACTGACAAACTAGCACAAGCAGGTACCTGTAAAGAAGGATCTTATCACTGGGTATCAACGAAGAAAGAAAATAAACTAATCAAAGAAAAATACCGAAATTTATGGCAAACTAGAACAAGCAATATCTACGGCCATACCAAGTTGAAAATACCGGTTCTAGTCCGATCACCGAAGTCAAGCAACGTAGGGCGTGGTTAGTACTTAGATGGGTGACCGCTTGGGAATACCACACGTTGTAAACTAATCCTTTTTGGGGAGCCGCAATAGCTCAGTGGTTAGTGAACTGGACTACAAAGGACAAGGGGTAGGGTTCGATCCCAACCGACGGTTTTCGAGTTCACCCAGCCTTAAATGGGTACCGGATTTTTTTTCTGGGAAAAAAGGCAGCACAGGCGTAATACCGACCACATTACCCCAAAAAGCATGTGCCGAAGGTCTGTAAAATTTATAGTCACTAACACCATATTCCCTATACACCACTTTCCCGTGTGTTACCGGGCCTCATTATGAGGAAGGTAAAGAATAGTGACACTGTGACCTTCCAGGCATGTCGTAAGAGGTGACTAAGGAGGTTGATCGATGGCTTGACAAGCTGTCATTGTAAAAGTATTGTTATGGAAACAGTGCCATATTAGAGCAGTGATCTCTGCAATATGTGCCACTTTGGCATGCAAGGTTTCTGTTTTTGAGATTGTGGTTCTGCCCTATGTGCCGTCTTCAGCTCGAAAGGACAATAGATAGATAGAACAAGCAGCAAATTCTCCTAAGATCATACACTGAACCTGGAGAGAGCATGGCAGATATCTTTCTATTCTAACCAGAGTTCAACTGAACCAACTTGACACACCAGAGTTCAACTGAACCACCTTGACACACCATAGTTCAACTGAACCAACTTGACACACCAGAGTTCAACTGAACCACCTTGACACACCTGAGTTCAACTGAACCAACTTGACACACCAGAGTTCAACTGAACCACCTTGACACACCTGAGTTCAACTGAACCAACTTGACACACCAGAGTTCAACTGAACCACCTTGACACACCTGAGTTCAACTGAACCAACTTGACACACCAGAGTTCAACTGAACCACCTTGACACACCTGAGTTCAACTGAACCAACTTGACACACCAGAGTTCAACTGAACCACCTTGACACACCTGAGTTCAACTGAACCAACTTGACACACCAGAGTTCAACTGAACCAACTTGACACACCAGAGTTCAACTGAACCACTTTGACACACCAGAGTTCAACTGAACCACCTTGACACACCAGAGTTCAACTGAACCAACTTGACACACCAGAGTTCAACTGAACCACCTTGACACACCAGAGTTCAACTGAACCACCTTGACACACCAGAGTTCAACTGAACCAACTTGACACACCAGAGTTCAACCGAACCACCATGTATACAAAATGCAAATGATTATGACCTCACAGTGTACATGTCAAGCCAGTCTACAGACTTCAGAACCTGTCCTTCATGTGAACTGTCTGGCCTAACTTGCAGACAAACTATGTGGTTGTTATGATGATCTCCTGCTAACAATTAAACTCCTAGAGAAAACTTACTTTCTGCATAATCTACTGAGCATAAGACAATGAATGCAGCAGAAGAAAAACAAACATGCAATTAATTATACATAAGCTGGCAAAAATGCACCAGTACAAATACTTTGCAAGTGATAAACATTAACAACATACTTACTTAAGGATAACAGACTGTAAAATTTAAGACTGCAATAACTTCTTCACCGTAATGTGTCAGATTGTATTAGATTTTTACAATTTGTATGGTTATAACAGATATTTAGACTACCAAATATAGAGACTATTACACTTCCAATTAGAGAAGGTTTTACACTACTGAACTGTTACATGTAGGATGAGTTAAATTTCAGCCTGTGATATTTATAATTGGAGTAGATGTTAGATTTAGGAGTGTAGTAGATTTAGAGTGAAAAATGTATTAAAGTAGATTTAACATGAAACCATTTGAAATCGTAGATGTTAAACTGCACTATTTATGACTAGTAAATTCTATTGCAAAACTTAGGGCTGTAGAAGAATGAAGACTAGCTTTTAAGATTGTAGCACATTAGAGACAGCAGCAAAAATAAAATTACTTACAAGAAGAAGTACAACCCCCATGACAATCCTGCTCCTGTAACATTTGGAGTGACCCCTCGGTATAGTCCCTTCCAGCCATCTGAATTAACAATTGCCCGAAATGCATGGATAAGACCATTATATTGGGGTCGAGTAGTGACTTTGTGACCTGGTCCTTCATCAACTGAAATTTAACAATATACGATGTTTCCTTTAATTTGTTAATTGAATATTTATATATCATACTATTTTTAAACAGAATAAATAAACTCAAGCTAATGATGATTGTGTGCCACCCCAAAGACAGATGTGTTGGGCCAAAGGTGCAAATATAAGTTTTTATGCAAACAGCAACACAATGCATATATGCCCACTTAATGTCCCTTTAACTCTAGATTACCATACTGTAGTCACAATTATCGCATCAAAACAGAAATTCTTTCAAATGTAACAGTTTGCCATGGTCAAACATTCCCCCCTCTGTGCACCTTCCTAATTACTACTTCTGGTAACCCTTGATTGTTGCATTTATTTCTACTGATGTAGATTTTTTTTTCCATTTCATGAGATTCGATCGTATAATATGAAAAAAAATTAGCCAATTTTCAAGAAATTGGTCATTTTTCCTTTTTTTTTTTTTTTTTTTTTTTAACCTGTGATCTGGGAAATTTTCATCTGCTGACAAACAAGCCTTTGTGACATGGAAATCTCAGTGAATAATGCTATGAGGTAACCAAACATACTGACAGACTTATGGTGACCGTACTGATAGACATTATAACACTTTTGGTCCAAGCTGTCATATTTCTGGTCATAAATCAACCTGAGACAGGGAATCAGAGTCTCCATGTCTCTCCTAATGTAAGCACACAGCTGTGTGTCAAAAGTTTTTTTAAAAAAATACTATTGATAGAGGTCCTAATGTTACATTTAAATGGTAGTAATTTTTGCTACAGTATTGTAAACATCGAAGACATTAAAGACATGTATGATGGTTACACATGTGCAGTTCGAACAGAGGAAGGACTGAGCGAATGTTTCCCAATAGAAACTAGGGTTAAACAAGGATGTATTTTATCTCCCTTGTTATTTGGAGTTGTTATGGACTTCATAATGAAGAAATGCTGCACTGGTAATAAAGGCATTGAATGAATGGATACAAGGAGACCATTTGGAGGACCTCGACTTTGCTGGTGACATAGTTCTCATCAGCAGTCAGATAAAAACAATGCAGGAAAACACAAATGAACTATCATCAATAGCCAGCAAAATTGGGCTTGAGATCAATCATGAAAAGACTAAAGCCATGAAAAACTTAATTCCAACAGACAACAAAATATACATGGAAAACAAACCAGTGGAAGAGATCGATCACTTTATCTATCATGTCACATTGATTGAGAAGGGGATACAAGCAAAGAAATTAGAATCAGAATAGCCAAAGCAGCAATGTCTTTCAGAAGCCTTGAAAAGTTGTGGAGATCAAAACTCATCAGCACAAACACAAAACTTAGACTATTCAAATCAAATGTACTATCAACCCTTACGTATGCGTGTGAAAGCTGGAAAACAACAAGAGATACAGAAACAAAGTTGAACGCATTCTAAAATAAATGTCTAAGGAAAATACTTGGTATAACGTGGAACGAATTCAAAACAAACGAGGAAATTAGAGAAATCGTCAATCAACCACTGATATCCTCAGTAATAAAGAAAAGGCGATGGTCATATGTTGGACATATGATGAGAAGAGATAATAACCGAATAGCAAAGCAAGTCCTCATGTGGGAAACAACAGGTAAGAGAAAAAGAGGAATGACCCAGAGAGACGCTGAGAAGAACATTGATGAGAGAGGCAAGAGCAGCAGGAATTGGCTCCCTCAATGAGATAGAGCTGCTTGCACAGAACAGAGACAAATGGCGAGATTTGATAAAATATCTTTAAAAAAATTTAAACTGCTAGAACAAAAATTCAGATGAAGGAGTATCTTGGTCTACGCCCTATGGGCAGGCTACGGCTCGAAAGACCAATAGATAGATAGATAGATTGTAAACATGTCAGTCCCAGACGGGTATCGTAATCTAGGGTTAAGGGTAGTGATGAAGAGGGATAGCATGTATAAGGATTGGTGCACCAGAACTATGCAGGAGACCAATTATTCTTTAGTCATCAGGTGAATGGAAGAGAGAAAGAGAGAGTAGCCATACTACTACTAGAACTAATTACAAAATGTCAAATTGTGATTATGACTGAGATCCTCATAAATGAAAACACTGCAGAGGGCTGAAATAGTTATTGTTAATGCTGTGTCCTTGTATGAAAGATCACTTTTAGGAATACCATCACCTAGATCTCAGTGTTTTGTTGAGTAACACGACTTGAAGGGTTAACATTACCCACAATTACCAGATAGTTTATTCCAAAAACTATTGAATTTATCAAACTGATTCAAATAATGGTGTGATGCTCAGGCTGATGAAGTGACTAATTTCATGTGGTACTATTTCAACTTGAAACAAGTGATAAATCATTATTACAAGGAAAGACCAACAGAAAAGATAAAAACCACAAACTATGTCTCACCTTGATACTGAAATGCAAAGGAGAAAGGATAGCACAAGAAGAAATATTTTATTGAGAAAAAAGAACAGAGAAAATATTAGAAGATGCAATATATAAAACTTCTATTTGGTCGATTTTTAAAATCCAAAATTCTTTTAACTCTTTTTCACAAGCCAGAAGACATGCAGCAGCATCTATTTGTGTTTGTTTATTTCTTGTTCTACACCTTCTTCATCATCTATTTTTTTTTATTTAAAAGTGTGTGTATTGTATTGTTTCTGTGCAGGTGTTTGACCAAAACATAATTCTTCTGATCATTTTTTTTATTTCTGTCAGAATAAACTTAAATAATATAAGAAACTTAAAATAAGCTAAAATAACGTATAACGCAGCCATATCAATTGTTAATCTAATTAAATTAAAGACTGGCAGATGAAAGAATAGACAGCATAAAAATAGTCCAGAAACGTGGAAAAATAGCAGATTGGCGCACCTTGAAAGCGAACTTTGATAAGGTCCAGAGGGTGAAGGGCTAATGATGAAACTACCCCTCCAGTGACCCCCGCAACCAGATGCTCTAGACGAATGTGGCTACGCAATCCACTGCTAGTGCTCTGAGATTGCTCAGTCTTCCCCTCCATTTATCACAGATATAACCTAGAAAAGTACTATATTTTATCTACAACGAACTACGGCTGTTATTTTGCCGTCATTTCTTCAAGTTACTAGTTTCATGTGTACTTCTCTTACTGTGGTCAGCCATGAATGACCCCTAGAGTTTAACCTCGGAAGTTAAATTAACTTTATCCTTAGTCGGATTATTTGTAATTCGTTCTTCTTCTTCTTTCCTTTCTCTGCCTCATCTGTCTTTCAGCGTCGAGGGGAGATATAATTTGCGGTCTTTTGCTCTTATGTTCGCCTTTGCTGCTGTTATGTTTCCTAGTGCTTCTAATATTCCATCCATCCATCTTTTCCGTGGTCGACCCTTGGGTCTGGTGTTCTCACAACGTTTGTTGAAGGCTCGTTGTGTGGTATTTTGATCTTTCTCCTTGTTACGTGGCCAAACCATTTTATTTGTTGTTTCTTTATATATTCTATGGCGGGGGTTATTCCTAGCTATTTTTTCTCAGTTTTCATTTCTGATCTTATCTCTCAGACTGTTTCCTGTCATTTGTCTAACACATTTAATCTCAGTAGAGATTAATTTTTCTTATTGTTCTTGCATCTAGGGTCCAGGTCTGGCATTGGTAGCACAACGTTGGGATGAAGATTGTATTGTATAGTGCTCGTTTTGCCTCCAGAGTTATTTCCTTGTTGGACAATAGTGGTGATAACTGTCCAATGATTTGACAAGCTTTGTTGCATCTTGATTCTATCTCTGCTGTTTGAGAATTATCGTTTGTCATTAGACTTCCTAGGTATTTGAATCCTCTACTTGTTTTAGTTGTCTGCCTTCTATAGTTATGTTGATGTTCTGTTTATTTTTGGCGACATTCATGACTTCTGTTTTGTTGATGTTGATTTCCATGTTGTATTTTGTGCCTGAGCTGTTGAGTTTGTTTAAGTGTTTTTGTAGGTCTTCTATTGTTTCATGTATTAGTGCCTTATCGTCTGCAAATAAAAGCTCGTTGATCTCCTCTGTCTCTGATGGGTTGGCTAGCTTGCATATATAGTCCGTGTATGTAATAAACAGTAGGGGGATAGTACGCACCCCTGTCTTACACCTGATCTAACTTCGAAGTGGTCTGTGTAGCCTGCTGCTGTTCTGACCCTGCAGCTGCTGTTGATGTGGAGACTTTTAATTAGGTTGGTTAGATGTTGGCTTACTCCGTATGTTGTTAGTATCTCACACAGTTGTTCTCTATTTACTCTATCGAATGCTTTTTCCTGGTCAATGAAGGCTATGTATAAGTTTTGATTGTGTTCTGTCGTTTTTTCTGCAAGCTGTTTTAATGTGAATAGTGCGTCAGTACATCCTTTGTATTTTTTCGGAACCCCATTTGAGAATCGCTTAACTGTAGTTATATTATTGGTCTCAGCCTTTTTCCCAATATTTTGTATGTATAGCTTTCCTACATGGCTGAGAAGAGATATACATCTATATTGATTGCAGTCTCTTTTGCTACCTTTCTTTTCCATATTGGTATGATGATTGCCTGTTGCCAGTCTTCTGGGCGTGTTGTTTGTGCCATGCTGCATTAAATATTCTGTGCAGCCATTGCATTCCTGTTTCTCCTGCTGCTGCTATTATTTCTATTGGTATGTTATCTATAACCGGTGCTTTATTTCTTGGTGCATATTTGATTACTTCTTCGATTTCCTCTTTCATGATGTTGGGTTCAGTATTTGTGAGTTCTAGCGTGGTTTTTGTTGATAATATTCGCTATTCGTTATATATCAATATATGTATTTTGCAGCGATAGGTATTCAATAAAACAACGAATGTCAGGCTTTTATGTGTAACCTGCGCATATTTAAAAAAATGGCGTAGCTAAAACAAAACTGACAAGCCATTTGCTGTTTCCAAAGTAGCAATTATCACCATCATCATGTGCCATACCGGTTGGCGTAGGCGATCATGTCCTTCCACAATCTTCTATCAACAGTACATCGTATCAGTTGTGTTGTTGACTGTTTTCCATGCCATGACACCAAGCTATCCAGTGTTTTCTCTCTTTGTCGTCCGCGATCTCTCTTTCCTTTTATTTTGCAAGTTGTAACTAAGTATTCCAACTTTCCTCTTCTCATGATGTGTCCGAAAAATGTTGATTCTTTCTTTCTGATGTTTTTTAGGAGCTGCCTTTATGTGTTGGCCTCTTTGAAAATTTTCTCATTGGTCTTTTTAGCTGTCCAGAGAACTTTCAACATTCTTCTGAGAAATCCCGTCGCTGTGGCCTCTAATCGTCTTTTCATTTGTTTGTCAACTGTCCATGATTCGCTTCCATAGGTCAGAATTGGTTCTATATAGCACCGATGAACTCTCTTTCTCATTTCTATTGACATAGATTTGTTGCATAAAATATTTTTCATTTTCTGAAGTGCTATTTTGGCCTCAGCTATTCTGCTTTTTATTTCTGTGGTGCACCTTCCATCTGATGTAATTATTGTGCCCAAGTATTTGAAACGTTGCACTTGTTTCAGATTTTCCCTGTTTATTTTTATGCTGCATGATGGTGATGATTGTTTCTTTGATATAACCATTACCACTTCTATTTTCTTACTATTCAGGCTGAGACCTTTCTGGTTGCTTTCTTTTACTATTATGTCTATAATTCCTTGTAGTTCATTCTCTGTCTCTGCCATTAAGACTGTGTCATCCACATATCGTAAATTATTTATGTTGTGACCGTTGACTTCAATTTTTTTTTTTTTTTGGTCTACTACTGATCTCATAATATGTTCGCTGTAAAGTGAAAACAAATCCGGCGAAGGAACACAGCCTTATCTGACTCTTTGTTTTATATATTGAAATTGTCCTGTTTGGTTGCTAATTCGTATAGCTGCTGTTCGCTACCAGTACATGTTTTTTTTATGATCGCATAGCCTTGCCATCAATGTTTAATTTCTCCAGCATATTGATTATTTCCACATGCTTTACTTTGTCAAATGCTTTTGTGTAGTCTATAAAGCACATATATAGATCTTTCTTTACCTCTATAGATCTTTCTATCAATGTTCTTAAGATGTATTTGCATTATTGGTGCCCTTTCCTTCCACAAATCCACATTGTTCCTCACTTATTTCTGGTTTTATTGTTTTCCTTACGCGTCTCATGATGATTCTTAGTAATATTTATTTTCGTCATATGGCTCATGAGACTAATAGTGCGATGGTCTTCACAATCGGTGGCGCCTGACTTCTTCGGTATGGCTACATTGATATATTTTAGTAGATCTTCGGGTATGTGTCCAGTGTTATATATGTCATTGAGTATTTTTGTTATGACTTGTACTCCAGCTCTCCTAATGCATTTATCTCTTCGATTGTTATATTGTCGGGACCTGGAGCTTTACCTTTTTTCATGTGTTGAATTGCGTCCTCCATTTCACTCTGCATTATTGGTGGTCCTGTGTCTTCTTTTGAATTGTTTAATTCTGGTCTTTCATCATCATAGAGTTGACTGATATACTCTGTCCATCTTTCCATTGTCTTCTCCTGTCCATTATTATATTTCCTTTTTTTTTTTATTTCGCCCATTCTGAAACTTTGACTTCTTTTTTCCTGTTAATTCAATTAACTGATTGTGTATACATTTGGAATCTTTCTTTTATGTTGTTTTTCCATGTCTTCACATTTCTGTTCTTCACATTACTTCTTTTGATGTTTGTTGAATCGATTGTTTCAGCATTTCCACTGCTCCTCGATGTCCTGTATTTTCTCAATAGCATTATATATTTTTTGTACTATCGTGCTGTACTTATCCCTCATCTGTTTATCTACTCTTTGCATATCTAGTTCTAATTTTATATTTCTTGTGGATTTCTGTGCCTGCCGCAGTTTTATTCTTATCTTTCCAACCACTGGTACATGGTCACTATTGCAATCTGCTCCTGGCCTTGCTCTAACAGATGTTAGCCCATTCTGTATCTTCTCTGTACCAGTATAAAATCGATTGATTGTGTACTTTGTTGTCTGTGCCTTGTCATGTCCATAGTCGTCTAGGGTGTTGTTTGAACCAGGTGTTACCTATAATCATTTCATGTGTCTTTGCCCAATCTATCAATCTATCCCCTCTGTCATTCGTCTCTCCGAGGCTATTTCCCCAGTCACATTTTACACTTTAGCTGTTCCTACCTTTGCATTGAAGTCCCCTAATATAATAGTTATTTCTTGGAATTTACACTGTTCCATGGTCATCTCTAGCTCATTGTAAAAAGTGTCAATGTCGTCTTCTTCTTCGCTATTACCTGTTCGTGCATAAGCTTGAATTATGTTGATATCCATTGGTCTACCACTCAATTTTACTAGCAGATTTCTGTCTGATACTGGCCAAAATCCGTTCACTGTTTTGCTTCTTTCTCTATCTTATATGATGCCTACTACTCTTTCGTGTGTGGTTCCCCCAGAATAAATTACATTTCCACTGTCGCGTTGTAATAATCCTGCTCCTTCCCATCTCATTTCACATGGTCCCAAGATGTTCAATTTCATTCTCTTCATTTCTTGACTGATGTTTTCTAGTTTTCCAACCTGGAATGCTGATCTAATGTTCCAAGTTCCTATTGCTAGTGTCTCTTTATTGTGATCTTGCATACAATAGCTTGATGACGATCGGGTGTCACCTGTAGCACATGAAGCTCCCGACCGCACGAGGTGGCTGTAGAGTCCCATTAACGTCGTTAGATGTAGATATTAAGTTGTGTATTGACATGATTATACTGGCAGCAATTATACTGGATATAGCTAAATACAATAGCTAATACATGAAACAATAGAAGACCTACAAGAACACTTAAACAAACTCAACAGCTCAGGCACAAAATACAACATGAAAATCAACATCAACAAAACAGAAGTCATGAATGTCGCCAAAAATAAACAGAACATCAACATAACTATAGAAGGCAGGCAACTAAAACAAGTAGAGAGATTCAAATACCTAGGAAATGTAATGACACACGATAATTCTCAAACAGCAGAGATAGAATCAAGATGCAACAAAGCTTGTCAAATCATTGGACAGTTATCACCACTATTGTCCAACAAGGAAATAACTCTGGAGGCAAAACGAGCACTATACAATACAATCTTCATCCCAACGTTGTGCTACCAATGCCAGACCTGGACCCTAGATGCAAGAACAATAAGAAAAATAATCTCTACTGAAATTAAATGTGTTAGACGAATGACAGGAAACAGTCTGAGAGATAAGATCAGAAATGAAGAACTGAGAAACAAGCTAGGAATAGACCCGCCATAGAATATATAAAGAAACAACAGATAAAATGGTTTGGTCACGTGATAAGGCAGAAAGATCAAAACATAACACAACGAACGTTGTGAGAACACCAGACCCAAGGGTCGACCACGAAAAAGATGGATGGATGGAATATTAGGAGCACTAGGAAACATAACAGCAGCAGAGGCGAACATAAGAGCAAAAGACCGCAAATTATATTTCCCCTCGACGCTGAAAGGCAGCTGAAGAAGGGAAAAAGGAGAAGAAGAAGAAGAAGAAGAAGAAGAAGAAGAAGAAGAAGAAGAAGAAGAAGAAGAATTATACTGGAATAATTTTAACCAATAAAATTACAAAGTAAGGGCTTTGCCGAGTTCTGTTACAGAGTTCGTGCACTGTGCTGGGAGCTTCTTGTGTGAATGGAAAAGAGATCAACGTTTCAGTAGCAGAACAAACCTTAGCATATTTAACGTACAGGACAAAGAAGACATATATAGACTGACATCCTTTCAACAAACATGATTGAGGATAATTCTCTTGATACTTTGTCGAAACTAAACGTGCAATCAACATCTGCTCAAGAGATATAACGAAGTATGCACGCAGTAATAGCAGACAATGGAACTTGTTATCTGTTCAAATGAGATTAAAATTCACAAGACCTTATACAGTAACTTCTCCATCTATGAAAATGACTGGGAACATCTGGCAAGTGATCGCACATCATAGAGAGCATGTATAAGTATGGTATAACATCATTTGAGACTGTGCAAAGGCAAAACTTAGAAGAGAAAAGACTCATGAAAAAGGATGGAAAACCCTGTGGATCAGTGGACCTGACTTGTTCATTCTGTGACCGCGTGTGTTTGTCAAACATTGGTAGAATTAGTCACGAGAGAAGCTGTTCGACAAAAACAATACCTCAACAAAAAAAAAAAAATACACAATAGCTTCCACTAGACCGTCTGACATGACGAAAAGGACCATATACATAGTAACTACAGCAAGAGTGCGACAGAAAGACAGTGCATATACAAAGCGCTGGAGAACAGTGGAGAAACAATGAACAGACTAGGCATATACAAACGCTGGAGAACAGTGGAGAAACACTGAACAGACCGGGTATATACAAACGCTGGAGAACGGTGGAGAAACACTGAACAGACAGGGCATATACAAACGCTGGAGAACAGTGGAGAAACACTGAACAGACAGGGCATATACAAACGCTGGAGAACAGTGGAGAAACACTGAACAGACAGGGCATATACAAACGCTGGAGAACAGTGGAGAAACACTGAACAGACAGGGCAAGTTGCGATGAAGCTGGATAGCCAGAAATTGTGCAAGATGGGACGGTTTCTTTGTTGTTCATCACAAAGCCGATCAGCTACTGTATTCTTTACCGGACCAGGGTTTATGGCAAAATGAAGTTCTGCTGCACTCAAGATTTGAGCTTAAAACACTTAGCTCCCTTGGTGTGTTCAAGGTTTGTGATAGCTTACAACTTGTGCAATGCAAGATCTGGCTTCACTACACATAGAGCTACCCCATGGGCTTTTGTTGTTGCGCACACGCACGCTTATGCGCGCGCACACACATGCCTATTCAACGTCAACAGTGAAAATCTGGAAACATGTTCCACAGATAGAACCTGCGAGCACTGGTAAAGAGTGGTATGAAACTATAAAGACGACTATAGACAACAGACATGGCAAGAAAAGAAGACGCAAAAACAAAGGCGCAGCAAAAGCACCAACTATAGGTCTACATGATTTACATAGGGAGTGTTATTCCAGAACAAGACTATTTTAGCATAGGAAACGATGTTGATTGACCTACAATGACACATCGATTTATCTCTCGAGATAGAAAGATTATGATATTTATTAAATACAAAGAAAGTCTATGATTATCATAAAATACATGGAAAGTCTATAATTATTATAACATACGTGGAAAGTCTATAACTATTATAACATACGTGGAAAGTCTGATTATTATAACATACGTGGAAAGTCTGATTATTATAACATACGTGGAAAGTCTATGATTATTATAACATACGTGGAAAGTCTGATTATTATAACATACGTGGAAAGTCTGATTATTATAACATACGTGGAAAGTCTGATTATTATAACATACGTGGAAAGTCTATGATTATTATAACATACGTGGAAAGTCTATGATTATTATAACATACGTGGAAAGTCTGATTATTATAACATACGTGGAAAGTCTGATTATTATAACATACGTGGAAAGTCTATGATTATTATAACATACGTGGAAAGTCTATGATTATTATAACATACGTGGAAAGTCTGATTATTATAACATACGTGGAAAGTCTATAACTATTATAACATACGTGGAAAGTCTATGATTATTATAACATACGTGGAAAGTCTATAATTATTATAACATACGTGGAAAGTCTGATTATTATAACATACGTGGAAAGTCTGATTATTATAACATACGTGGAAAGTCTATGATTATTATAACATACGTGGAAAGTCTGATTATTATAACATACGTGGAAAGTCTATGATTATTATAACATACGTGGAAAGTCTATAATTATTATAACATACGTGGAAAGTCTATGATTATTATAACATACGTGGAAAGTCTGATTATTATAACATACGTGGAAAGTCTGATTATTATAACATACGTGGAAAGTCTGATTATTATAACATACGTGGAAAGTCTATGATTATTATAACATACGTGGAAAGTCTATAACTATTATAACATACGTGGAAAGTCTATAATTATTATAACATACGTGGAAAGTCTATAATTATTATAACATACGTGGAAAGTCTATAATTATTATAACATACGTGGAAAGTCTGATTATTATAACATACGTGGAAAGTCTATGATTATTATAACATACGTGGAAAGTCTGATTATTATAACATACGTGGAAAGTCTGATTATTATAACATACGTGGAAAGTCTATAACTATTATAACATACGTGGAAAGTCTGATTATTATAACATACGTGGAAAGTCTATAATTATTATAACATTCGTGGAAAGTCTATAACTATTATAACATACGTGGAAAGTCTGATTATTATAACATACGTGGAAAGTCTGATTATTATAACATACGTGGAAAGTCTATAACTATTATAACATACGTGGAAAGTCTGATTATTATAACATACGTGGAAAGTCTATAATTATTATAACATTCGTGGAAAGTCAATGATTATTATAACATACGTGGAAAGTCTGATTATTATAACATACGTGGAAAGTCTATAACTATTATAACATACGTGGAAAGTCTGATTATTATAACATACGTGGAAAGTCTATAATTATTATAACATTCGTGGAAAGTCTATGATTATTATAACATTGGTGGAAAGTCTATGATTATTATAACATTGGTGGACATTCTATGATTATTATAACATTGGTGGACATTCTATGATTATTATAACATTGGTGGAAAGTCTATGATTATTATAACATTGGTGGACATTCTATAATTATTATAACATTGGTGGACATTCTATAATTATTATAACATTGGTGGACATTCTATAATTATTATAACATTCGTGGAAAGTCTATGATTATTATAACATTCGTGGAAAGTCTATGATTATTATAACATTGGTGGACATTCTATGATTATTATAACATTGGTGGACATTCTATAATTATTATAACATTGGTGGACATTCTATAATTATTATAACATTCGTGGAAAGTCTATGATTATTATAACATTGGTGGACATTCTATGATTATTATAACATTGGTGGACATTCTATGATTATTATAACATTGGTGGACATTCTATGATTATTATAACATTGGTGGACATTCTATGATTATTATAACATTGGTGGACATTCTATGATTATTATAACATACGTGGAAAGTCTATGATTATTATAACATACAATCACATTAAAGAATTGCCCTCCGCAGACCCTCGTATGAAGAATACGATGATTTGACAAGCATTTTTGCATCTTGAATCTATTTCTGCTGCTTGTGAATTGCCGTTTGTCACTAGATTTCCTAGATATTTTAATTCCTATGCTTGTTTTAGTTGTCTGCCGTATATCGTTATGTTGATGTCCTGTTTCTCCTTTCTGATATTCATGACTTCTTTTTGTAGATTATCTTGTTTAAAAAAATTGTATCTCTAGAATATAAAAATCGTAAATTTGACCGGATATCGTTTCCGCAGGAAAGAAAAAAAGTTCTACATGTATAGATTATCATCATCATCAAGTACCGGGCCTTCTGGCGTAGGTGATTATGTCTCTCCACAACTTTCGATCTCGGCAGTTATTTATCATTTCTGTTATTGACTTTCTGCCAAGCCATTCTCTTATGCTGTCTGGTATCTTTTCTTTTTGCTTCCCTCTATCTCTTCGTCCCTCAATTTCCCCAGTTGTTACAATGTTTTCCAGCTGTTCTCGTCTCATTACATGGCCAAAAAATGATGATTGTTTCTTCCTAATATTGGAAATTGTATACATGTATAGATACTATAATAATAATAAAAAAACAAAAACAAGCAAACATGAACAGCAGCTTTATTGTGCTAGATCATCAGAACCATCGATCTTAATCAATGGAATGGCTTCTCTTCCTGTCGTCATCAGCTTTAAGTGCCGTCTCCGCATCGAATGTTAGCTACCATGGAGTGCCATTCCACTCTCTTGCTTTGATGGTCCATGTTGTCATAGGCTGACTTGTCCATCTTTTGATGTCACTCGTTCATGTTAGTCTTGGTCTGCCTCTTTTATCTTGTATTTCCCTTCCAAGTTTACTTTTAGTAGACCGCTGTGTCTTTTAACATGCCCTACAATCTAATTTATCTTGTTGTAATTGTGTTTAGTTGTTCTCTTTTAATTTTTAGTTCTTCTAAGACTTCATTGTTTGTTTTCTTTTCTTTCCATTCAATTCTTCCTATTCTTCTATAAATCCACCTTTCAAATGCTTCAATTTTCTGTTCTATTTTTTTTGGTCCAATGTCCATGTTTCTGAACCATTCAGGAATGTTGAGAAGACATAACATTTTGCTAATCTTAGTTTTAGCCCTAGTGTTATTTGTTTTGATGTTAGTATACTTTCATGGCATTAAAATTACTTTTTGCCATACCTATTCTTTTATTTATTTCAGTTGTACATTTTCCATCACTGGTTATTGTATGTCCCAGGTAGTTGTAGCTCTGGACTGTCTCCAGTCTCCAAGTCTATGCCTTCAACTTCCCGCCATTCACAGAATTAACCCACAGGCGAGTAACGAGACCGATTACACATTTCGTTAGCGATAGTGATACTCGTTACCTGGAAACTTGCCTTTTATTTTATTATATAAAGTAAAGTAAAGTACCCCCATCACGCCAAGTGGCGTATAGGGAAATATGGTGTTAGTGACCCTATATTTTACAGACCTTCAGCACATGCTTTTTGGGGTAATGTGGTCAGTATTACGCCCGTGCTGCTTTACTTTCCCAGAAAAAATCCGGTACCCATTTAAGGCTGGGTGAACCCGGAAGCCGTCGGTTGGGTTCGAACCCTACCCCTTGTCCGTGGTAGTCCAGTTCACTAACCACTGAGCTAACGCGGCTCCCTATTTTATTATATACCAAAAAAAAAAAAAATACTTGATATTTATTTCATCATTTCTTTTAATAAACGTCTGCTTCTTCTTCTTCTTTCCCCATTTGCCTTCCAGGTCGAGGGGAGATATAATTTGCTGTCTTTTGCTCTCCTGCTCGCCTCTGTTGCTGTTATGTTTCCTAGTGTATCAAATATTCCTTCAATCCATCATTTTCGTGGTCGGCCCTTGGGTCTGGTGTTCTCGCAACGTTTATTGAAGGCTCGTTGTGTTGTGTTTTGATCTTTCTGCCTTTTCACGTGATGGAACCATTTTATCTGTTGTTTCTTTACACATTCTATAGAGGGGGTTATTCCTAGCTTTGTTTCCCCCTCTCATTTCTTCAGTTCTGATCTTATCTCTCAGACTGTTTCCTCAACGGACTTCTGTCTCCAAGATGGCGGATCTAGTCCACGTCCTCTCGATCGCTGCAGAAAATGCACCAGGGTCTGATTAATTTTGGATCTTCGTTGCACTTTTCTGCGTTAAAGTCAAAATGATGATATGCTTGATACATCTGTGTCGCTAAAGCGAGGTCGTAGGTCGACAACAGTCTGTTTTGACGAATCAAGTGTTGTGAGTGAAACCTTCCACAGTCTAGACTTGATCTGCGATTTACGTCACATTGGTGCTGTTCATGACAGTTGTTGAAATTCTTTGACGCAAGTTATTTCCATGTTACACATTAATGTAAACTACTTCGTCAGCCCAAATTTGTCTGTTTGGGGAAGTTGCTTCGTATTTTGTTCGTCGTGGGCTGCTTACACTAGAATAATCAGACTACATAGTCTCTAAAGTCTTAGTATCTAAAGGGATCGAGATTATGTGTTCGGCGACATTGGTGTGTGCTACGTCATCGTAATGGTTCCCTAAACCGGCCGTGCGCAAATCTTACGGTCGGCTGTTTGATGTGCGACTGGGACAATTTGACGTCTGACCGTGTGTCTCTATGTTCGGAATTGGAGTCATCAACGATGGCCTAACATCATCAAGTGCTACGACGATCATCATTTTCAAGAGGACGTGACTTACCGGTATATGGGGATAGGCGGCGGGAACAGTTGGAGGCTGTGCATGAAAAGTGTTCCTAGTTGCAGTTTCCTCATATTACAAGTGGCATGTCTATGTTAGTCACCTCTAGTGACTCGGGCAGATGGTGCTCGTAAACCTGGGAAGGCCGACCACCTAAGGGCAGAATCCCCCAACAGAAAAGATCATCTGCTGCCTTGCAGGAAGATTGGGGACAATCAAAGGCTAAGGAAAGCAAACCTGAACAAAATGCTGGCTGAAATCGGATGCACTGGGCCACTGGCGCAGAACACAGTGCAACGTTTTTAACAGGTATTCAAACGGACTGGATCTAACAGGCTTAAACAGACAGCTGTCTTCGTGCGAGAGTCTGGAGTCCAACTCTGATTGAGTCCTGATCGCAGAGAGAGAGAGAGAGAGAGAGAGAGAGAGAGAGAGAGAGAGAGAGAGAGAGACTGTTCCTGTCATTCGTCTAACACATTTCATCTCTGCAGATGTTTTTTCTTTTTGTTCTTGCATCTAGGGTCCAGGTCTGGCATTGGTAGCACAACGTGGGAATGAAGATTGTGTTGTATAGTGCTCTTTTTGCCTCCAGAGTTATTTCCTTGTTGGACAAAAGTGGTGATAGATGTCCAATGATTTGACAAGCTTTGTTGTATCTTGAGTTTATCTGTGCTGTTTGTGAATTGTTACTTAATTGTGTATGTCTACTTAATGAAAGAAAAAAAGGAAACATTGCAGTCAAATTAAAATAAAATGTAACATACAGGAAATAAATGTTCATATTTGTGCAACTATCATTCATTTTGTTTGGTAATGTGGCCGCTACGACCGCGCTTCATATCATTCAAACCGAATGTTCAATGAATAACTAGCTCACTAACTTACACTTAATCATCATCATCAAGTACCGGGCCTAGTGGCGTAGGTGATCATGTCTCTCCACAACTTTCGATCTCGGCAGCTATTTATCATTTCTGTTGTTGACCTTCTGCCAAGCCATTTTCTTAAGCTGTCTGTTATATTTCTCTTTGCTTCCCTCTATCTCTTCGTCCCTCAATTTTCCCAGTTGTTACAATATATTCAAGTTGTTCTCTTCTCATTACATGGCTAAAAATGATGATTTATTTCTTCCTAACATTGGAAATTAGCTCTCTTTTTGCTTTGACCTCTCTCAGAACCTCTTCATTACTCTTCTTAGCTGTCCATGGCATTCTCAACATTCTTCTGTAAAACCACATTTCTACAGACTCCAGTGACTTTCTTATCTTTTGTCCTATTGTCCATGACTCGCATCCATATGTTAAGGCTGGCTCTACGTAACATGTAAGAACTCTTTTTCTTGTTTCTATTGTCAAAAATGGATTGCATAGTATTTTCCTCATTTTTTTACACTTTATAGCAACTATTAAAAAAAAAAGGTTAATCTGGTCCAGGTCGAAGAATCAACATCAACAAAACAGAAGTCACCAATATCGCAAAAGAGAAACAGAACATCAACATAAGTATAGACGGCAGACAATGAAAACAAGAAGAGGAATTTAAATACCTAGAAAGTTTAGTGACAAACGGCAATTCACAGTCTGGATGAGCTCTACTTTTCGTCTATTCACATGCATGAATCGCTAGCCAATCTCAGACCAGATGTGAAGATGGCGGATCTAGTCCACGTTCTCTCGATCGCTGCAGAAAGTGCATCCGGTGTCTGATTAATTTCGGTCTCCAATGCACTCCTATGCGTTAAAGTCAAGATGATGATCTACTTATTACATCTGCGCCGATAAAACGATGTCGTACGCCGGCAATATTCCATTTTCGACAAATCAAGTGTTGTGAATGCGATCTTCCATCGTTTAGGCTTGTTCTGCGCTTTACGTCCTATTGGTGCTGTTCATGACCGTTGTTGGATTTGCTTGACGCAAGTTATTTCCATGTTACTCATTAATATGAAATGCATCGTCAACCGCAGTTTTATCTCTTTAGGTAATTTGCACCGTGTTCTGTTCGTCGTAGACCACATTCACTAGAGTAATCAGGATTCTAAAGGGCGCGTCATTGTAGTGCGTCCGGCATTATTATGTGTGATACGTCATCGTAATGGCTCATCGTAAGTCCCTAGACCGGCCGTACGCTAATCTTATGGTTATTGAGTTATTGAGTTATTTGCGGGTCATCATCATTGCACTCCGAACATGTCCATAGGTGCTCAGATCCCCTCCTCAGCAATTCCCTCAGTGTCCAGCGACTGACGACTCCAGTTCTATGTTGGTTGATAAGTCTTCTTACACGGCCACCAAGTTTCTCATTTCTGGCTGTGCCCATCTTAACTCCCATTTCCATCATCCGAAGAAGCGACGTTGATCTGTGTTTGTCAAAGTCCTGTGCTCTTCCCACATCTCGGAGGGCATTGATGACGTCCGCCCGATCCATCGGTTGCCCGTTCTCAACGACAGCGCAGCTAGCCAACCTGTCCGCTCTCTCATTTCCCCGTACTCCCGCATGTCCAGGGACATAGACAAAGGTGACCTTACGTATTTTGGATTTCTGCAACGACTCTACCCATTGCATGCGTACAAAGCCCGCCTCCACTTTTTTTATCATGCTCATCGAATCACTCAGTATACATGCGTGGATGTAGTCTTGTGACTCTAACCATTTGAATGCCTTGGTCACTGCCATCACCTCCATTGTCATGCTACTCGTGGTCACGACGTATGCACCACTGTCTTCCTTGACTATTCTGCCTGCCGAACGTGCTGTAAATGCCCATGCACTTTTTTCGTGTCGTCTTACAGATCCGTCTGTATAGATGACTGCATCTTTCTCATCGGTGTTATCGCAGATGAGACCGTTGACCTCAGCATTAACCACGACCGGGTTCTGTTCCCTACTTTTCCTGTCGAGTGTGACAATACATGAGAAAGTTCCCTTGAACGACGTAGGCACCGGTATCCACTCCTCACCAACGCTGAGATTGGTAAGCCCACAGACCTGTTTGATGTGCAACGAGGATAATCTGACGACTAACTGTGTGTTTATATGTTCGAAATTGGAGTCAACGACGATGGCCTAACATCATCAAGCGCTATACATTTATAAAGGAATAGGACGATCATCATTTCGGGAGGACGTGAACTTCCGGTATATGGTGGAAAGGCGGCAGGAACCATTGCAGGCTATGCATGAAAAGTCTTCCTTGTTGCAGTTTCCTCATATTCCAAGTCCATGGGGAACTGGTAGGTCTCGAGGCAAGACGCCGGCATGGGGACAGAGAGGTTGTTCAAATCTCGGCTACATCGGTTGGGATTTTTTATTTATGATTTCTCTCTGCGGTAACCACTCATGGTCTGAGCAGCGAGGCCCGGCTTGAAACGTCAATTACTCATCGACGGGAAAAAAAAACATGAGTACCTCCGAAGTCGGAGTTATCTGCCTGTGCGGCGAGGGACCCCTGTGCACACGGATGCCAGGGAAAAATGGATTAACACGCAAAATTCAGTTCCTAGTCTCTAGGGACTTCGTCAGAGTTGAAATCTGGCGAACGCAACAACAACAACAGACCAGATGTTAATTCGATACCCGATACGGTTGTGTAAATACAGATGTGATCAATCGGGAGATGGGGGTCGGACCCAAACTCTTGTCCTCAGTAGATCACTACTCTAACATAATTCTAGTTAACTTGACTTACCAGTATATTTCTTTTTACTACAATGAGCTCGAGGAAGAGTTACTAATACATTTTTCAAGTATTGACTATGTATTGTTTTATTAGAGATAGTATCGGCTATAAAGTAACGAGTCAATACTTGCTGCAGCAGACAACAACCGGTCCGCCCAGTCCAGGGACCTGCACCTCTAGCTTGTGGATGTTAATATGGAAGGTCTGTTTCTTTGTTTATTTCTTGAACTAATTAGCATCAACTTACGAATTGTACAATTAAATTGTGCAGAATATCTTGCAGTAGTAATTATCATACTAATTTATATTACTGGAGTAGTGGATGTGGCAGTCCGTCAAAAATGGCGTGACAGAATTGATGAGTGTATCAGTATAATGATATAATGTATGTATAAGTAAGTATAGTAGTATAGTATTATACTAAGTATAGTATAGTTATTAGATAGTAGTAGTATAAGTATAAATAATAGTTCTAAGTTGTAACGTTAAACTACCTTATCGTA
Source organism: Megaustenia siamemsis (assembly GCA_032433765.1). NCBI lineage: Eukaryota > Metazoa > Mollusca > Gastropoda > Stylommatophora > Ariophantidae > Megaustenia > Megaustenia siamemsis. Next base: position 26,007,939 of record JAVIAB010000101.1, read on the forward strand.
AGAAGTAGCAAATTAAGGTTGAGTTTCGGAGTAAGTATACTTATACTAAGGTGTTATTTTTAATCAGTGATAGCAACAGCCCAAAAACTCTAATTATATACTATAACAAACATCATCATCGAGTGCCATCTCCGCATCGAATCGAAGGTTGACTACTATAATATAACAATAATATTTAATTTATATCATATCTGCTCTGTCTGTGTCTCTTGCTTTGTTTGATGGTGCAGGTTGTTTTAGGTTGACTTTACTGTACAACAGTTAGTTGATGTTAATCGTCCATGTTAGTCTTGGTCTGCCTCTTTTACCTTGTATTTTCCCTTCCAAGATTACTTTAACTTTTAGTAGGAAGTAGGCTGTTGTGTCTTTTAACATGGCCCAAAAATCTCAAGTGTCTTGTTTGAATTGTGTTTTGTTTAGTAGTTCTCTTTTCATTTTTAGTTGTTTTAAGACTTCATCATTTGTTTTCTTTTCTTTCCAGTCCAATTCTACATATTCTTCTATAATTCTTCATTTGAAAGGCAGAAAGGCATCAATTCACTGTTCTGTTTTCTTGCCTAATGTCCAGGATGATTGACTCTATGTTTCTGCACCATATAGGAATGTTGAGAAGACATAATATTTTGCTATTCTTAGTTTTAGCCTGGTGTTATTTGCTTTATGGTTAGTGTGTTCTTCATAACATTAAAATTACTTTTTGCCATTCCTATTCTTTTGTTTATTTCAGTTGTACATTTCTATCACTGGTTATAGTATGTCCAAGGTAACTGTAGTTCTGAACTGTCTCCAGGTCTATTCTATTCATTCTATTTTGATATCCACTTGTAGGTTTTGAGTATTTTCTTTCTTTATGATCATAGTTGTAGTCTTTTTGATATTCAAATGTAATTCATATTTACTACTACATTACTACAATAGTAAAAGAAAAAAAACATTCGTTCAATTTTTTTTATTTAAATCTAAGATAGTCATGTCTTTAGTAGTGTTATCATTGTCCTGATCATAATCATTGATGATGACTAGCTCACTGTGGGCCACAAATCTCAAATTTTAAACATAATAATAGGAATACTAATAACTTTCTCTTGATATATATTATATTGTTGACACCAAGTTTCTTTATGGTAATAGGAAACTCTTTATACAGAGCTTCGCATCAGGAGGCAATCTTAGATCTGATCATCTACACGTGTTTCAGCCCTTTAGCTTTTTGACACTCTAAGAGAGGTGGGCCAGCTTTTTGACACTCTAAGGGAGGTGGGCCAGATTTTTTACACTCTAAGGGAGGTGGGCCAGCTTTTTGACACTCTAAGGGAGGTGGGCCAGCTTTTTTACACTCTAAGGGAGGTGGGCCAGCTTTTTTACACTCTAAGGGAGGTGGGCCAGCTTTAAAACACTAAGGGAGGTGGGCCAGCTTTTTGACACTCTAAGGGAGGTGGGCCCGCCTGGGACATGACTTTCAGGTGCCGACCTGCTGTTGCATTGCCTCTTAGGCCTCAATTACAAATAAAGTTATATATAATTATATCCAAAGATAACCATGATGATATAATATTTAATGATAAACACTTATTTTCTAATTTAAATTATTTAATACAAAGTAAGTAAAAAAAAGTGACACTGCGACCTTCCAGGCATGTTGTAGAAGCGACTAAGGAAGTTGATCGATGGCTTGACAAGCTGTCATTGTAAAAAGTGTAGTTATGGACAGCGCCATATATTTTAGAGCAGTGATCTCTGCAATATGTGTCACTTTGGCACGCAACGTTTCTGTTTTTTGAGATTGTGGTTCTGCCCTATGTGCTGTCTTTGGTTTGAAAGGACAATAGATAGATAGAAGTAAAAAAAGTAGTCAAGCAAAAAAACCTTGAAAAAAGTAATAGTAACAGATAGGCATCCTTCAAATTTATTGCATGAGATAAGTGGTTTCTAAGACACCCGCCAGAGTGTGACACTGGTAACCTGGGTATATTCTTCTTCTTCCATCCTCATTTGCCTTTCAGTGTTGAGGGGAGATATCTTTGGTGTCTTTTGGTCTTCTGTGGCCTCTGCTGCTATTATGCTTCCTAGTGTTTCTAATATTCCACCAGTGATCTAGCAATCTTTTATGTGGTTGACCCTTTTCTGACCTATGGAAGCGAATCATGGACAGTAGACAAACAAATGAAAAGACGATTAGAGGCCACAGAGATGGGATTTCTCAGAAGAATGTTGAAAGTTCCCTGGACAGTAAAAAGACCAATGAGGAAGTTTCAAAGAGGCCAACACAAAAAGGGAGCTCTTAAAAAACATCAGAAAGAAGCAATCAACATTTTCAGGCACATCATGAGAAGAGGAAAGTTGGAATACTTGGTTACAACTGGCAAAATAAAAGGAAAGAGAGATCGCAGACGACAAAGAGAGAAAATACTAGATAGCTTGGTGTCAGGCATGGAAAACAGTCAACAACAAAACTGATACGACGCACTGTAGATAGAAGACTGTGGAAGGACATGATCACCTACGCCAACCGGTATGGCACATGATGATGATGATGACCCTTAGTCTTGTGTTCTCCTAATGTTTATTAAAAGCTGGTTGTGTTGTGTTTTGATCATTCTGTTCAGATGTGACTGTGGCATAAATATTGCAAGTTTCAAGAATTATTTAGCTTTTTAGTTTTTTTAAATGAAGCTATTTTCAATGATTTTGAAAAAGGTTATCAAAATATTAAGTTATAAATAGTTAGATGCATTTTGTTGACATTTGCATTGAATCTTAGTGCCTTGATGGTTCCTGCACGGCCTTGAACAACCTTGAATTGGTTTAAGCAGTATTGTTGTATGTAGTATTGTTGTATGCAGTATTGTTGTATGTGGTATTTTTGTATGTAGTATTGTTGTTCCCAGAGGACTAGGAATTTTGTGCTTTCAGCTGTTCCCCAATGGGTGATTTCATGTGAAGGAGAGTTTTACATCACGGAATATCATTTACACCATACTATATTAGCATTAATTGCCAATCAACCACTAATATCTTCAGTAATAAAGAAAAGACGATGGTCATATGTTGGACATGTGATGAGAAGAGATAAAAACTGAATAGCAAATCAAGCCCTCATGTGGGAAACAACAGGTAAGAGGAAAAGAGGAAGACCCAGAGAGACACTGAGAAGAACATTAATGAGAGAGGCAAGAGCAGTAGGAATCGGCTCCCTCAATGAGACAGAGCTGCTTGCACAGAGACAAATGGCGAGATTTGATAAGATATCTTTAAAAGAATTGAAAACTGCTAGAATAAAAATTGAGATAAGAAGGAGTATCTTGGTCTATGCCCTATGGGCCAGCTACGGCTCGAAAGGTCAATAGATAGATGTTCTGTATTGCATTTGTTCTTGACACACCTCTTAGACTTAGTAGTTACATTGTTTATACTTGTCATTAAATGCCTCTACGCAGGTCTCTTGTGCTGTCTTGTTTCCTCTCAACCATTAAACTCTTCCATCACAAATAGCTTGATCTTCTCATAAACCTTATTTTAAAACCTTTCTCACAGGTGCTCAAAGAACTTTTTTTTGTAGATGTCATTACATTTAGCATTGACCGAATTAGTGTGTTTACTCCTCTTCTTATCTTGTCATAGATTGACACAGCAGCAAATGGGCAATAATCATTGTGGCACCTTGTAAGGCAAACACAAAATTCTTCAACTTTTTGCTGTCCACAGCCAGTCTTCACAGGATTGCCCCTGTCTGTCTGAGACTATCCATCAGACTATTCAGTTTAAGCTGTCCCCTGTTGGGTTTTAAATGATGTGCCTCCCTTTTCTCTTCCCTTTGATGTACACTTCGTGTCAGTTCTTGTGATTATTTCTGGTTACCTTTAGCTCACCTGGTCTACCCAGCTCCATCATCTACCCATTATTGCTGTGTGTGTTTCTCCATTGTTTCACTTCTTCAGTATTTTTGTTTTTGATTTTTTTGTTCAAATATTCTGGTTTATGTGACCTGTAAGCTCATTAAAGCATATTGTACCGTAAAGCTGTGCATACACCTGGTGATGTGTTCACTTCATGTGTTGTACCGTAAAGCTGTGCATACACCTGGTGATGTGTTCACTTCATGTGTTGGGCACCTTTGTAGGAGTTGTTTGGAAATTATTGTTCCTGAGTTATAGTCACATTCATCAGATGTTCCCATCTTTAGGGTTTAAAAGAGATGATACTTCAGTCTGTTATAACCTGTTCAGAATCTAAAAATAGTTACTTGTCTTTCTTTCGAACTGGTCGGCATAATTTTTTTTTGGTAGCCGTGGTGTTCTGTATTGTATTTGTTCTTGCCAATCCACTTCAACTTCTTATAGGTTGTACTTGTATATGCTGGTATTCAGTAGTAATTTATCTATTGAATATTAATTAGTTGTGGATATTAATTGAATAATTCATGAAAGAAATGTGTAAAGCATAAAGATATAATCAACCATGGCACATCTACTGCATACACCTTTAGATGACAGTGTTAATAAGTTTGAAGAAAGTGTTCATCAGCTCAAAGCTGGTGACATCTTTATACAGCTTGTCCTGGTGATGGCTACAAGAACTTTAGTCACGGCACATGACCAGAATTGGCCAATTGACACAGTTTCTCCATCAATTTTGCACCCGCCTGACATTGACATAATACATCTTGGCTGGACCCATATGGGGTGCAGACAAGTAGGAAAATGTTTAAAAAAATGTTCAGCCAATGACATTGCTCATAGAGAGTAGCTAATATTGTCAATCGGCCAAATTTGGCTGCATTCAAAGAATGCTGAGATAAGTTTAGGGAAGACTGATGGAGAAGGAAGATGAGCAGGAAGATGAGCAGGAAGATGAGCAGGAAGATGAGAGAAACTAGATTTTTAATAACAGAAGGTTATTCTTGATGTTGAACCATAGTCTGCTTCTTCAGCATTAGTTGTTAAGTGGACATGGCTTCATTGTGCTGCTTGTATAAATGATGATAGTTGTTAAGTGGACATGGCTGCTGCTTGTATAAATGATGATAGTTGTTAAGTGGACATGGCTTCATTGTGCTGCTTGTATAAATGATGATAGTTGTTAAGTGGACATGGCTGCATTGTGCTGCTTGTATAAATGATGATAGTTGTTAAGTGGACATGGCTGCATTGTGCTGCTTGTATAAATGATGATAGTTGTTAAGTGGACATGGCTTCATTGTGCTGCTTGTATAAATGATGATAGTTGTTAAGTGGACATGGCTTCATTGTGCTGCTTGTATAAATGATGATAGTTGTTAAGTGGACATGGCTTCATTGTGCTGCTTGTATAAATGATGATAGTTGTTAAGTGGACATGGCTGCATTGTGCTGCTTGTATAAATGATGATAGTTGTTAAGTGGACATGGCTTCATTGTGCTGCTTGTATAAATGATGATAGTTGTTAAGTGGACATGGCTTCATTGTGCTGCTTGTATAAATGATGGTAGTTGTTAAGTGGACATGGCTGCATTGTGCTGCTTGTATAAATGATGATAGTTGTTAAGTGGACATGGCTTCATTGTGCTGCTTGTATAAATGATGGTAGTTGTTAAGTGGACATGGCTTCATTGTGCTGCTTGTATAAATGATGGTAGTTGTTAAGTGGACATGGCTTCATTGTGCTGCTTGTATAAATGATGATAGTTGTTAAGTGGACATGGCTTCATTGTGCTGCTTGTATAAATGATGATAGTTGTTAAGTGGACATGGCTTCATTGTGCTGCTTGTATAAATGATGATAGGTTTTAAGTGGACATGGCTGCATTGTGCTGCTTGTATAAATGATGATAGTTGTTAAGTGGACATGGCTTCATTGTGCTGCTTGTATAAATGATGATAGTTGTTAAGTGGACATGGCTTCATTGTGCTGCTTGTATAAATGATGGTAGTTGTTAAGTGGACATGGCTGCATTGTGCTGCTTGTATAAATGATGATAGTGTTAAGTGGACATGGCTTCATTGTGCTGCTTGTATAAATGATGGTAGTTGTTAAGTGGACATGGCTTCATTGTGCTGCTTGTATAAATGATGGTAGTTGTTAAGTGGACATGGCTTCATTGTGCTGCTTGTATAAATGATGATAGTTGTTAAGTGGACATGGCTTCATTGTGCTGCTTGTATAAATGATGATAGTTGTTAAGTGGACATGGCTTCATTGTGCTGCTTGTATAAATGATGATAGTTGTTAAGTGGACATGGCTGCATTGTGCTGCTTGTATAAATGATGGTAGTTGTTAAGTGGACATGGCTGCTGCTTGTATAAATGATGATAGTTGTTAAGTGGACATGGCTGCATTGTGCTGCTTGTATAAATGATGATAGTTGTTAAGTGGACATGGCTTCATTGTGCTGCTTGTATAAATGATGATAGTTGTTAAGTGGACATGGCTGCATTGTGCTGCTTGTATAAATGATGATAGTTGTTAAGTGGACATGGCTTCATTGTGCTGCTTGTATAAATGATGATAGTTGTTAAGTGGACATGGCTGCATTGTGCTGCTTGTATAAATGATGATAGTTGTTAAGTGGACATGGCTTCATTGTGCTGCTTGTATAAATGATGATAGTTGTTAAGTGGACATGGCTCATTGTGCTGCTTGTATAAATGATGATAGTTGTTAAGTGGACATGGCTTCATTGTGCTGCTTGTATAAATGATGATAGTTGTTAAGTGGACATGGCTTCATTGTGCTGCTTGTATAAATGATGGTAGTTGTTAAGTGGACATGGCTTCATTGTGCTGCTTGTATAAATGATGATAGTTGTTAAGTGGACATGGCTTCATTGTGCTGCTTGTATAAATGATGGTAGTTGTTAAGTGGACATGGCTTCATTGTGCTGCTTGTATAAATGATGATAGTTGTTAAGTGGACATGGCTGCATTGTGCTGCTTGTATAAATGATGATAGTTGTTAAGTGGACATGGCTTCATTGTGCTGCTTGTATAAATGATGGTAGTTGTTAAGTGGACATGGCTTCATTGTGCTGCTTGTATAAATGATGGTAGTTGTTAAGTGGACATGGCTTCATTGTGCTGCTTGTATAAATGATGGTAGTTGTTAAGTGGACATGGCTTCATTGTGCTGCTTGTATAAATGATGGTAGTTGTTAAGTGGACATGGCTTCATTGTGCTGCTTGTATAAATGATGGTAGTTGTTAAGTGGACATGGCTTCATTGTGCTGCTTGTATAAATGATGGTAGTTGTTAAGTGGACATGGCTGCTGCTTGTATAAATGATGATATCTCCAGTCTGTCAGACCAGTCTTTGGCATGGGTACATTTGTAAAATTGCTCAACAGTTTGATCAGAGCAGCAACCACATTGACCTACCAGTTTTTACTTTTCATTGGTAAGAGCTCTTTATTGTACTGGGAGTGCTCACAGTACCTCCTTTAATGTACTGGGAGTGCTCACAGTACCTACTTTTTTTTTTTTTTTTAGCCATTATTCAAGAGTGCTAGACATAGAATCTCTCTACCCCAAATGTAAAGCCATAAAGAAACCTTGGATTTGATGATAAAAAATCCCACTGGCTATGGTTCTGGAGTAGTCAAGAAGTTGTGCTGCAGAGAGAAGTGTTGAACTCAAGAGTAGATTCCCTCAAGATTTTTAGTAAAGACTAGATGAGATTGCTTCAGAGATGACAAATTAGATTTTAGTCAAGACTAGATGAGATTGCTTCAGAGATGACAAATTAGATTTTTAGTCAAGACTAGATGAGATTGCTTCAGAGATGACAGATTAGATTTTTAGTCAAGATTAGATGAGATTGCTTCAGAGATGACAAATTAGATTTTTAGTCAAGACTAGATGAGATTGCTTCAGAGATGACAAATTAGATTTTTAGTCAAGATTAGATGAGATTGCTTCAGAGATGACAGATTAGATTTTTAGTCAAGACTAGATGAGATTGCTTCAGAGATGACAGATTAGATTTTTAGTCAAGATTAGATGAGATTGCTTCAGAGATGACAAATTAGATTTTTAGTCAAGACTAGATGAGATTGCTTCAGAGATGACAGATTAGATTTTTAGTCAAGACTAAATGAGATTGCTTCAGAGATGACAAATTAGATTTTTAGTCAAGACTAGATGAGATTGCTTCAGAGATGACAAATTAGATTTTTAGTCAAGATTAGATGAGATTGCTTCAGAGATGACAAATTAGATTTTAGTCAAGATTAGATGAGATTGCTTCAGAGATGACAGATTAGATTTTTAGTCAAGACTAGATGAGATTGCTTCAGAGATGACAGATTAGATTTTTAGTCAAGATTAGATGAGATTGCTTCAGAGATGACAAATTAGATTTTTAGTCAAGACTAGATGAGATTGCTTCAGAGATGACAGATTAGATTTTTAGTCAAGACTAGATGAGATTGCTTCAGAGATGACAGATTAGATTTTTAGTCAAGATTAGATGAGATTGCTTCAGAGATGACAAATTAGATTTTTAGTCAAGACTAGATGAGATTGCTTCAGAGATGACAAATTAGATTTTTAGTCAAGATTAGATGAGATTGCTTCAGAGATGACAAATTAGATTTTTAGTCAAGATTAGATGAGATTGCTTCAGAGATGACAGATTAGATTTTTAGTCAAGACTAGATGAGATTGCTTCAGAGATGACAGATTAGATTTTTAGTCAAGATTAGATGAGATTGCTTCAGAGATGACAGATTAGATTTTTAGTCAAGACTAGATGAGATTGCTTCAGAGATGACAAATTAGATTTTTAGTCAAGACTAGATGAGATTGCTTCAGAGATGACAGATTAGATTTTTAGTCAGGATTAGATAAGATTGCTTCAGAGATGACAGATTAGATTTTTAGTCAAGACTAGATGAGATTACTTCAGAGATGACAGATTAGATTTTTAGTCAGGATTAGATGAGATTACTTCAGAGATGACAGATTAGATTTTTAGTCAGGATTAGATGAGATTACTTCAGAGATGACAGATTAGATTTTTAGTTAGGATTAGATGAGATTGCTTCAGAGATGACAGATTAGATTTTAGTCAGGATTAGATGAGATTACTTCAGAGATGACAGATTAGATTTTTAGTCAGGATTAGATGAGATTACTTCAGAGATGACAGATTAGATTTTTAGTCAAGATTAGATGAGATTGCTTCAGAGATGATAGATTAGATTTTTAGTCAAGACTAGATGAGATTGCTTCAGAGATGACAGATTAGATTTTTAGTCAAGACTAGATGAAATTGCTTCAGAGATGACAGATCAGATTTTGTGCATGGACTTAATAGATATTTTTGAAGAGAAAATAAACAGAAATGAGATTTTATTTTTAATTTTGTGATAGCCAGAGAAATTGAGGTGACTTTCCTACAGAACCTAGAGAGTGTAAATAAATCAGCATTTGCCTTAGACACTATTAAATTGACCACTTGTGTTATAAAGTTTTATTTATTTTTTATGACTGTAACAGTTAAAGCCTGTGTAGTGAGACCATTAGATGCAAGCAAGATAATTAATCTATGAGTTGTGAAGTACTCGTGAAATGTGTTAATAAACATTTGAATATTATCAGTCTTTGAGTGATCACATGAAGTGTTGAGAACAAGTGTTTTTGTTTACTTTTGCTTTGCAGTTTCTTTGTTGTTCGGTTTACTTTATGTTAATAACTATGACAATTTTAGTTTACCACCTTCTTTTGCCAAATTGTTGCCTTATCCAATCCAGGAATATTGTATTGTGATGGAATCCACACTGAATCATAGTTCTTCTGTGTTGGCTGGTAGAACTTGAGATTGTTGCTGCTAAATCATTCAGGCTTTTATATCCATAACTTCTCAGTGATGTAACTACTGACAGAGCACCTCTGAAGAGTATAATGATTTCCTTTTGGCTTTTCTCATTCAAAAGGAAACTATATATTCTCTTTCTGAGGTGACCATGTCTGGATATGACCCAAAGAGGTCCAACAGCATCTGGTTTGCTTGTGTCTGAATGAGATCGGTCAGGATTCTCCTTCCCTACTGTTGGTATTCTGAAAAGTGACTAACTAATCTGATCTATCTATCTCTCGTCCGCCTGAAGTATTGTCTACATCTGCAATGTCGTTTCCTGTATACATTTTTACTGTCTTTGGTAATTCTTGCAGTGGCCCATATAGTTTTGTCTGTAATGTTGTATCTGTGGGCCAATGGATTTTCCTCAGTCTACTATATTCTGTGTAGTCTTGAAGTATATGTTCAGCAGTCTGGGGAGCTTTTACCTGTGTGTTACCGGGGCCTCATTATGTGGAAAGTAAAGAATAGTGACACTGTGACCTTCCAGGCATGTCGTAAGAGGCGACTAAGGAGGTTGATCGATGGCTTGACAAGCTGTCATTGTAAAAAGCATTGTTATGGAAACAGAACCATAGATTTTAGAAGCAGTGATCTCTGCAATATGTGCCATTTTGGCACGCAAGGTTTCTGTTTTTGAGATTGTAGTTCTGCCCTATGTGCCGTCTTCGGCTCGAAAGGACAGTAGTCTTGAAGTATGTGTTCAGCAGTCTGGGGAACTTTTAGACATGTACATGTAGTTGAGGTGCCGATCTTGAATTTTGTATACATGTGACTGTGGAGTCGAATGTATCCTTTTCTGAGGCATATAATGATAACTTGTTCACATCTACTCATATTATGAAAGGCATCCTGATTTGGGGCTTGTGGTCCTTTGATTGTTTTGAGTATTTGTTTCTTCTGGTGGTATGTAACCGGAGCATCTAGTTGTGTGCCTGTTGAACCTTCCTTTGCCAACTGATCTGCTTTCTCATTTCCTGGTATTCCACAGTGAGATGAGATCCACTGCAGGACAATCTTGTGTTGCTTGCAGAGTTCAGTCAATAAGGTCTGCAGGTGTGGCAATTTTGTGTATTGTAGTGCCTGGAATACTGATCTTGCATCTGTCAAAAACACTACAGGCTGTGGGCCAAGATTACTCTTCAGCAGTTTTTCTATTGCCAACTTTATTGCTTGGATTTCTGCATCATAATTGTGACAGTATTTCCCTGTTGCTAGTTTATTCGTATCTCTAGTGTTGTATTGGTACTCTATGTATGCACCTGCTCCCCCATTCTTTACTGCATTGTGTGCTGATCTGTCTGTGTGCACACGAACCCATAGGTCTTGTGGGTATTCTTCATCCAAGAAACAGAGAGTTATTGTTTTACGCTGTAGACTATTCTGTGCCTCTTTATCAACTATTCCTTTCACTTCTGTCCGTATTTGTATTGATAATCCTGATTCCTCTGTCCAGGGAGTCTGTTCTGGTATGGGCAGTAGGGGATTAACCTTTTGGCATGTCTGGTGTTTGTCTACTAATACGCGTGGCTTGGTGGACAAAACCGCTTCTCTTAAGCCGTCCAAATGCAAGATTTTGGAATCGGTCCTTCATTGGATGTCTCGGCATACAAGCAAATTGTTCAGCCTGTATCAGCACCTTTGTGTCCTCCGTTCTCTCAGTGCTGGTATCCTCCACAATTTCTCCATCTCCAATATTGGTGTTGATTTCATTGCTCCTGTGATTATCCTAAGTGCCTGGTTGTGTACTTTATCCATCTCTTGCAATGTAGTCTTGTTGACTAGAGTTAAGGAAACTCCTCACTTCATGTCAATTCTTGCTCTTCTGTGAACTCCTGACTGCGCCTCTTCACAGTCTGTGGTTATAAGGACGTTCAAGAGTGTCAGTGTATTGTCATATACAGCAAGCTGCCGTGTCTTCTGGTCCAGCACATCCAACTTTAGCGGAAACATTTTTTGGTGCCAGGTTACCTCCCCTCATCGATTTCTCTACACTTCTCGATTTCTCTATTATTCTCGATTTCGTTATTCTTCTCGATTTCGTTATTCTTCTCGATTTCTCTATTCTTCTCGATTTCTCTATTCTTCTCGATTTCTGTATTCTTCTCGATTTCTGTATTCTTCTCGATTTCTCTATTCTTCTCGATTCCTCTACACTTCTCGATTTCTCTATTCTTCTCGATTTCTCTACACTTCTCGATTTCTCTATACTTGTTGATTTCTCTATTCTTCTCATTTCCTTCATTCTTCTCGATTTCTCTATTCTTCTCGATTTCTCTACACTTCTCGATTTCTCTACACTTCTCGATTTCTCTATTCTTCTCAATTCATTCATTCTTCTCGATTTCTCTATTCTTCTCGATTTCTCTACACTTCTCAATTTCTCTACACTTCTCGATTCTCTACACTTCTCGATTTCTCTACTCTTCTCGATTCCTCTACTCTTCTCGATTTCTCTATTCTTCTCGATTCCTCTATTCTTCTCGATTTCTCTATTCTTCTTGATTCTCTACACTTGGCCAGACTGTTTAGTCTGTTTCCGGAGGCACCTCGTGGAAATGACGTAGGATCTTGATCAGTTCTTGTTCTCTGATCAAGAAGTCAGTTACGAGTCCTAACCGCTTTCAGTGTTTCGCTCCCAACCCTTTAAATACATTTCTTGTGAAATGACAATTTGCGATGAAATCAACAATCGAACTCACGGAATTACTTTGTTCCTGTTTTTAATTAAATTCTCTCCTTCCTCATCTAACACCGTTAGGAATAGTTGGGGCACCACTGACGATCTTCTCCATTTCTCTCTCATCTTCAGCCGTTCTCTGGGGCTATAAAATCGAGGCTTGTCCACTCTTTGATCTCAATAGCTTGTATTTATTATTTAGTCTATGCTGTATCATCATCGAGTGTCATCTCCGCAACGATGGTTGGCTACCATGGAGCGCCATTCGGCTTTGTCTGTTGCTTTGATGGTGCAGGTCATCATTGGCTGGTTTGTCCATCTTTGATGTTTCTCGTCCATGTTAGTTTTGGTCTGCCCCTGCCTCTCCCCTCCAGGACTACCTCCAGTAGGCCGTTGTGTCCTCCAAAATGGCCCAAAAATCGCATTTGTCATGCCTGAACTGTGCCCAGCATTTCTATTTTCACTTTTAGTTGATCCAAGACTTCATCGCTTGTTTTCCCTTCCCTCCATCCAATTTTACCTATTCTTCTATATAGCCCTATGCTGTAAGGTTCGATTAATTATCAATACAAAAAAATAACATATTTTAAACATGGGATTCTAATTTATTTTCCTTGGGTATAATCATGTCAACCAATTTAGGGGACAGGTTCGTCTCGAGGCAATACGCTGGTCTCGAGACAGAGGTTGTGAGTTCAAATCCTGTTGCACCAGGTGGGATTTTATTTATGATTTCTCTCTGCGGCAACCACCCCTGGTCTCAGCAGCAAGGCCTGGTTTGAAACGTTAATTACTCATCGACGGAAAAAATATGAGTACCACCAAAGACGGAGTTTTCTGCCCGTGCGGCGAGGGACCCCTGTGCACACGGCTACCAGGGAAAAAACTTAGTAACACGCAAAATTAAGTTCTCTAGTCTCTAGGGACTTCACGAGATGTGAAAGCTACCGAAAAAAAAATATCGACCAATTTAACAATATCTGGTTATATTGCTGGGAAAACAAAAACCAAAACAAATTGAAGTGACAAAGTGGTTGGGCACGCAGGCGCTGATCATGTGGTTACGGTTCAATCCCCAGTTGTGAGAATATAAATTGTCACCTGAGTCTAGAAGTAAGCACACTGGAGATGTTCTCTGGATAAATAACGCGACCTGGTTTGGTGCTGGCCATTACGATCATAAGTATTCACTTGTTTATGGAACTCGCCATTCTTAGAAGGCGTCGCTTGTATAGCCACCTACCAACAGCATACATTCTGCAGTAAAACATCGCGTACATCAACATATGCCACGGGTAGCACGAGATGAGCACGTCATACATTAAAACATCCAATAGAATGAAACGTCATATGGAAACATAACTTTTGATTTATTTACGGGTCATCATCATTGCACTCCGAACATGTCCATAGGTGCTCAGATCCCCCCCAGCAAGTCCAGAAGTGTCCAGCGACTGACGACTCCAGGTCTATGTTAGTCGATGTCTTCTTATACGCCCACTAAGTTTCTCGTTTCTGGCTGTGCCCATCTTAACTCCCATCTCTTTCATCCGAAGGAGTGACGTGGATTTGTGGTGGTCGAAGTCTTGTGCCCTTCCCACATCTCGGAGGGCATTGTGACGTCCGCCCGATCCATTGGTTGCAACGACAGCACAGCTAGCCAACCTGTCTGCTCTTTCATTTCCCGTATTCCCATATTATAACTTATAAACATGAACACAAGCTTCACTCACACATCATACGTACAGCATGCAACCACACACACATACATATATATTTACACATATACAATGTACAGATATTAAACAGAAATAGTATCATCAAGTACCAAGCTGCTGGCGTAGGTGATCATGTCTCTCCACAACTTTCGATCTCGACAGTTATTTATCATTTCTGTTGTTGACATTCTGCCAAGCCATTCTCTTAAGCGTCTGGTATCTTTTCTCTTTGCTTTCCTCTATCTCTTCGTCTCTCGATTTTTCCAGTTGTTACAATATAACTACCGTCGTAATTTCTTTGTACAATCATGAATCGCTGCAATAATAGAATTCACAACAACGTTATAGGGGATTGCAATGTCCCTCGTTCGGTAGGGGACATCATGTGCTACAGGTGATATACCCTATCGTCATCAAGCTACTATAAGCTATATCAAGATAAACATACAAAACTTAAACACACATGTATACCACATTATCTTGTACTATTGTTGAACCATGTCCGTGTTGAAGGTTAGTCACCATGGAGCACATTTTTATCTTCTTGGTGCACGCTGTCATAGGATCTTCTGTCTACCTCTTGGTGTTGTCAGCCCACTTTAGTGTCTGTCTTCCTCTGCATCGTTTATCTCGTATTTTCCCCTCCAAGGTGACTCACAGAAAGCCTACACTATCTCGCCCGAACACCACAAATATGTCACGTCAGATACTCACTTCACACATATAAGAAACACCAATACGTTGCAAATACAAATATCACACACACTCAACATACAATGTATGACACACACACGCACAAACACACGAAAACATCACACTTCGCGCACACACACACACATTCATTGCAACACTCGCCAGACCGGCTCCATCTTTCCACAAACACTCTTCTGTTTCAAGTCAGGCCTAATCTATTGCAAACCGCGCCTAATCGCGTTAACTAGGCCGGCTAGTCTAGCTCGCTCTTCACTATCCAACATTCTTGTCCGTTGACGTGTTCACACGAAACATGTTGCACATCTGCTGAGTTTAGTTTAAATCTTGATAAGTTAGTTCTAACATATGCACATTTCAGAAATAACATCAGATGGTACGTCCAAATCATAACTGGGAAAGTACAGAATAAGAGCCAGCTGCTCAACAGATTATGAATAGACATTGAGATGGATTGGACACACACACAAACAAACAAATCAACGTGATGTTGACGTAGCAAAACAGGCATCGTTATGAAACCTATAGGAAAAGAGGAAACAGAAGACACAAGGCTACATAGTAAGAGGAGTCTTAAAACCATACAGAAGAATGACCTCGACTGGCAGGATACAGAGTCGAGACTGTCAAGAGAAACCTTAACCTCATAAAAAGTTGATGTTTTAGTTCAAGAACATGTGCCACAAAGATGCCGTGACCTTGATGCGGGTTGACACCTTCAGCTTCTTGAACTTAAGGGAGCAGAAGGGATGGGCAAAGGGAACGATTAACACATTATGACGTCACTACATGACTGCATTATCAACTCTGGTATTTGAAAGAACATTGCTCGGATTGAAGATGCTGGCAGTAGGTTCATTTTGGCATGTTTCCTTCTTATATGCATCCTTCAGATCTATATCAGCAGCACACGTCTGCATTCGTCTGTGGAAGCCTTCAAATGCGTCATAAGCAAAGGCTGCAGCATTGAGCCATATCTCTTTGCTATATCTATAACCTTTGAGTGTAGGTGGGAATGCACGTATCTGTTCAAGGTGAGTATACGGGCAACCATTTTCTCCAGTAGCTTGCCCGCAGTGTTCTGCATCGTGATGATTCTGTAGGCACTGATGTGAGAGTGGTCCTCCTTTAGCTTGGTAGCGGCAGTAAGAGGCCGTGTAGTCACTCCTCCTGAATCTGACCACTCTGTGTGCTGGCATTAAACTCTTTGGCCAATTTCTTCAATTCGTCGACTAAATCTCCTATGTCGTCATACCGAACACCATTTGAACTAGGAGCAGTGTTGTGTGACCTTTTAAGTGTTGTGCGAATAGTATCGGTTGTGATTGTGGGATCTTCCCCCAGCACTACATCCTCACACAGTTCTGAGAGTGACCCCTGTATCTTCATTCTTACAACCTCATTTCTTTGGTCGGCAGCTCACTGTAGCGGGCAAGCAGGGCCTCCTTTTGCTCTCATCAGATTTGTCCCATATCCGGCCTATGCTCTGGAGGTCTGTTATGCCCCTGTGACGTGTTGCGCAATTTATGCTCTGATGAAGACGCCAGAATGTGGCGAGCTATTGTTCTGAGCACACTGTTTTTTTTAACAGAAATCATCTCACTCGGCATCCTTTGCCTGCTTAGCACATAGTTTACAGTGCATCGTCTTCTGATCAACCTCTTCTTTCAAACTATTCACAATTTCAATTTGATGCTCGTCCGTTTTGCTGTTTCTGATGACGTCCTGGTCTGTGTTCTCATAGTGGAATGTGTTGAGCTTTTTTTTTCTGACTTCTATTTCTGCCTTTCTCAGTTAGGATGACACATAGATAGTGATCACTTCCAATGGATTCCAGTTCACTCCACCTGCAAACCGGTGCGAAGGTGGAAGACACCAGTGCCAGGTCTATGGCACTATCAGAGTCCCTGTTCGAGTGGCCATTCTCGTTCCCCTTCCATTATTCAAACACACTGAATAAGCCGGCACCAGTGCGGTGTCTAGATCTTCTCCCACTTGTTGGTTATGATATTTCGCCACTGGTTGCCCCTAGCATCAAAGTCTCCCCAGAAAAGAGCGTTCTCCTACCCGAATGCAGAGAGCTTCTGCCATTGTTGTGTGCCGACCTTCACATTACAGGCGCACACATTTACAACCACGGAAGGAGCTGGAGTCTGGACCCTGACCCGTGTACCTGCAAGTCTTCACTTTCCCATGCAGACAAATCAACCTCAGCTGCCACCATGTTGTTTCCCTCGAGGATGACCTGTTCGTCGCCACCGATACTTCTGAGCCTGCCCGATGAAAGGGTTTTCCCGAAAACACCCCAATTCTGGTGACGTCTTGAGCTATGCGAGGTATAGGCGGCTGGCGTCATCATACCCACAACTGCCCCTGCTCGCAATGGTGAAAACGTCACAACCTTTGGGCCGTGTCCCCTTAGCGGGCAGGCTCAGAGATATAGTGGATGACGGCCTGTCCAACGAGTCATATGTTGTAGAAGTGAAATCCAGGGCGCTAACTGTCCTAGTTATGGTTATGGAACGCCTCGGATTCGCTGCAAACGAATTAAAATCCATAATTGCTCAACCGCCCGTGCCAGTGGAATCATCCGAATTAATATTACATCTCCCAAACAAAGAAATGTAGCTGCAGTCTAAATCATAGCAGCCTCAGCACATCCCCCCCCCCCCAAAAAAAAAAAAAAAAAAAAAACGGCGAAACCGTACAGGAAGTGAACACAGCCATCTGTTCCCCGTCAAACGATATCATCATTCATCGTAAGCAATTGGGATATCGAAACACGGTCAAAATGGATGAAACGCACAGTTCACGGTGTGCACAGATCACTTAACTCAGTAGCTCCGGCAGCAAGCCAGCCATGGAATATGAGGAAACTGCAAAAGGAACACTTTCAGACAACCTTTAACAGTTCCCGCCATCTGTCCGCCATATTGACCGGAAGTCTAACTGTCCTATAACCAAGATGTGTTTCTTACAAAATAATTATATCGACGCCTCACAATAGCCTATGAAGAATGGGCCGTCGTTGATTTATGGAAGCACTGTCCAGTATGTAACGCGTACATACTTTAGGCCTAGCCTCGCACACTTCGGCATTTCTGACACATTTCGGCGCCTTTGCCTTTTTTGTTTTCCTGCTTCCATGTTGTCGTTTCGGCTTTATCTGTTTCGTTCCACTTCTAGTCATATTTGTCGTTGATTTCATCGCTTTATGACCACGAATAGCATGACGATGAAGGTGATGGCAATGACCAGGTCATCATCTGGTTGGAGAAACAAGACTACACCAACGCCTGTATATTATTTGATGAGCATGATATGAAAAGTGGGAGCCGCCATAGCTCAGTGGTTAGTGAACTGGACTACAAAGGACAAGGGGTAGGGTTCGATCCCAACCAACGGCTTCCGAGTTCACCCAGCCTTAAATGGGTACCGGATTTTTTTCTGGGAAAGTAAAGCAGCACGGGCGTAATACCGACCACATTACCCCAAAAATCATGTGCTGAAGGTCTGTAAAATATAGGCTCACTAACACCATATTTCCCTATACGCCGCCACTTGGCGTGACGGGGGTACTTTACCTTTTTTTATGATATGAAAAGTGGGGGCGGGCTCTCTACGCATGCAATGAGGAGAGTCTTTTACAAAAGTCAAAAATACGTAGTCACCTTCGTCTACGTCTCGGGACTTGCGGGAGTACGGGGACATGAAAGAGCGGACAGGTTGGCTAGCTGTGCTGTCGTTGAAGACAGTCAACCAATGGATCGGGCGGATCATGAATGCCCTCCAAAATGTGGGAAGGGCACATGACTTCGACAACTATGAGTGCAAGTCACTTCTTCGGATAAAAGATATGGGAGTTAATGTAGACGAGATTATTGCTTCTTCTCTAGCAATCACTATCTGGTCATTTTACTGCAACATCTGGGGCATGGTACACTCAGGATCAGGCTTCACGCCTTCTCGTGGACTGACTTCGCGTTGTGTTTCTGTACTCGACACTCCAGACTCGTTCGTCGCAGGATCAGTCACCCTTCCAACACAGCAAGTAACAACACCAGGAATAATAAACAACAGTTTAATACATTAACAGATTGCACATACTGCCATGGCGTCCGCCACTAAGTCATGTATGATAACCAATTGTAAACAAGAACTTCTCTGGACAGACTTACTGGTGCATCAATAACACTTCACAATGATATGATTCACACCCCATGTTCACACCTTACAGCTAACTGCTGTTGACGATTTCTACAAAGGCACCTGGCACACAGCCCATAGTTCATCTTGAAACCTCAATACTGATGAAGGCCTCTAGTTATTTGATAACGGCACTCAGCCGACAGTCACATTGAACTCTTGCCAATAATGAAAAGTCCTATATTGATAATCACGGCACACAGCCGTTAGTTCATCTTGAAACCTTAATACTGATGAAGGCCTCTAGTTATTTGATCACGGCACTCAGCCGACAGTCACATTGAACTCTTGCTAATAATGAAAAGTCCTATATTGATAATCACGGCACACAGCCGTTAGTTCATCTTGAAACCTTAATACTGATGAAGGCCTCTAGTTATTTGATCACGGCACTCAGCCGACAGTCACATTGAACTCTTGCTAATAATGAAAAGTCCTATATTGATAATCACGGCACACAGCCGTTAGTTCATCTTGAAACCTTAATACTGATGAGGATTTCTAAATTCTGTCCTAATGGCACACAGCCGACAGTTCAACTTGATAGGCCTCGTCTACTGATGAGGATTTCTAAATTCTGTCCTAATGGCACACAGCCGACAGTTCAACTTGACATGCATCGTCTACTGATGCAGATTTCTAAATTCTGTCCTAATGGCATACAGCCGACAGTTCAACTTGACATGCATCGTCTACTGATGCAGATTTCTAAATTCTGTCCTAATGGCACACAGCCGACAGTTCAACTTGATATGCATCTTCTACTGATGAAGATTTCTAAATTCTGTCCTAATGGCACACAGCCGACAGTTCATCTTGATATGCCTTGTCTACATTAGACCTAGTTGCAATTAACTAACTTAGCTATCTCTCACTTGATGACTAGCCTGTTACTACGATCATCAGATCACTAGTTGTTTTAATCTATCTCTACCGTAACTTAGTGACTCAACTATCTAGTTCGACTACTGGCCACACACTAACCTGTAAACCAGAATCTGTTTCATACTGTTCCTTGCCCACAGTCTCGTTGTGTCCTGTCGGACACCACGTCTGCATCTGGCCTCGACTCAAGCTCGAATGAATCCTATTCTGCCTTGGCCTCGACTCAAGCTCGAATGAATTATGTTCTCCCCTAGTTCTTTCTCTTCAATTTCGTTCACACCTGTCCCTCGCCTTGCACGCTTTTCTACCAATTCACCGCGCCCT
Source organism: Megaustenia siamemsis (assembly GCA_032433765.1). Classification (NCBI taxonomy): domain Eukaryota; kingdom Metazoa; phylum Mollusca; class Gastropoda; order Stylommatophora; family Ariophantidae; genus Megaustenia; species Megaustenia siamemsis. The sequence continues at coordinate 26,028,297 of JAVIAB010000101.1, forward strand.
AATTACATCTAGTGTTCCCATTATCTCCCCTCTCAACATCTCCTTAATTTTCATCATTACGTCCCCTTGACCACATCTCCCACCTATCACTCTTCTTCACCACCTTCCTACCCCTTTTTAGTTATTTATCCATCATAATAACTAATGTGTCCTATCATCTTCTTAATTTTCACTCTAACTTCTAATCGGAGCTGCCTTCACAATTTCCGTCAGGGCCCTTGACAGAACTTCTGGAGGCCGCTCCTCTCCTTTTCTTTTACTCTACTCTACCCCCTTTCCTCATTACTATCTCCCTGACCTACTGTTTCCCATTGCTCGTCCTGCTCTATTATTTCATCATTTTCTTCACTCTCCCACTGCTCACTGTCTTGCTCCTTATTTTTCTTTTCTTCTGTTGATTCTCTGCGATTTACCCTCATTCGCCTCTCCGGTCTTGGTATGTCGTCTTCTGATGATGTCTCCCTTTCTTTTCTTACTCTTTGCTCTTGCCTCCTCCTGACCTGGCTCCTCGTATTTCTGTAAGGTGCCTCTTTTATTTGGTCTCGTGTATCTTCACTACTCTCCCCTTGTTCCTCCTTACTTTCGTTTGTACTTTCATCTCTATAATCTGTCTCTTGCCTCCTCCTGACCTGGCTCCTCGTATTTCTGTAAGGTGCCTCTTCTATTTGGTCTCGTGTATCTTCACTACTCTCCCTTTGTTCCTCCTTACTTTCGTTTGTACTTTCATCTCTATCATCTGTTTCCTCCACTTGGTTGCTCGTATCTCTTTTACTCTTCTGTTCTTCACTTGTGTGTCTTCCGTAGATTCCATTCCCCTGTATATAGTACATTTCCTCCTTGGTCTATCTGTCTGCTCTTGTTCTTTTTCTGACCACAGTATATCGTCCCTTCTTATATTCCTTCTATGTGTCCTTATCTCCTTTTTACTATATATATGTTTAATGACATAATTCGCTTCCCCCGTTTTTCTTATTACTACGTAGCCCTCTTTCCACTTCGGACTGATTTTCGACGTAGCTGTTTGGTTTTTATAGTATACTCTATCTCCTACTGTATAGTCCAATTTTTCCTTATCTTTACTTTCTGCTGATTTTCTTCTCTGCTCTCTTTAAATTCCTCCATACCATTTTCTGTGTTTCGTGCATTTGTTGTAATATTATCTCGTGTATCTCCTCCCCCATGTACCTTCTTCTTGGCTGTAATATGTTGTCTATTGGTAACATTGGGTGTCTCCCATAGAGTAAAAAAAATGGGGAAAATTGTGTGCTTTCATTCCTGTTCATTCTAATTGCCGCTAATGCTTGATTCAATTTTTCATCCCACTCTAGTTCCTGTCCTCTGGTCAGTTTTGATATGATATCGTTCAGCGTTCTGTGTTGTCTTTCATTGATTCCATTTGCCTGGGGGTTGTATACTGATGTTCTAATGTGTTGGATATTTAATTTTTGTAGTGTTTGTTTAAATTTTGTACTTGTAAATTCTCCTCCATTATCAGTCAAAATGCTTTGTGGGCAACTATATCTGGGAATTATGTTGTTTAATAATATGTTTATTATGGTGTCTGTTTCTTTATTCGCTATTGGTATGCTTTCTGGCCATCTACTATAACAGTCTGTCACATGCAGTATATATTTATTTCCCGATATGGTGGTGGGATACGGTCCGTGATGTCCATGCTGATTTTCTGCATTGGAAAATACTGCTTCTCCATCGTCATTATTGGCCCTCCTTTTTCTACCAAATTCCTTGTCTTGCATATTCTACATTTCTTTGTGTGTTCATCTACTGACCTATATAGTCCTGTCCAATAATACTTTAATTTTATCGCATCCAACATCTTATCCCGTCCATGTGTCCATTTTCTTCGTGATATACTTTTAACAGTTGCTCTTTATATTCTTGGGGGACACACACCCTCAGTTGTATGTTGTCCCCGCTTCCTATGTATCCAATATCCCGTCCTTGTCTATTATAAATTTCTTCCATTTCTTTGCTTTCCCTCCTTCTATGTCTTTATTATTCTCCCTAGTTCTCTATCTCTCTTCTGCTGTTTTATTATATGTGCCTCGTTTTGCGTTCTCTCCGCTCCCTTCTCTTCTTCTCCTCTGTAGTTGTGTTTCCTTGTCTCACTTTATTAGTGTTATTATGTGATTTGGAACGTTCTGTCATCGACGTCCGTCCCTGATCCTTCTTGTATTAGCTCTTCCTCTTTATTGCTCGGCATTCTTGACAACCAGTCTGCACAAATGTTCTTTGCCCCCTCTATATATTCTACTTTCGCTCCACTGTTCTGTAATGTTAGCGACCACGTGTCTATTTCCTGTTTTTGATAGGAGATTCTAATATTGCTTTTAGCGGTTTGTGGTCAGTTCTTATCACTATGGGTTGTCCATATATATAAAAATGTAGTTTCTGCATTGCATAGTGAATTGCATATGCCTCCTTTTCTATGGTGGGCCATCTGATTTGTGTTCTATTCAGCTTGTGAGATAAGAAATAAATTGGCCACTCTTCCTTTTTCATTATTCCCGTGTTGGTGTCTACTTCCTTTTCGCACACCAGGCATGCTCCTATCGCCCCATCCGATGCATCAGTGTATAAAATCATTCTGCCCTCTTTGCTGGGATGTGCTAAAAATGGTACCTTTACCAATCCCTCTTTAAGTATGTCAAACGCTTCCTGACACCTTGGCGACCACAGAAATTCACAAATTTCTTTGTTAATGTTGTTAGTGGTTCTGCCACTTCTGCAAATCTTGGTATAAATCTCCTATAATATCCACACATCCCTAAGAAACTTCACACCTCTCTCACTTTTGTTGGTGGTTGCATCTGTTTAATTATTTGTACCTTGTCTCCATCCGGTAGTATCCCTTTTCTGTTGACTATAAAGCCTATATATTTAACTTCTTCTCTCAAGAACTGACACTTATTTAATTTAAGTTTTATGTCATGCTGCCTTAACCTTTCAATTACCGTTTTGATGTGTTGAACATGTTGTTCTTTGTTGCCCTTCGTAAAAATTATGATGTCATCTACGTATGCCTGTGCAAAATTTCCTAATCCTTGCAATACTTGATTCATCAGGTTCATATATGTTGCCGGGGACCCTTTTAAGCCAAATGGCATTACATTCACGTGAATGTTCCTACGTGGGTGTTGAACGCAAGTTTTTCTCTGGTATTTTCCTTTACCTGGATGGCCCAATATCCAGACTTGCAATCTAAAGTCGTATAGAAATTTGTCCCTTGGAATAATGCTATTATGTCGTCCACCCTCGGCATTTGGTAACTAATGTCCTTTGTTACCTGGTTCAATGCTCTATAGTCACAACAAAATCTCTTTGTTCCATCCTTTTTCTTCACTATTACTACCGGTGACGACCATTGAGATGTTGTCCTGGTGATTATTCCCGCCTTTAATATTTCCTCTATCGTGCTTTCTACTACTTCTCTATCTTTTAGTGGCGTTCGATATGTTCTCACATTTGTTGGTTGTGCTGTTCCCGTGTCTATTTCCAACTCTACTGTTTGTGTCCTCCCTAACTCAAAGTCTGTTAGTGCGAACATGTCGTGATTTCTCAACACTAACCTTGTACTTGCTCCTTATCAACCTCCTTAGCTTGTATCTGTTTTATTAATTGTTCTTTCCTTTCTTTGTCAATTTAACTTGTTTTGTTGCTGTGTTTACCATTTCTTCTTATTCTTATTTCTTGTTGTATTTTCTCTTTGTTGTCTCTTTGAATCTCTGTCTTACCCATTCTAGGTATTTTTGCCTTTCTCCTCTCCTCCTCTCCTCTTTTGATTGTCTATATTCCCTCGTTCGCCCTTTCTCCCGTGCATCTAATTTATTCATCTGTTGTCGTTTGATCTGCGCAATAACTTTCCTTTTCCTACCTTTATTGTTTTTCCTGAGTAGTTAATTATCATTACTGGGCACGTGTTTCTCTTGCTTATCGTTACTACCCCATCAATGACTCTTATGCTTGGTTCCTCCATTATCTCCTTCGCTTTCGTAGTTTCTACTGCCATGCCTGGTTTAACGTATTCATTTCGTTTTATTTTCGCTATTACAATGTGTACCGTCTGCGGTTTCAGTATTATATCTTCTTTTGCTCTAACTAACGTTGACATGTGTATGTCATCTTCCATTGGTATTTCCACTTTCCCTATTTTCAACCTCTGTGTTCTATAGTTCACTATTATTCTATTCTTGTTCAACCAATCCCTACCTAGCACCATCATTCTATTCATTTTCCTTATTATTACAAACTTTTGTTGCCGCCGCCTCCACAATTTATGATCTAATATCTCCATTCATCCTTCGACCTATAATTATCATATCTTCGATGACCTTTCCTCTCTCTATATCCATAATCATAAATTCGACTCTCTTTTCGATAACTTTCCTATTCTCTCTATACCGTAATCATAAGTTTGACTCTCTTGTATCTCGTCTAGCTCCTTATATAATTTTTCCTCTGACTCTCTTGTTAATCTTTCTATGTCTGCTGCTCTTAATTTCCACAGACCCTCCTTTGTTTCTCTATTTCCTGTGTCTTCTATTTTCTGTGCTTTCTCTGCGTTATTCATTTCTATTGATTCTATTCTATATGTTTTCTCTACTGTATGTATGGGACTTGGCAACATCCTTTCTATGTGGCCGTGAATTTCTCAATCATCTTAATAATTCACTTCCACTATCTTGCTCCTGGATTTCTTTGTCCCCTTTCATTTCCCTACTAATAAACTTCCGTTATTATCTATCTGTGTTCCCTTATCCTCTGTGTTTGTTTGTCCATCTGTCATTGTCCACTTATTCTTTGCTTCTTCTCTACCATTTGTGTCGCACTATCTCTACATTCAGTTATTTGTGTTTGTGTACCTTTTTCTTCTTTTTTCTTCTGTCTAACTATCTCCTCGTCCGTATCAACCCCTGCATCAATATATTTTCTCATGTCCCTATCTGCTAACCTTGTCTGTGTTTCCCTTGTCTCATGTGTCTTCCTTACTTTCCTCCTCTTGTTTGATTTCTTAGAACCTAACTTTTCTACTTTACTCATGTCATCTTCATCTGCCGTCAAAAATTCTTCATTGTCTACTGTTTCTGCTCTTGTGTCTGTTGTCCTAATAAATGTATTATTATGTTCCCTAATTCTCTTGTTTATACTGATACTATATAATCTATCTTCTATTTTATTATATAGTCCCTCTCTTCTTACTCCACTACTATTTACATATAATGGTTTTATCTTTTGGTTGTCTTCTTGTCTCACTTGTATGGGTGTCAAAATATCTACTTTTATTTTATCATTAGTTATATTATGTTCCTGTCTTATAATATTATTCACTATCTCACTATTTCTATATAATATTATAGCTTTATTTCTCTTGCTTATATTTAATATGAATTTACAATACATGATTTGACCAAATTTACCAAAATATTCTCTAATCTGTCCTTCTGTTATGTCCTTCCTCAGTCCTGTAACTATTATCTTACAACTATTTGTTTTGGTTGCCATATTCTATTGTCTATACACTTTATGTCCTCCTCTGATATTCCTTTAGCTTATTTCTCTCACTTCCTCCTATTGCCTAATTCAATCTATCAGTTAAACATGGATTCAATACATCAGTCCCAAATGAGTTCAATATTCTAACACTTTTTCTTTTCACTTCAATATCCCCAAATTTTCAATCAATAATTCTCTTTTCAATCTCCAATCACAATTTTACAATTCAGTACCTCAACAAAAAAATTTTCAATCAACCATTTTACCATTCAGTAGCTCAAAAATGTTTCATCAACAGACCAATATTTTGTATAGTCCATTCACATTAACAATTTTACAATTCAGTAGCTCAAAAATGTTTCATCAACAGACCAATATTTGTATAGTCCATTCAACATCAACAATTTTACAATTCAGTAGCTCAAAAATGTTTCATCAACAGACCAATATTTTGTATGGTCAATTCAACCTCAACAATTTTACAATTCAGTAAAATTTCCAATCACTGGACCAGCAACAATTGTTCTATTTAATACCAAAAGTTACAAATTCTACACTTCCATATAACCAATCAACAAAAAAAAAATTCCAATAACTCACCCAGCAATAATTTTCTATTCACTATAGAATCACCATTTTACAATCAACCTAAAAAAAAAAAAATCAATTAATTGATCTGCAATAATTTTTTTTCTTCTATTCCACTATCTCCGTCTGTTTGTCCTTTGCGTTGTGCCCTATTTCTCGCCCTATTATTGACTTAACATCCCCTCAGGCTTATAATGTACTTCAATAATCTTAGCACCAACACAGGATCACCTTTATTCAATTTGAGCAACCTCTGCTGTTTAACTTACTCCTGCATAATAATTTCCCCTACAACAATGTTCAATTTATTAGTACACTTTATGTTGAATACCTATTGATTTGCCATGTTATTTATATTGTGGTGATCGAACACACAATTTTACATTACTCACAAAAATTTTCAATTCAATAGCAAAAAAAAAAAAATTTTAGTTCACTACACCAGAACTTTCCTACAAAAATTGTTAATTCAACACTGAGGAAACTTCCTAATAAATTACACCAAGGAGAATGTCAATTTAATACATAAGAAACCAATTTTCAATTCCATATACCAAAAAAAATTTTCCCCTTCAATACATCAGGGAAACAATTTCCCAATTCACTACACAAGGGAACCTAATTTTCCAATTCAATATAGGAGGGCACAAAATTTTCCAATTCAATGCACAAGGGAACAAAATTTTCCAATTCAATATCCAGGGAAAACAAAATTTTCAAATCCAATTGCTCAGGAGAAGAATTCCCATTCATCATCCAAGAAAAAAAAATTCAATTTAATATGGAAGCAACAAAATTCCACTTCAATATGCCAGAAAAATGTCCAATACACAAGCAGTTTTTCAATTCAATACACCACTAATTTTTTTCCCAGTTCAATCCACAAGAAAATGTTCATTTCAATATACCAAAAATATATTCAATTCATTACACCAGCAATTTTTCAATTCCATATACACAAAATTTTCAATTCAATATTAGCCAATATTCAATCATTACACAAGCACTTTCAATGTAATACCCCAATAATTGTCATAATTAAGTTATCTATTCAATACACAACTTTTCCCTTTGTTAATACACACTGAACACTCAAGAACAAAAAAAAAAATTGTCTTTTTATTAATTATGTACTTAATTAATTCTTACTACTCCTGTGTTGATGTTGGCCGCTTCTGTCGCTGCTGTTGTGGACGTGGTGACCGTTCTGCGCAGGTCGCAGGTCCAATTATTTTAGACGAGGATTATTGCTTCTTCTCTAGCAATCACTATCTGGTCATTTTACTGCAACATCTGGGGCATGGTACACTCAGGATCAGGCTTCACGCCTTCTCGTGGACTGACTTCGCGTTGTGTTTCTGTACTCGACACTCCAGACTCGTTCGTCGCAGGATCAGTCACCCTTCCAACACAGCAAGTAACAACACCAGGAATAATAAACAACAGTTTAATACATTAACAGATTGCACATACTGCCATGGCGTCCGCCACTAAGTCATGTATGATAACCAATTGTAAACAAGAACTTCTCTGGACAGACTTACTGGTGCATCAATAACACTTCACAATGATATGATTCACACCCCATGTTCACACCTTACAGCTAACTGCTGTTGACGATTTCTACAAAGGCACCTGGCACACAGCCCATAGTTCATCTTGAAACCTCAATACTGATGAAGGCCTCTAGTTATTTATAACGGCACTCAGCCGACAGTCACATTGAACTCTTGCCAATAATGAAAAGTCCTATATTGATATAATCACGGCACACAGCCGTTAGTTCATCTTGAAACCTTAATACTGATGAAGGCCTCTAGTTATTTGATCACGTCACTCAGCCGACAGTCACATTGAACTCTTGCCAATAATGAAAAGTCCTATATTGATATAATCACGGCACACAGCCGTTAGTTCATCTTGAAACCTTAATACTGATGAAGGCCTCTAGTTATTTGATCACGGCACTCAGCCGACAGTCACATTGAACTCTTGCTAATAATGAAAAGTCCTATATTGATAATCACGGCACACAGCCGTTAGTTCATCTTGAAACCTTAATACTGATGAAGGCCTCTAGTTATTTGATCACGGCACTCAGCCGACAGTCACATTGAACTCTTGCTAATAATGAAAAGTCCTATATTGATAATCACGGCACACAGCCGTTAGTTCATCTTGAAACCTTAATACTGATGAGGATTTCTAAATTCTGTCCTAATGGCACACAGCCGACAGTTCAACTTGATAGGCCTCGTCTACTGATGAAGATTTCTAAATTCTGTCTAATGGCACACAGCCGACAGTTCAACTTGACATGCATCGTCTACTGATGCAGATTTCTAAATTCTGTCCTAATGGCACACAGCCGACAGTTCAACTTGACATGCATCGTCTACTGATGCAGATTTCTAAATTCTGTCCTAATGGCACACAGCCGACAGTTCAACTTGATATGCATCTTCTACTGATGAAGATTTCTAAATTCTGTCCTAATGGCACACAGCCGACAGTTCATCTTGATATGCCTTGTCTACATTAGACCTAGTTGCAATTAACTAACTTAGCTATCTCTCACTTGATGACTAGCCTGTTACTACGATCATCAGATCACTAGTTGTTTTAATCTATCTCTACCGTAACTTAGTGACTCAACTATCTAGTTCGACTACTGGCCACACACTAACCTGTAACCAGAATCTGTTTCATACTGTTCCTTGCCCACAGTCTCGTTGTGTCCTGTCGGACACCACGTCTGCATCTGGCCTCGACTCAAGCTCGAATGAATCCTATTCTGCCCTTGGCCTCGACTCAAGCTCGAATGAATTATGTTCTCCCCTAGTTCTTTCTCTTCAATTTCGTTCACATCTGTCCCTCGCCTTGCACGCTTTTCTACCAATTCACCGCGCCCTAATTACATCTAGTGTTCCCATTATCTCCCCTCTCAACATCTCCTAATTTTCATCATTACGTCCCCTTGACCACATCTCCACCTATCACTCTTCTTCATTAAGATGGGCACAGCCAGAAGCAAGAAACTTTAGTTCGCGTGTAAGTCATCATCATCATCATGTGCCTTCTCCGCAACGAAGGTCGGCTACCATGGATCGCCATTCTACTCTGTTTCTTGCTTTGATGGTGCAGGCTGTCATAGATTGACTTGACCATCTTTTGATGTTACTCGTCCATGTTAGTCTTGGTCTGCCTCTGCCTCTTTTACCTTGTATTTTTCCTTCCAATATTACTTTTAGTAGGCTGTTGTGTCTTTTAACATGCCCCAAAAATTTCATTTGTCTTGTCTTAATTGTATTTAGTAGTTCTCTTTTTATTTTCAGTCGTTTTAAAACTTCATCGTTTGTTATCTTTTGTTTCCATCCAATTCTACCTATTCTTCTATAAATCCACATTTCAAAGGCTTCAATTTTCTGTTCTGTTTTCTTGTCTAATGTCCATGTTTCTGCACCATACAGGAATATTGAGAAGATGTAACATTTTGCTATTCTTAGTTTCAGCCCTGTTGATATTTGTTTTGTTCTTAGTATATTTTTCATGGCATTAAAATTACTTTTTGCCATACCTATTCTTTTGTTTATTTCAGTTTTGCATTTTCCATCATTGGTTATAGTATGTCCCAGGTAGGTTGTAACTCTGGACGTGTTAGTCTCGCGTGTAAGTAGACTTGATAATTCCTGAACTGATGTCCAACCAATATAGAATCTGAGTCGCCAGTCGCTGGACGCTGCGGGACTTGCCAAGGAGGAGATCTGAGCACCTATGGACATGTTCGGAGTGCAATGATGATGATCCGCAAATAATTCCTTGTATTTTTATTCAGGCGTTCTCACTTATGAATTGTTTCTGTTAACCCAGCGTGTAATCATCTGTGTTGGAAGATGCATCAGTTTCCCAATCAATCGTTTGTAATAAAATCCCACTTTTGTTTCACTCGTAATGGCGGCTATGGGGGTTCATGCATCTATGCTGAAGCCATTGTTAGTTCTCTCCCTTGTATGATGACTGGCATGGTTCAAACTGGGTAACGTGCTTGATGAACTGTTGATTAAACTAATATATAACTGTTGGCTAAACTAATATATAACTGTTGACTAAACTAATATTGAGTTATTGAGATATTTGCGGGTCATCATCATTGCACTCCGAACATGTCCATAGGTGCTCAGATCCCCTCCTCAGCAATTCCCTCAGTGTCCAGCGACTGACGACTCCAGTTCTATGTTGGTTGATAAGTCTTCTTACACGGCCACCAAGTTTCTCATTTCTGGCCGTGCCCATCTTAACTCCCATTTCCATCATCCGAAGAAGTGACGTGGATCTGTGTTTGTCGAAGTCCTGTGCTCTTCCAACATCTCGAAGGGCATTGATGATGTCCGCCCGATCCATCGGTTGCCCGTCCTCAACGACAGCGCAGCTAGCCAACCTGTCCGCTCTCTCATTTATCCGTACTCCCGCATGTCCAGGGACATAGACAAAGGTGACCTTGCGTATTTTGGATTTCTGCAACGACTCTACCCATTGCATGCGTACATAGCCCGCCTCCACTTTTTTTTATCATGCTCATCGAATCACTCAGTATACATGCGTGGATGTAGTCTTGTGACTCTAACCATTTGAATGCCTTGGTCACTGCCATCGCCTCCATTGTCATGCTACTCGTGGTCATGACGTATTCACCACTGTCTTCCTTGGCTATTCTGCCTGCTGAGCGTGCTGTAAATGCCCATGCACTTCTTTCGTGTCGTCTTACAGATCCGTCTGTATAGATGACTGCATCTTTCTCATCGGTATTATCGCAGATGAGACCGTTGACCTCAGCATTAACCACGACCGGGTTCTGTTCCCTACTTTTCCTGTCGAGTGTGACAATACATGAGAATACACTAAACTAATATATAACTGTTGACTAAACTAATATATAACTGTTGACTAAACTAATATATAACTGTTGACTAAACTAATATATAAATGTTGACTAAACTAATATATAACTGTTGGCTAAACTAATATATAACTGTTGACTAAACTAATATATAACTGTTGAATAAACTAATATATAACTGTTGACTAAACTAATATATAACTGTTGACTAAACTAATATATAACTGTTGACTAAACTAATATATAACTGTTGACTAAACTAATATATAACTGTTGGCTAAACTAATATATAACTGTTGACTATACTAATATATAACTGTTGACTAAACTAATATATAACTGTTGACTAAACTAATATATAAATGTTGACTAAACTAATATATAACTGTTGACTAAACTAATATATAAATGTTGACTAAACTAATATATAACTGTTGACTAAACTAATATATAACTGTTGACTAAACTAATATATAACTGTTGACTAAACTAATATATAGCTGTTGACTAAACTAATATATAACTGTTGAATAAACTAATATATAACTGTTGACTAAACTAATATATAACTGTTGACTAAACTAATATATAACTGTTGACTAAACTAATATATAACTGTTGACTAAACTAATATATAACTGTTGACTCAACTTATATATAACTGTTGACTCAACTAATATATAACTGTTGACTCAACTAATATCTACAAGGCACAAGAAATACTGCACACCTCCGTTATATAATAGGTGAAGTTGCTGATCGTCCATCAAGACATTTTTGTTTTGTTCTCAACAATTTTTGTTATAAACAACACTGTTCTTTATAGCACCTTCCCATATGCTTTCATTGTTCTTTATCAAGGACTATGCTTTCATCGTTCTCTGTTAATGACTTTACTTTCATCATTCTCTGTTAATGACTTTACTTTCATCGTTCTCTGTTAATGACTTTACTTTCATCGTTCTCTGTTAACGACTTTACTTTCATCGTTCTCTGTTAATGACTTTACTTTCATCGTTCTCTGTTAAGGGCTTTACTTTCATCGTTCTCTGTTAACGACTTTACTTTCATCGTTCTCTGTTAACGACTTTACTTTCATCGTTCTCTGTTAAGGGCTTTACTTTCATCGTTCTCTGTTAACGACTTTACTTTCATCGTTCTCTGTTAACGACTTTACTTTCATCGTTCTCTGTTAACGACTTTACTTTCATCGTTCTCTGTTAATGACTTTGCTTTCATTGTCTTTATCAAGGACTATGCTTTCATCGTTCTCTGTTAATGACTTTACTTTCATCGTTCTCTGTTAATGACTTTACTTTCATCGTTCTCTGTTAAGGACTTTACTTTCATCGTTCTCTGTTAATGACTTTGCTTTCATTGTTCTTTATCAAGGACTATACTTTCATCGTTCTCTGTTAAGGACTTTGCTTTCATTGTTCTTTATCAAGGACTATGCTTTCATTGTTCTTTATCAAGGACTATGCTTTCATCGTTCTCTGTTAGGGACTTTGCTTTCATTGTTCTTTATCAAGGACTATGCTTTCATCGTTCTCTGTTAAGGACTTTGCTTTCATGTTCTTTATCAAGGACTATTCTTTCATTGTTCTTTATCAAGGACTATGCTTTCATTGTTCTTTATCAAGGACTTTGCTTTCATTGTTCTTTATCAAGGACTATGCTTTCATTGTTCTTATCAAGGACTATGCTTTCATTGTTCTTTATCAAGGACTTTGCTTTCATTGTTCTTTATCAAGGACTATGCTTTCATTGTTTTTTTTATCAAGGACTATGCTTTCATTGTTCTTTATCAAGGACTTTGCTTTCATTGTTCTTATCAAGGACTATGCTTTCATCGTTCTCTGAACGGATTAGGAGATGTCCGATGATGCTGATTAGAGCCCTAACTAATTGGTAGCAATGAGGACATGGTTATGTTGATTGTTAATCTTATTGACCTTCTGCATTAACTCAGCGACTACTCTCTCCTTTGTCCAATCTGGAAATATTGTTAGTGAATGTTTAATCGCTAACTTACGTCAACCAGTGACTTTTGCGACTTTCAGCCCGACACATCCGTCTACATCGTGGCATTTTTGGGTACCGGGTTATGTTCTTCTTTCCCTTTAGTGCTACGTTTGGTCAGACAAGTTAACCTGTTTACACGAGCTGCTAGGACGTGGAGTAGGACCGTAGGTCACTGCAAGTCGTGCTGTATGTGACCACTTTAATGCGACCGATTAGTAATCTGATATGGAGACTAATGTGAAGTTTGACTAGTGGTCACTTCAGGTCGGCGCCCGTTACCAGCATTTTTCTCTTGACTCCCGCGTCATCAGCAAATTTGAGCGAACATCAGTAATGTTCTCTTAAGCATCAGAGTCGACATTGTTGTATTTTAGTGACTTCTGTTATCTGTCCTCGAATTTTTTTCCCCCTCTCCATTTTTTTTTCTGAACGCCTCACCTAGGAGTCGTTGGTCGAAGGGAGATAAGAAAGTATTTTAAAAAAAAAAGCAAGCTCCAATCTGGAAGAGGCTACTTGAGTTACAAGCAAAACAGTAGAACTTGTTATTGATGTATTGGTAGTGTTGAATCACTCGGCCCCATTTATCTGTGAGGTGGGTTGTGTTGTCTCCCATGCTTGATGTGCAACTATCGATTGATATGGTTATATCTGCTGTTGTATCACACTAGTGTTCTATTTTGAGACATTTTATGAGCATGACTCATGGGAAATAGTCAGCATCATCGTGTGTTATACTTGACGGTGATGATTATAGATAGCTTTAACACACACACACTCACTCACGCAGGCACACACACACACTCACTCACGCAGGCACACAGAGAGAGAGAGAGAGAAGAATTATTAGCTTAAAGGACAGCTTAAACAGACATAGACTGAGAGATAGACATATAGGTTGAGGAACAGGTAGATAGATGGTTTGACAAACATATAGATAGAAAATGGGTAAACAGACAAATAGAGGGACTGATAAACATATAACACAAAAATTGAAGCCTTTGAAATGTGGGTTTATAGAAGAATATGTAGAAATGGATGGAAGGAAAAGAAAACAAAAATGATGAAGTTTCAAAAGAACTAAAAATGAAAAGAGAACTACTAAACACAATTAGAACAAGACAAATGAAATTTTGGGGCATGTTAAAAGACACAACAGCCTAATAAAAGTAATATTGGAAGGGAAAATACAATGTAAAAGAGACAGAGGCAGACCAAGACTAACATGGACGAGTAACATCAAAAGATGGACAAGTCAACCTGTGACAATCTGCACTATCAAAGCAAGAGACAGAGTGGAATGGATTTATAGATGAATAGGAAATATTCAAAATAAAAAAAGAGAACTACTAAAAACAATTCAATCAAGAAAAATGAGATTTTTGGGCCATGTTAAAAGACACAGCAGCCTACTAAATGTAACCTTTGAGGGGAAAATACAAGATAAAAGAGGAAGACCAAGACTAACATGGATGAGTAAAATGAAAAGATGGACAAGTCAGCCATATAGATAGTACAGCCTGTAAAGCAAGAGACAGTGGAATGGCGCTCCATAGTAGCCAACCTTCGATATGGAGACGGCACTCGATGATGGGAGAGACACATAAGATACGTGAATGGTATGATAAATAGATACATTAATAAATTAATGTATCTACAGGTGAATAGATTAGTGATTAAATATATAGATAGATGGACAAAGACAGATAGACTGCAGGCAAAAAGGTACAGATAAATTAAATAATATATTTAAAAATAGATTAACTGTTAAAAATATTAATAAATTTATAAATAAATCAACCACAGGCAGAGTTATAAACAGATAGATAATCAAAAGACAGACTGATTATTAAACATATAGATAGGGCAATTGATACGCAGATACTGTAGATCAACAGACCATCATCATCATCGCGTGCCTTCTCCGCAACGAAGGTTGGCTACCATGTATCGCCATTTTACTCTGTTGCTTGCTTTGATGGTGCAGGTTGTCATAGGTTGACTTGTCCATCTTTTGATGTTACTCGTCCATGTTAGTCTTGGTCTGCCTCTGCCTCTTTTACCTTGTATTTTTCCTTCCAATATTACTTTTAGTAGGCTGTTGTGTCTTTTAACATGCCCCAAAAATTTCATTTGTCTTATTTTATTTGTCTTAATTGTATTTAGTCGTTCTCTTTTTATTTTCAGTTGTTTTAAAACTTCATCGTTTGTTATCTTTCGTTTCCATCCAATTCTACCTATTCTTCTATAAATCCACATTTCAAAGGCTTCAATTTTCTGTTCTGTTTTCTTGTCTAATGTCCATGTTTCTGCCCCATACAGGAATATTGAGAAGACGTAACATTTTGCCATTCTTAGTTTCAGCCCTGCTGATATTTGTTTTGTTGTTAGTATATTTTTCATGGCATTAAAATTACTTTTTGCCATACTTATTCTTTTGTTTATCTCAATTTTGCATTTTCCATCATTGGTTATAGTATGTCCCAGGTAGTTGTAGCTATGGACTGTCTCCAGATGTATTCCCTCAACTGTTATATTTAATTGTAGGCCTTGAGAATTTTCTTTGTTTATGATCATAGTTTTAGTCTTTTTGATATTCATTTCTAGTCCATATTTTTTGCTTGTTATGTTTATCACATTAAGCAATTGTTGTAGGTCTTTAGGATTTTCTGCTAGTAGAACAGTATCATCAGCATATCTTAGGTTATTGATTATCTTTCCATTAATGTTCAGGCCTGGTATATCTGAGATGTTTTTAAAGATTTGCTCAGTGTGTAGATTGAACAAGCTTGGTGATAGGATGCATCCTTGTCTTACTCCTCTTTTTATGTCCATGGGTGTAGAGTTCTCCTTGTTATATCTTATTATTGCTGTTTGCTCCCAGTACAAATTACATATTAGTCGTATGTCTGTGTCGTCTAGATTTATATCCTTTACCAGACAAAGACCAGACCTGAACAGACCATAGACCAACTTATATACGGATAGACCAACAGACATATCAAATAATAAATAGAACTTATACGATTTAAATCCATTTCCAAGTATTAGTTTTGTCGCTGCGTTACAATACATGTTCAGAGGTATTTTTATTTCTTTTTTAGAAGCATGCTGATGTTGTTTTCATCAGTTTTTGTTTGTAAATTATTTAGGCATCTATTTTATTTATTTATCAACAATTTCCAGTTGAGTACTCCGAGACCAGACTTCCTTGTGATATTTGTGGCAGATCTTTTGCTCCGGAAGTTCTGGTAAGTGTAACAAAAGACTATTTTTAGTATATCATCATCATCATCAATAACAGGTCACATATCTTTTGCAGAACGTTACAATCACCGTATCCCATCTGAAAAAATCTGTCTGTAGACATATCTTTCACTTCTTCTGTTGTCTTGTTCAAGGTCTTCTTGATGTCTTGAAACCATCTTCTTGGTCTGCCTCTGTTGCGTTGCCCAGGAACCATGCCTTCCATTATTGTTCTCTCTAGCTGACTGTTCTTTTTGGCTGTCATGATTTCTCAGCTGTCTCCAATCAGCAGTTTGCCGTTGCTTTGTGATTGGTTCTGGCCTCATATCACCCTTAGTCCTTGTTATGCACTGAGTCCGATACCAGGCCATTCCAGCTCCTACCTTTGAGACCGTTGTCGACTCAGTCGATCCTCTGACCTTTCTGCCAGCAGTTGTGTGTACTATAGAAGGAAATTCTCCGTAGTTAGCCAGCCAGCCTAAGCTGTTGCCTGGGGGTGGCACAGCTGTACACAAGCAGACATAAGGAGCCATGGCTGGACCGGATAGATGTGGAGGAACCAAATAGGTCCCAGGGCCATCCAGAGAATGTTTAGTATATCATCACAAATCATGTCTTTGTAGTGTTAATGATAAATTCTATATGGAGAAAAGGTCTCAGGCAACACGCTAGGTTTGTGTGGAGAGTGCTTCCAAGCTCATTGAGAAGTCTGCCTTATGCCAGTGAAATATGAAATTTATAAACCTCGCAAGGAAAAAAAAAGGTTAGAAGTTTTTATCATGTGCTCAGACATTGTACTTAAAGAATCTCCTCAGGAGGAAGAGTGACATTCAGTGTATTACTGGATTCTGCTAGGGCAACAGCATTTTCTTGTTCATTATTTTCCAGCAGAGTCGAATAAGATGTCTAAGCCATTTGTGTCAAATTCAAAATGAGCAGATTCTCAAACACATCCTATATGCAAAGACAGCCATAGGCAAAAGGAACAAAGGCAGACAGACAGCTACAAAGATGCCATGACATGAGGTCTCTTGATATGAATATAACTGATCATCTGTAAACATGACATGAGGTCTCTTGATATGAATATAACTGATCATCTGTATATATGACATGGAGTCTCTTGATATGAATATAACTGATCATCTGTATACATGACATGGAGTCTCTTGATATGAATATAACTGATCATCTGTAAACATGACATGGGGTCTCTTGATATGAATATAACTTATCATCTGTAAACATGACATGGGGTCTCTTGATATGAATATAACTGATCATCTGTAAACATGACATGAGGTCTCTTGATATGAATATAACTGATCATCTGTAAACATGACATGAGGTCTCTTGATATGAATATAACTGATCATCTGTAAACATGACATGAGGTCTCTTGATATGAATATAACTGATCATCTGTAAACATGACATGAGGTCTCTTGATATGAATATAACTTATCATCTGTAAACATGACATGGGGTCTCTTGATATGAATATAACTGATCATCTGTAAACATGACATGAGGTCTCTTGATATGAACGTAACTGATCATCTGTAAACATGACATGAGGTCTCTTGATATGAACGTAACTGATCATCTGTAAATGTGACATGGGGTCTCTTGATATGAATATAACTGATCATCTGTAAATGTGACATGGGGTCTCTTGATATGAATGTAACTGATCATCTGTAAACATGACATGAGGTCTCTTGATATGAATGTAACTGATCATCTATAAACATGACATGAGGTCTCTTGATATGAATGTAACTGATCATCTATAAACATGACATGAGGTCTCTTGATATGAATATAACTGATCATCTGTAAACATGACATGAGGTCTCTTGATATGAATATAACTGATCATCTGTATATATGACATGGAGTCTCTTGATATGAATATAACTGATCATCTGTATACATGACATGGAGTCTCTTGATATGAATATAACTGATCATCTGTAAACATGACATGGGGTCTCTTGATATGAATATAACTTATCATCTGTAAACATGACATGGGGTCTCTTGATATGAATATAACTGATCATCTGTAAACATGACATGAGGTCTCTTGATATGAATATAACTGATCATCTGTAAACATGACATGAGGTCTCTTGATATGAATATAACTGATCATCTGTAAACATGACATGAGGTCTCTTGATATGAATGTAACTGATCATCTGTAAACATGACATGAGGTCTCTTGATATGAATGTAACTGATCATCTATAAACATGACATGAGGTCTCTTGATATGAATGTAACTGATCATCTATAAACATGACATGAGGTCTCTTGATATGAATATAACTGATCATCTGTAAACATGACATGAGGTCTCTTGATATGAACGTAACTGATCATCTGTAAATGTGACATGGGGTCTCTTGATATGAATATAACTGATCATCTGTAAATGTGACATGGGGTCTCTTGATATGAACGTAACTGATCATCTGTAAATATGACATGGGGTCTCTTGATATGAACGTAACTGATCATCTGTAAACATGACTCAATCAGAGTAGGATTCCAGATTTTCTCATGAAGTCAGCTGTCTGTTTAAGTGATTCGATTGCCCCATATAGTTTTTCTTCCAGGGAGGTGGGTGTGGACCACATTGCTCTTCTCAGGTCTTTGTACAGGGGGCAATCCTGTAGAACATGTTTTGTAGTCATATTGTCCAGTGTACAGTGGCATAGGCTGGTTGTACCTATTTTGAATTTGGTGAACATGTGATTTCTCATTCTATTGTGGCCAGTGCGTAAGGTGAAGTATGATGACTTGATCCCTCCTTGATAGTTGGTGGTATCCGTCACTCTCGTTATGCTTTGGGTGTTCTCGTTTCTATTTTTCATGGAACTGACCTTTGAGGAAGGATTTGACTTCATCATAACTGAGCGGATGGTTCTCTTATGGTAATCTCCCTCCCTCTTTAGCTAATTTGTCTGCGTATTCGTTCCCGTGTATATTACAGTGTGATGGTATCCACTGAATGACTACTCTCTGGAAGTTATTGCATAGTTGGTCCAGGGTTGTTCTTAAGTCATCTAGTTCATTGTTCTTGGGGCTTTTTAGAGCTGATAGTACTCACAGTTCATCCATCAGAATCACCAATTTATTGTGCATGTTATTTTTGTGTTGAGTAGCCGGTGTTGCAGCAACTCTGATGGCCTCAGTTTCTGCTTTAAATTTGTTTGAGAATTTTCCAGTAGCTATTGCCTTGGTGATCTCGTCCTGATTATTCAGCGCCAAGAAAATGCCTCCCCCTCCATTTCTGGTGGCAAAAATCTGTTTCTAAATGTGTATGTGCCACTGGTGTGATGCAGAATGGCTCAGGCAAAAGCAGCTTTCCAAAAAAATGAAGAAGATACTATGCAATCCATTTTTGACAATAGAAACAAGAAAAAGAGTTCTTAAGTGTTATGTAGAGCCAGTCTTAACATATGGATGTAAATCATGGACAATAGGACAACAGACAAGAAAATCACTGGAATCTGTAGAAATGTGGTTTTACAGAAGAATGTTGAGAATACCATGGACAGTTAAGAAGAGTAATGAAAATGTTCTGAAAGAGGCCAAAGCAAAAAAGAGAGCTAATTTTTAATATTAGGAAGAAACAATCATCATTTTTTTGGCCATGTAATGAGAAGAGAACAGCTGGAATATATTGTAACAACTGGGAAAATTAAGGGACAAAGAGACAGAGGGAAGCAAAGAGAAAAGATACCAGACAGCTTAAGAGAATGGCTTGGCAGAAGGTCAACAACAGAAATTATAAATAGCTGTCGTTAGCGAAAGTTGTGAAGAGACATGATCACCTATGCCAGTAGGCCCGGTACTTGATGATGATGATGTGCCACTGCCATTATTGCTGGGTAGTTACCAAAATAAAAATATCAAATATTTTTACTCATCAATAAATGTTACTCCTCTTTTGAATTATCCATTCATCCACAGGCAAAGCACTCAAATGTCTGCAAGAAATCTGCTGCGACTGCCGCCAAACGGAAGATCTTTGATTCTTCCAAGCAGCGCGTTCTGGAGGGAGAGCTTTCTCTGAAACAGATCAAAGAGGCACAAAAAAAGGTCTGCAAAACAAGCTGTTATTTTAAAATTTTACTTACCTTATCGCCTTCTGTCTTCATTACAAAATTCCATAGTCTATATATAAAGCAACTTCACCTTTGCATGGTTCTTGTTTTAAACTTTGCAAGGAGCCACAATTTTATCACATTCTGTGAATTCTGGTCTCCATTGTTCTTTTAACAGGTTCAGTCAGTCTAACGGGTCAAGGCAAAGAAATGCAAAGAATGCATAAAATTGTGAAGCTGCAGTAAAGCTAAATGTGAGGGAGAATTGAAGAAAAGTAGAAAAAATGGTATGGTAAAAGCTTTACGTAATTGATAGACGACACAAATTTGAACGACGCTTTAGCTCAATAGGTCTTCATGATTCTCTCCATGTACTTGTGGGCCTTCCCTATTTTCTCTTTCCCTATGGGTTCCATGATATTGCCTGTGTTGCTGTGCTGACCAAGAATCTAGATGGAAGGAGAAAGATTGTCAATGGCCTATGCACCAAAAGAGGTCTGAAGATCATGATTAACAAATGCCACTAGTTTTGTTAAGAGAATGAGCTAAAATGCTATTTGAAATTAAAACAAATATCTTTGGAACAATCTCCAAGAGTGTTTGGGTTGTCAAATGCTAATCTTTGCTCCAAAATCAGCACATCAAAATATATTTCTGAGAGTAAATCAGCAGAGAGTTTGATCTGCTTGCCTGTTTTGTGATAAGATGATCATTTCGTTGTCAGCCATTCTTCAGCTGACCCAGCTAAATAAAGAATGGGTAAAATACTCACTGGGCTGGTAAAGGAATGAACAGTGAGTCTCAAGGGTAAGTAGTTAAGTTCACTCACTACTGATAAGAAGGGTATGTGTTAAATTCCCAGTTGTAGTGAATTAGTTTTTTGAACTAGCAGGGCTTCTGGGTTCACCCGGCCTCTAAAAGTGGACACCAGAGGGAAACACAGACTGGCTCAATGCTGACCACGTCACCCAAATATGTATCTTTGGGCTTGGAAAAATTGGTCACCAGCACCATATTGCTTAAACAACTATCAAGTAGTGGAGTGAACCTTTAGTTTTTTATTTTTTAAGATCATGGATCCCCATGCCTCCAAATGGCGTGACCTAGCACAGTCAAGTTGAGTATTTCATTCCACAACATCATTTGTTACGAGGAGTCTGGGTAGTCTAGAAGTAAGACATTGACCCACTGGACTACAACGTCCTGGGTTTGAGTCCTGCCACAGACAGTAGGAATTCTTTGTTTTGTAGCCATAGTTTCTTCATGGTTTTACCCCCCCCCCCCCCCCAAAAAAAAAAAAACACAAAAAAAACGTATATAATGTAGCCTCAACGTGAATTGAGGACTTTGGATTTTTACTTTTCTAACTTCTTCAACAACAAAAAACAGAATAGTTTGGAACAGATTTTGATAGATGGAGATGTCTTCAGTCAGATGCAAGAATTTTGCCAGAGAAGAGTGGCCAATATAGAGACTTTTTACTGTCGGATAGATATAGAGTAGAGAATTATCATGGGAGGCGTTAATCAAAAGGATAGGATTGCCAGAGTTGTGTTGTGATTGATATAACTAGTTTAGTTTACACAATAATTTGACAAAAAGTGTTCCCCAAATAATTAGGAAGAACTTCAAGGTGTTACACCAGGCCAGTCACCATGTTACAGTCCACTATTTTAGATCACAGCAGCTAAGGTTGAATTTCCACATAAATTGAGAGTGTATTGTACTTGTTGTATTTGAGATGTTCTGACTATTTCTGTGAAGAATACAAGTTTAGTTTAATTGGACTTTAGCTATCATCATCATCATCATCATCGAATGCCATCCCCGCCATGAAGGTTGGCTACCATGGAGCACCATTCTGCTCTGTCTCTTGCTTTGATGGTGCGGGTTGTCAAAGGCTGATTTGTCTATCTTTTGATGTTACTCGTCAATGTTAGCCTTGGTCTGCCTCTGCCTCTTTTACCTTGTATTTTCCCCTCCAGGAATACTTTTTGTAGGATGTTTTAACATGGCCCAAAAATCGCATTTGTCTTGTTTGAATTGTGCTTAGTAGTTATCTTTTCATTTTTAGTTGTTTTAAGACTTCATCATTTGTTTTCTTTTCCTTCCATCCAATTCTACCTATTTTTCTATATATCCACATTTCAAAGGCTTCAATTCTCTGTTCTGTTTTCTGTCTAATGTCCATGTTTCTGCACCATATAGGAATGTTGAGAAGACATAACATTTTGCTATTCTTAGTTTTAGCCCTAGTGTTGTTTGTTTTATGGACTTAAGTACAAGTTGTATTTGTCACTGTTACTGAGAGAGAGAGAGAGAGAGAGAGAGAGAGAGAGAGATGTATGCATATATTCTCTTTACACCACACTCAATGGAGTCCTCCCTCCCTACCTCCCTTCCCAGGACATATAGTATAAATTATTGTTATACTCTGCAGGAGATTAAGCCACAAAAAGCCACTGGCGGGAAAAACACCAAGACTTTATCAACGCTGTAAGAAATGCCAGAGGTCTACAACAAGCAATCGCTTCCGGGGGCCCACTGCCCCCTCCTCCTCCTCCTTCTTCTAATCCAGGTGGGTTATTAAGCTACTTATCATCATCATGTGCCATGTTGTTTCTTATTGATCATCATTATGGACATGTTTGATGTGCAATATAGATGACCAGCTGACTAAAGTCAACTCTTGCCCATTATGGATAACAGCAGCTTTCTCTCAGTGACAATGCTAGTCTGTCTCTTACATTGTAATAGGAATTAAAAAGATCATTTTGGTTTTTAAGAGAATGGAGAGAACAAGATGAGTAGGGGGTCTCCAGACAGAACACAAGTTCAGGGTCACGCATGGAGGATAGGATATTGTTGTTGTAGTTGCTGTGTTCACCAGCTTTCAACTCTGATGAAGTCCCTAGAGACTAGGAACTGAATTTTGCGTGTTAATCCATTTTTCCCTGGCAGCCGTGCGCACAAGGGTCTCTCGCTGCACAGGCAGATAGGATAGGATATTATGGGAGAGTTGGGTCAGGAGAGCGGTCAAGTGTGAAGAGAGAACACAGAATAGCGGACTTGACGGCATCGTTATATGAGTGATACATGACAGATTGAGTTAAAAATATATTAATAAATAGGAAGAGGTCAATGTTATGAGTAATATAAAATGTTTTAGGAGCTGGAAGGGGGAGTGGACAGAATTAAAGGAGAATGGGTGGTTTATCCTAATTGAGACAGGTTGAGGGGTAAAAGGAATGGGGCAAGATCTGACTGGTTGAGGTAAGGAGTATTTAAATGGCTGCACAAACAGGTAAAGTATGAGATTTGGATGCGCATATTAGCACGCGAGTTTTCACCCATATGTGTTCAGTTGCCTATCCAGAAGTGTTCGGAGACTTCTGGATCCTGTTGCTTCAAGCATCAAAACTCACTATGCGAGGCAGCAGAGTACTACCCCATTTCTGTCTGCGGTTGGGTCGACTGCGGTTGGGTCGACTGCGGTTGGGTCGACTGCGGGGGTATTTTTTCCCAACCATGAGTACCAAATAAGAATAGCTTGGCAGGTCAGCTCTGATCAAAGGGCCATAGGTTGCCACCTTTGATATAAGTAAAGTCAAGTACCCCCGTCACGCCAAGTGGCGTATAGAGAAATATGGTGTTAGTGACCCTATATTTTACAGACCTTCAGCACATGAGTTTTGGGGTAATGTGGTCAGTATTACGCCCGTGCTGCTTTACTTTCCCAGAAAAAAATCTGGTACCCATTTAAGGCTGGGTGAACCTGGAAGCCGTAGGTTGGGATCAAACACTACCCCTTGTCCGTGGTAGTCCACCTTTGATATAGACGGTTGATAAAGTCCGTAGTTCCTTTATAACCCCAGGGCTACAAGATGAAGGAGGAAGAAAGGAATGTTAGAATGTCCAGTATCTTCACTCTCTGTCATCCTAAATTTCACCACTTTCATCAATTCTGTTTTTAATTCTGCCTGTGGTATCTTACATCCTTCCAGTGCAGTCTCATAGGGCTATTCTAGGCAATGTACTCAATCTTATTAAGGGAGTTAATATATGCTATCTTTGCTTCTCTTTTTGGGGTTCTTTCCATTGTCTTTTGAGGTATGCTTTTTTTTCTTCTTGTTGTCCATTTGTGTGTTTGTATTTTGATTCTCTGGTTATTTGTTCTTATTACATGGCAGACATATGCCCTTTTTCTTTACCTGCTGATAAATAAGATTTTTCTACACAAATCTTGAATTCATGATTTCTGCATATGAAATATTTTCCTTAGACATATGTTTTTGAATGTATCTAATTTATTCTCAATTTCTTTTAATTGATTTTCAGCTTTCACACGGATACATAATGGTGATTAATGCATCTAAATTGAACCCATAGTTTATGCTTAGGATTTGTTATTTCCATACTTTCTCAAGTTTGTTTCCGGTTGTTTCCAAAATGGAGGAATTATTTTTCTCCGGATTGGTATAGAACCGTTGATCAGAGGTTTAACAAGCCGCTGTCATAAAAACGATGTTGTTAATGAAACGTAGACCTGAGTTGTGGAAATCACATCTTATCAGCACAAACACAAAACTTAGACTATTCAAATCAAATGTACTATCAACCCTTACGTATGCGTGTGAAAGCTGGAAAACAACAAGAGATATAGAAACAAAGTTGAACGCATTCGAAAATAAATGTCTAAGGAAAATACTTGGTATAGCGTGGAACGAATTCAAAACAAACGATGAAATTAGAGAAATCGCCAATCAACCACTAATATCTTCAGTAATAAAGAAAAGACGATGGTCATATGCTAGACATGTGATGAGAAGAGATAATAACCGAATAGCAAAGCAAGCCCTCATATGGGAAACAACAGGTAAGAGAAAAAGAGGAAGACCCAGAGAGACAATGAGAAGAACATTGATGAGAGAGGCAAGAGCAGCAGGATTCGGCTCCCTCAATGAGATAGGGCTGCTTGCACAGAACAGAGACAAATGGCGAGATTTGATAAAATATCTTTAAAAGAAAATTGCTAGAACAAAAATTCAGATAAGAGAGGGAGTATCTTGGTCTACCCCTATGGGCTGGCTATGGCTCAAAAGGTCAATAGATAGATACTTTCTCAAGGTTTCTACAAGCGATGCTCCTCTGATATTCTGACAGTGACTTCTTATTTTGCTTCCTCTTCTTGATCAACACAATTTCTGAGATATACAAAGTGGTCTGCAGGAAATTGTAAAAAGCTTTTATGTGGTCTTGACTTGTGTTATTTCTGTTTTAATGTTCATATTTTGTAATGCTCATATTAGTTTATTGAAATGTTGCCATATTTCTTTTTGTTTTGTTGCTAATAGTGACAGTGCTTATTAGCAGTTATAAGTGTATTAAATGTGTTACATTTTCAAGGGTTTTTTTCTCTCTATATTTTGCTTTACACTTGTAATGAGTAGCAAGGGTGGTAGTGCACATTCCAACTTTACTCTGGTATTATAACTACTTTTGTTACCACTTTCAGATTACATTCAATGTCCGCACTGCTCCCGTCGCTTCAACCAGTCAGCTGCAGAGAGACACATTAGCTTCTGCAAGGACAAACAATCTCGGCTCCCGAAGGACAAACCCAACAGCAAGACCACTGGTAAAGAAAATGCAAAAGTGAGTGATGTTTGTAGACCAATTTGAATAGTTTTAGTTAGGGTGGTGTCTACTGGATGGTAGTCCAGGCAATCATTTCTGTATCTAATCTAATCTAATCTAATCTAATCTAATCTAATCTAATCTAATCTAATCCAATCCAATCCAATCCAATCCAATCCAATCCAATCCAATCCAATCCAGTCCAGTCCAGTCCAGTCCAGTCCAGTCCAGTCCAGTCCCGTCCCGTCCAGTCCCGTCCCGTCCCATCCCATCCCATCCCATCCCATCTTATCTTATTTTATCTTATCTTATCTTATCTTATCTTATCTTATCTTATCTTATCTTATCTTATCTTATCTTCCTGTTCCAGCAGTAATTTGAGGATGAGCTCTTCAACCTGGAGTTATGCTTAGATAAAACATGTCAGTTTTAGTTGTGGTATTTCTGTGTGAGCCTTTTATTTGGAGACAAAGGAAGCTATTCCTGCATCAAGTCAGTCAGGGCAGGTATTCAAAGAGATGATATGTGATTGTATCACTTGGTCAGTGTTGGATAAGTAATTATTTTTTCCCATATTTTGCAATATTTACTCATTATCTTGTGTGTATATATATATATATATTATAATAATATAACATGGTGACTGGCCTGATGTAATTAACACCTTGAAGTTCTTTCTAATTATTTGGGGAACACTTTTTGTCAAATTATTGTGTAAACTAAACTAGTTATATCAAACACAACACAACTCTGGCAATCCTATCCTTTTGATTAACGTCTCCCATGATAATTCTCTACTCTATGTCTATCCAACAGCAAAAAGTCTCTATATTGGCCACTCTTCTCTGGCAAAATTCTTGCATCTGACTAAAGACATCTCCATCTATCAAAATCTGTTCCAAACTATTCTGTTCTTTGTTGTCGAAGAAGTTAGAAAAGTAAAAATCCAAAGTCCTCAATTCACGTTGAGGCTACATTATATGCATGTTTTTTATTTTATTTTTATTTTTTTATTTATTTTTTTTTTTGGGGGGGGAGTGTGTGTGTATAAATACATACATAAAATAATGTTTTTTAATAATAATAATTCCTCAATTTTGAATTTTTTAACAATCCGTGATGTACTGAGGCCGCGATAAATGAACCGTGAAGTAGCGAGGGATGACTGTATATTGTAACACCTGGGAAAATTGAGGGACGAAGAGATAGAGGGAAGCAAAAAGAAAAGATACCAGACAGCTTAAGAGAATGGCTTGGCAGAAAGTCAACAACAGAAATGAGAAATAACTGTTGTGATCGAAAGTTGTGGAGAGATATGATCACCTACGCCAGCAGGCTTAGTACTTGATGATGATGTAATGGCAAATTTTGTCCATGTAACTCTCTTCATTCTGTTTCTTAGCTTGTTTCAGGTTGATGTTATCTCTTTGAGGCTTTAGGGTTGACACCGTTAAGCAAACCATTATTTTTTTAATGGTTTTTTTTTCAATATTGTATTGTACATGTGTGTGTGTGTGTGTGTGTGTGACTTTTGAATTCTATTTTTTTCACCGCTAGTACCATAAATGTTTCTTCTTCTTCTTTTCTCTTTTTCACTGATACCTAAAAGGTGTCGTGGTTTATATCATTTGTCATTCTTGAGCTGCTCGAACTGTCTGAATTAGTGATTTTTCTTTGTTGTTACATGTCTCTGTCACTGCATCAATCCATCTTCTTCTGGGTCTTCCTCTTGGTCCTTTTCCATGCATTCTCAAGAATAACGTCTTTGATGGTGATTGGTAAGGGTTCATTCTGACCAGGTGGCCAAACCATTATAGTTGTTGTTGTTCTATATATTCTAGGCAGGGTTTAGTTCCTACCATTTTTCTTATGGTTTCATCTATATTCTAGATATTCTATCTCTTCTTGTGTTGTTTGTTACTTTTCTCAAGCAGTGCATCTCACATGTATTGATCTTTCTTAAATGGGATTTAAAAAGGGTCCATGTTTGACTTTCATAGCACAAAGTTGGTAAGAAAATGCTATTTATCATTTGTTGTTTAGCTGGCATAGAAATGTTTGGATGTCTTAGCAATGGTGAAAGCTGGTGTGTGACAGCATTTGCTTTTTGTATTCTCATGTCAATTTCTTTGTCTAGTTTTCCATCTTCTGTGAACATTGTGCCTAAATACTTGAATTCCTCTACTTGTTTTATTTCTTTATCTTTGATCTTGATGTTTAATGGGTGTCTTAATTTGCTTATTCTTATAGCCTCTGTTTTTGCTGTGTTAATTTTCATACTGTAGTTTGTGCAGCTTTTATCTAGAGAGGTTAAATGCTGTTGTAGCAGGTTTTCATCCTCATATATTAGGCATTGGTCATCTGCGAAGAGTAGCTCGTTGATGTTGGAGTTTTCTACCTCTATGTTATTATTTGATTTTTCCTTATTGTTGGTTGTTTCCTGATTTATTTTGTCTATATATATGATGAAGAGGAGTGGTGAGAGGACGCATCCTTGTCTTACACCTGTTGTAACCTGAAACCATTCTGACAGACCTTCCGATGTTCAAACGGCACTTTGACTGTTTTTATATAATGCCATTATATTATCTAGTAGTTGTCCAGCGACACCGTAGGTTTCAAGAGTTTGCCAAAGTTTGTTACTGTCCACATGATCAAACACTTTTTCCTGATCTATAAACACTATATTTAGATTTCTGTCATATTCTCTTGTTTTTCTTCCGGTGTGTGACTGTGCTGGCAACACTATTTTCTTTGGGAGTCAAATTTAAGAAATAAGTGAATTTCTATGCCCATAGTAAAAGAAATTCAAGTGTTCTTGTGTTATTTCTAACGGATTTATATGTGATGTATTCTTAGAGTTTGTTTTAATTACCATCCATTGTGCAATTACGAGCACGAACGAAAATACAAAATGAAAGCGGGAAAACTGGAGTGCTTAAAAGTTTTAAATCAGCCTGTAAATGTGCCAGGAACAGTAGCTTGGCGGGTTTGTTCTGTGTGGGCCAGAAGTTGCCCACACTTGCATTACACCATTTAATCTTCTCCTTTGTTCCTACTCTTGCTCCTAATTCTTTTCTCTTATTTGTCAGTATAGAAAAATGTATTTTTGCTATTTTCGCAGTACCAGCCTCCCAAGCCCAAAACGAAACCAATGCCTGTGCCCTCATCAGCTAACATTCCACCAGCCCGGGCACCAGGTACCTACAATTATAAATTTATACAATTTTATTTTGAAAACCTACAATTGTGGCCTCAAGCTAAGGGATCTTGGTTTGCAATGATACAGTCAGTGACACAAGATGATCAAGACCTGACTTTGCCTTTCTTTGAACTTCCTAGAAATAACTCACATCAAAACAGTGTTTAACAAGGTGAAGGTTGCTTTAATCCCAACAGTGATGTAAGTCTGTTGATATAGAAGATGTAGCATTGCAAAACTCACTAGGATGGACAAACTCCATCTCAAGTAAATCTCAGAAAATCAAGGAAACTTTTGTTTACCTTCACATCAACAATCTGGATCTAAGGTTGATCCCATGGCATTAACAACTCAACTAACCTCAAATCTATGTTGATTATAAATTCAAATGTTTATCTTTAATACACTAACACGTTTTTTCTGAATTTCTCAAATTTTCGGGGAACTATTATTTTCCTTGTGTTTAGTTTGTCAGTGAATTTAATTATTTTCTCAGTAAGAATGTTGAAACAATACATCAGAGAAACTACACAGTGACAAACAATTGTTATTATAACACACACACCTCAAAGTCATGACAATTAAGTAATAATTTATAATAAAATAATCTTCAACATCCATCCAGTACATTCAGGGCATTATTCTCCCATTAAATCCTTATACTGAGTGAGCTACTCAGTTTCATTAAAGAAATCTATTCCTTTTATCATTACCTCTCTTGTCCTTGTTCTTCTAAGTGTTCTTCTAAGTGTTCTTCTAAGTGTTCTTCTAAGTGTTCTTCTCAAGGTTGGCCTCCTTTTCTTTTTCCTGTTGTTTCCCTTTTAAAGACTTGCTTTGTGATCCTGTGGTTAATTTTTCTCTTCACATAACCAACATATGCCCACTACCTCTTCTAGATTACAGATGAGACTTTTGCTCCATAGATGAGTATCTATCTATCTATCTTTCGTTCGCCTGAAGCATTGTCTATATCTGCAATGTCGTTTCCTGTATAAATGTTACTGTCTTTTGTAATTCTTGCAGTGGCCCATATAGTTTTGTCTGTAGTGTTGTATCTATGGGCCAATGGATTTTCCTCAGTCTACTATATTCAGTGCAGTCTTGAAGTATGTGTTCAGCAGTCTGGGGCGCCTGTCCACATGTACAAGTAGTTGAGGTGCCGATCTTGAATTTTGTATACATGTGACTATGGAGTCGATTGTGTCCTGTTCTGAGACGTATAATGATAACTTGTTCATATCTATTCATATTATAAAAGGCATCCTGATTTGGGGCTTGTGGTCCTCTGATTGATTTGATTATCTGTTTCTTATGATGGTATGTAACAGGTGTATCTAGTTGTGTGCCTGTTGAACCTTCCTTTGCCAACTGATCTGCTTTCTCATTTCCTGGTATTCCACAGTGAGATGGATCCACTGCAGGGCAACCCTGTGGTGCTTGCAGAGTTCAGTCAATAAGGTCTGCAGATGTGGTAATTTTCTGGATTGTAGTGCCTGGAGTACTGATCTTGCATCTGTCAAAAACACTACAGGCTGCGGGCTAAGATTAATGTTCAGCAGTTTTTCTATTGCTAACTTTATTGCTTGTATTTCTGCATCATAATTGTGACAATATTTCCCTGTTGCTATTTTATTCATATCCCTAGTGTTATTTGGGTATTCTATATATGCACCTGCTCCCCCATTTTTTACTGCATTCTGTGCTGATCCATCTGTATACACACGAATCCATAGGTCTTGTGGGTATTCTTCATCCAGGAAACTGAGAGTTATTGTTTTTCGCTGTAGACTATTCTGTTCCTCTTTATCAACTATTCCTTTCACTTCTGTCCGTATTTGAACTGATAATCCAGATTCCTCTGTCCAGGGAGTCTGTTCTGGTATGGGCAGTAGGGGTTAACAGCTCTTGGCATGTCTGGTGTTTGTCTAATAATACGCTTGGCTTGGTGGATAAAACTGCTTCTCTTAAGTCGTCCCAATGCAAGATTTTGGAATCGGTCCTTCATTGGATGTCTCGGCATGCAAGCAAATTTTTCTGCCTGTATCAGCACCTTTGTGTCCCTCCGTTCTCTCAGTGCTGGTATCCTCCACAATTTCTCCATCTCTAATATTGGTGTTGATTTCATTGCTCCTGTGATGACCCTAAGTGCCTGGTTTTGTACTTTATCCAGTTCTTGAAGTGTGGTGTTTGATGCTGAACACCATGCAGATGATCCATATTCTAAATGTGGGCGTATACTCTGTTGGTAAACTTTACTGAGTATTTTCCCACTCGCACCCCACGTAGTTCCACACAGCTTTCTTAGAATAGCCAATTTTCTCCTTGCTTTTTGGGTTGCCTTATTTATCTGCTGTTTCCAAGATAGTTTGTTATCAAATGTAACTCCGAGATACGTAGCCTGTATGTCTTCTTTCACAGGCTCATTGTTTATATAGATGGCTCCTGCTTTTTGTTTTGGGGAAAGAGTGAAAAGTGTAGTACTGCATTTGTCTGTATTGATGCTGATACACCATCTATTTGTCCATGAATTCAGTGCATTCATAGCTCTTTGTAACAATTTGGAGGCCACTGTTGCATACTCCTCTGTGCACCACATTACCAAGTCATCTGCATACATTGCCACTTTGATACCATGTGGTAGTTCAGTAACTAGGTCATTGATGTAGATCAGAAAAAGTGTTGGAGATAGTACCCCTCCCTGTGGAACGCCCTGGCGCAGTAAGACCTTCTTACTCTTAAGACCATCCAGTTGCACTCTGGCTCTCCTGTTATGCAGGTATGCTTTGACCCATTTGTACATCCTGCCATTTACTCCATAATTTCTCAGTTTCTTCAAAAGCCCTTCCTTCCATACCTTATCAAATGCTTTCTTTAGGTCTATCCATGCTGCTAGTACCAGTTTCTTTTCTTGAAACGCATCCTCAATTTCCTGGGAAAGATAGGTTGCCTGATCTTCGGTAGAGTAACACTGTCTAAAGCCTGCTTGTTGTGGGACAAGGAGATTTTCACTTTCCAGGTACCACTGCAGTCTGAGATTGATTATACGTTCCATTGTTTTACACAAACAGCTTGTAAGGCTGATTGGTCTATAGCTGGATGTCATTGAACCATCTTTTCCTGGCTTTAGTAATGGTATCATAATTGCTTCTCTCCATGCCTGTGGCACTTTACCTGTGATCCAGCAAATGTTGTAGATCTGCAGTAGTTTTGCTTTAGCTGCAGTTCCCAAGTTCTTAATCATTTCATTAGACACTCCATCACTACCTGGTGACTTTTTCATTTTTAATTTGGATATTGCCAGCTCTAGCTCTCTTTGTGTAATGGGTATTTCCATGACTTCATGTGCAGTCTCTTCTTGTCTTGCATTTTGTTGTTTTAGACGGGTCTCTTGACGTTTCTCTAGGCTAATTTCAATATTGTTGTCATTTGCAAAGGAGTCTGCAAAGTGATTTGCTGCATGTTTACCTGTTAGAATGTTTCCATCCTTCTTCAGTGTAATTTTTGTGTTCCCTTCTGTACCCTCATCATTCAGCTGTTTTACAAGCTTCCACACTTTTCTTGTGTCTCGTTCTAGATTCATGTACTCTGTTTTCTCTTTCCAACTTCTCCGTCTGGCTTGTAGTTTAGCCCATTGAAATTTGGCTTTAGCATGCTGATAGTTATTGTGGTGTTCCTGGCAGGGGTTATTTTCTGCTTGTTTTCGAGATGTTTCCATGTCATTGTGCAGTTGCTCTAGTTCACTATTCCAGTATGGTTTGTAGTGTTTCCGTGCCCCTCTGGGTATTGTTTCACTGGCAGCTTGTATTATTAGTCTACTGAATTCATCAACTATTTTGTTGATGTCTCTGTCTGTATTTAGATCTTTAGTCAGTACACTGGTGTAATGTTGATACATTTTCCAGTCTGCCTTTTTGTAATTCCATCTGGAGAGAGTGCTGCTCTCCCTGACGGCCTCATTTTGCACCACTAAAAAGACAGGTCGGTGGTCGCTGCCTCCAAGTTGTTTCCCAACAATACGTGTGATATTCCAATCCAGGTCTGGTGAATGGAAAGCAAGGTCTGGTGTAGATGTGGTATGCCATGATCTGGAATAGAATGTTGGTGGATCTGTTGCCTGGTTTAATAGTATAAGCCCATTGTCATCCTGCCAATTTTCAAGTTCTTCACCTCTCTTGTCCATATCTTCATAGCCCCAGCTCTGTGAATGGCTGTTAAAGTCTCCACATACAATTATTCTTTCTTTTAATGTAATTGTGTCTAGTGCTAGTGGGCGGTCACTCGGACAGTAGTAGTTTAGTAGATGGAAGTCTGTATTTCCTGTCCTGAGGTGCAGTATTTGATATTCCGCCCCATCCATATACACTTCAATCTGACATGCATTAATGTTGTTCCTTACAAGAGTCAGTATTCCGCCCTTTTGTCTGTTTTTCCTGTCAGATCGGTAGCACTGGTATCCCCTAATCTTCAAGGCTATGTCGTTGTTTAGATGGGTTTCCTGCAAACAGCATATGCTTACTTGTTCTTCATGCAGGATATTTTCTAATTCTATCTTTTTACTGTACCCATCTCTTTTGCTGTTGATGCCTTCAGCATTCCAGTGCATTATTTTGAGTGGTCTTATTTTGGGTTGGCCAGTAACTCTATTCTCTCGCCCCCTGACTCCACAGAGCGATTGAGAAGGACATCCAGTAATATAGGTTGGGCCCTTTCGAGGCTGAGGGCCCGGCGCTGCACCTGCCTGAGTGTCCATCACAGGGCGAGTGCCATATCGATTTGCAGTTATAGGCATGCTTCCCATTGGCGTGAGTGCGTGGCATCCTGATTTTTGTAGTGCGCCTTTTGGCTGGTTGCCTCCGACTTCAGCACTTAAAATTGCTAGAGCAGACTGTGGTCTTGCACGGGTGTAGGAAGGCCTGGCCAGTCTTGGTTTTCAGTCCCTGGTGACTGTTAAGCCCCATCCCCACGACAAGGAGCTGGCCTTGATGGGGATAGATGAGTATAATTGTTGATCCTATTTCAAACACATAGGTATGTGGGTTTATTTGCCTTTACTAATGTCTTATCAAATAGCCTCACTCATGGCTGATTTGACCAATATTTGGATGACAGATTAAGCAACTAAAGATTTTTCTGAAATACAGCAAGTCCAAGATACCATGCATCACCTAGACAGGTCTGTGACTCACAGTTCACTGCTTGCTTCATGTGTACCATGTGTCTGGTTCACTTCTCACTGTGGGCCTGAGTGTCCAGCCCACTTCTCCCTGTGGACCTTTAGTGTCCAGTCCACCTCTCCCTGTGGGCCCTTAGTGTCCAGTCCACTTCTCCCTGTGGGCCCTTAGTGTCCAGTCCATTTCTTCATGTGGGCCTTAGTGTCCAGTCCATTTCTTCCTGTGGGCCCTTAAGTGTCCAGTCCATTTCTTCCTGTGGGCCCTTAGTGTCCAGTCCATTTCTCCCTGTGGGCCCTTAGTGTCCAGTCCACTTTTCACTGTGGGCCTGAAACAGATTGACCAGTCAAACCAAGCAAGTTGGGATCAAAGATGGTGGATAACCTCATACCTAAAAATACCTGGCTGGAGTCGGATGTCAAGGAACGAAAGGTGCAAAATATCATGGCTTCTTTAAACAACAAAACAAAGCGTTTTCCTATTTAATGTCCTTTTAAATGCTGATTATGAAGAGCAAATAATCATTTGATGCATAGAATATATAAAAGAAAACAACAGATAAAATGGTTCGGCCACGTAACAAGGCAGAGTGATCAAATCACAACACAACAAGCCGTCAATAAACATTGTCAGAACACTAGACCTAAGGGATAACCATGGTAAAAGATGGATTGACAGAATATTAGAAGCACTAGGAAACATGACAGCAGCAAAGGTGAAAGTAAAAAAAGTACCCCCGTCACGCCAAGTGGCGTATAGGGAAATATGGTGTTAGTGACCCTATATTTTACAGACCTCCAGCACATGATTTTTGGGGTAATGTGGTCAGTATTACGCCCGTGCTGCTTTACTTTCCCAGAAAAAAATCCGGTACCCATTTAAGGCTGGGTGAACCCGGAAGCCGTCGGTTGGGATCGAACCCTACCCCTTGTCCGTGGTAGTCCAGTTCACTAACCACTGAGCTATCGCAGCTCCCAGCAAAGGTGAAATGAAGAGCAAAAAACCACAGATTATATCTCCCATCAACGCTGAAAGGCAAATGAGGAAGGAAAGAAGAAAAAGAGAAAAAGAAAAAAGGACAGAATGATTTATACATTCTATGGGAAACTGACCTAACATCATTATGAATCTACAACTGCTGATGATTTGAGTTCATGGAAAAGAACAGTAAGCAGATGAGCAACCAATCCTTTATCCTGTTGCCCATTGCCTAACATGACCAGTGTAAAACAACTAATGACAATGTAATAAATAATTGGATATTTATTGTTAAAGGAAACTTCAGAGGAAACCAATTATTATTATTTATTATGATTCTCTTCAGTCTAACAACTAGAACCTACTACATGTGTTATCATATTCTTTACTGGTTTTTTTGAAACACAAGAAATTTAGTCTATTTGTGTTGGTGGCTTGTACCAGATAAAAGGGAATACTGTTATGTCTATAAGTTAATTCTGGAGTCAATTTTGCAATCCAGTGCTCTAGTCATGTGACAATGATGTGCATGAATGAACTCAGCAGGTTATCCCTTTTTTGGAATATGAACTCATCAGGTTATCCCTTTTTGGGGATATGAACTCAGCAGGTTATCCATTTTTGGGAATATGAACTCAGCAGGTTATCCCTTTTTGGGAATATGAACTCAGCAGGTTATCCCTTTTTGGGAATATAAACTCAGCTGGTTATCCCTTTTTGGGAATATGAACTCAGCAGGTTATCCCTTTTTTGGAATATGAACTCAGCAGGTTATCCCTTTTTGGGGATATGAACTCAGCAGGTTATCCATTTTTGGTAATATGAACTCAGCAGGTTATCCATTTTGGGAATATGAACTCAGCAGGTTATCCCTTTTTGGGAATATGAACTCAGCAGGTTATCCATATTTGGGAATATGAACTCAGCAGGTTATCCCTTTTTGGGAATATGAGCTCAGCAGGTTATCCATTTTTGGAAATATGAACTCAGCAGGTTATCCCTTTTTGGAAATACGAACTGGCAGTGTTTTGAAGTGCAGGTCTCTCTAGTGGTAAAGCACAGTGTCAATGGGCAGAGGTTCAAATCCTGGTTTAGACTGTGGATTGCTCAGAGAGCTGTAAAATTACCAGTGTCCTTGTATATTTATATCTGTGTGATAGACCAGACTTAGAACTTGTGTATATATTTATGTCTGTGTGATAGACCAGACTTAGAACTTGTGTATATTTATGTCTGTGTGATAGACCAGACTTCGAAATTGTGTAAATTTATGTCTGTGTGATAGACCAGATTTAGAACTTGTGTAAATTTATGACTGTGTGATAGACCAGACTTAGAACTTGTGTAAATTTATGTCTGTGTGATAGACCAGACTTAGAACTTGTGTATATATTTATGTCTGTGTGATAGACCAGACTTAGAACTTGTGTATATTTATGTCTGTGTCTAGATTTTGCTTTGATCATCACAGTATGTTAACACTTTCACAACATGTACAAGTGATCTTGCAAGGAATGACTGAGAATTAAGAATAAGTTGACACAATTGGCTGAAAACAGCAGTACGACCGTTCCCACGAGAGAACTTGTAGGAAAAAGTGTGTGTGTGGGGTGGGGGGAAGCTTTATTGAATTTTACATCCCATCAACATATGCCTTGGAGGGCCAGAACAAATGTTCATCTGGTTGACCCAATTAGGACTATTAATCTAATTGCTCCATAAGGGTTTCACATCAGTTACTATTAAACAAGAGGCAAGCAGCCTTATCTAGTTCTCATCTATTTCTAGCTTATCAATTTATGTATAACAATTATTACTTTTTTAATTTACATTTTTCTTGTTACTGTTACAAGTGCTGTTTCTCCCTGTTAGCAGCTGCAAAAGAGCCTCTAAAAGGACCAGCCTCTTCATCAAAGGCTCCTTCTCATGCACCAGGTTCTTCAGTGTCAAAATTGCCACCTGGAAAAAATGTTTCTACAACAAAAATGCCACAGACAAGGCCAACCTCTGCAGCAAAGGTACCTACTTCTGAGCCACCTCCTTTAGCAAAGGTGGCTACTTCCTTGTCAGATTCCTCAGCCAAGATGCAAAACTCAGGCCAGGCCTCTTCAGTAAAGATGGCTGCTTCAGCACAAACTGCTACATCAAAAATGCCTACTTCAGCACAAACGTTTTCATCAAAGCTTCCAACCACAGGTTCATCATCATCCACATCAAAGCTACCTTCCTCTACACTGATCCCTTCTGGAGAACAGACATCCTCTAACAAAGTACTTGCTGCTAATTCAGCATCCACAAAAATACCTTCTGGAAACCCTACTTCATCCACAAGAATACCTGTTGGTGGCGGAGCTTCTTCCACAAGAATACCTTCTGGAACCTCAACTTCATCTACAAGAATTCCTGTTGGAAGTGTGGCTTCATCAACCAGAATACCAGTTGGAGGTATAGCCCGAGGAAGAGCTGCAGCTGCGCCTGTAAGTTATTTTTTGTTTCCTTCACATGTTTTTTTTTTTTATTTGTTCACCCTTTTCTTAAAATCTGTTTTGTTTTTCTTCTAATCTTGGTTGTAGTTAGACTGTGCCAACTGTGTTAGCCCAAATCACAAATGAAAAAGGTCATAAAATGATCATAAGCATCACAGGTTTATATGCAGAGGTTCCTACATCAGTTAAAAAGTAAAAGAATTATGCTGCCACATCCACTTGCTTTAATCACAAAGTGATAAATGAGTTATAATCTTGAAAATTTGGCAGCATCTATGGTTGAAGATGCCTTGAGTCCAGTACTGTCCACTTACAAATGAATATTTATTTAAGTAGTTTCAATATGTGACACCACACAGAAATGTGACATTTTTGTGTCAGTGAAAATTGTAAAGAATAACTCTTACCAAAAACATAGTGTCAGCCATTGACTTTCTGGTGTGTATTTTTTTTTTTTTTGGACCTGCTCTTTTCTAACTGCCAATGGTTCACTTTTAATGTGTGCAGAGTGGACTTGGGGCCTCCTTTTTTTTGCCATTTTCTGAGAGGGCTAGATATTGTATTTCACTACCCCAAGACCAGAGAAGAGTAAATGCAAGAAGACCATAGATTTGAACAGAAATATCCTCACCACCTATGGCAGGATTTGAATGTGGTGTTACCTTGTCAGAGGATATAAGAATAAGCAAACTAAGACACCCATTAAACATTAAGATCAAAGATAAAGAAATAAAACAAGTAGAAGAATTCAAGTATTTGGGCACAATGTTCACAGAAGATGGAAAACTAGACAGAGAAATTGACGTCAATGCTGTCACATACCAGCTTTCACCATTGCTAAGACATCCAAACAACAACTCAAATGGTTTGGCCACCTGGTCAGAATGAATCCTCACCAATCACCATCAAGGACGTTCTTCTCGAGAATGCATGGAAAAAGACCAAGAGGAAGACCCAGAAGAAGATGGATAGATGCAGTGACAGAGACATGTAACAACAAAGGAAAATCACTAATTCAGACAGTTCGAACAGCTCAAGAACGACAAATGATATAAACCACGACACCTTTTAGGCATCAGTGAAAAGAGAAAAGAAGAAGAAGAAGAAGTTACCTTGTCTGTTTGTACCTTTTCTGTTTTCTGTTACCCTTTCTGTTGTTGATTATTTGTCATTTTTTCCGAGTGCTGTAAACATACCACTTCCTCTGAAATGATTTGCTGTTGCCTTGTCCAGAGTCTTACAGTTTGACCACAGCTCCCTCGCACACATCAGAGAATGGAGAAAGATCATGGCCAACTTATTGTTTCAGCATACAAATTGGTTCAAGGGAGCTAAGAGATTACAAAATCACTTAGACTTTAGCTCTAATTGGCTCTTTCTCATCTTCTCCATTTGCTTCTTCTTTTTATATTATTCTTTTTAATTTTAAATATTTCCGTTTCCGGTTGTTTCCAACATGGAGGAATTATTTTTCTCCGGCTTGGTATAGAACCGTTGATCAGAGGTTTAACAAGCCGCTATCGTAAAAACGATGTTGTTAATGAAACGTAGACCTGATACAGAATGTGTAAATTAGCAGTAGATAGTAGTGATAGTTTTTTCGGCCCTAAAACAACAACAAAAATAGGATTCTGGAATGTGCGAACAATGGCCGCTCCGACGAAACATGCACAGGTCGCGAGCGAGATGGACAGATACGATCTAGATATTTTAGGATTAAGCGAAATGCGCTGGCCTGGAACAGGTAGGAGATCTATTGATAATAAAATAGTAGTTTTTTCTGGAAGGGAAGATGGAAAACACCGTGAAGGAGTAGGCATAATGATGACAGACAAAGCTGCAAGAAGTTTATTAGAATGGGAACCGGTAAATAGCCGTCTGATACGAACACGATACAAAACAAAACATGGAAGACTTTCAATTATTCAATGTTATGCGCCTACTAACGAAGCTGATGATGAAGTTAAGGATGATTTTTATAACCAACTGCAACAACTTATAAACAAAATACCAAAACACGATCTTTTAATTGTAATGGGAGACTTCAACGCCAAAGTAGGACAAGATAACGCAGGAGTGGAACATGTGATGGGGAGAGAAGGCTGTAATACAACAAGTCAGAATGGAGAAAGATTAATAGAATTATGTTTAATAGAAAATTTAGTTATAGGTGGGACATTATTTCCACATAAAAATATCCACAAAACAACATGGATATCTCCTGATGATAGAACATCAAATCAAATTGACCACCTATGTATTAAACAACAATTCAGATCATCATTAATAGATGTAAGAGCATACAGAGGTGCTGATGTTAATAGTGACCACAACCTGTGCATTGGGAAAATAAGATTAAAATTTAGAAACCAACAGAAGAGGTCAATTACACATAAAATTGATAGTCATAAACTGAAAGATGAAGCAATAAAGGAAAAGTTTAACATAGAGCTAAGTAATTGTTATTCAGCACTTGGTGAAATAGACTTAGATATCAATGAAATGTGGGACTCACAGAGCAAAATACTAATGACAGCAGCAGAAGCAAGTGCTGGACTGAAGAAAATGGAAAAACGAGCTTGGATCTCAGACACCACATGGAAATACATCAAAGAAAGAAGAGAAGCGAAGAGAGCCATGACTAATGTAAAGACAGATCTTGGAAAGGTTCTGGCAAAAGCAACATACAAAGAATTAGACAACAAAGTGAAAAGTTCGGCAAGAAGAGATACAAGAGCTTATATAGACAACTTGGCAGAGAAAGCAGAGACAGCTGCAATTACAGGAGACAGCAGAACTCTTTATACTGTACAAAAGATGCTGACAAACACCTATACATCCAGTGGAACACCAATTCTAGACAAATCTGGATTAATGCTAACAACAAGCGCAGACATAAAAGCCCGTTGGGCGGAACACTTCAAAGAAATTCTTAACCGTCCACTACCTCACAGTTTAATAGATTTTGAAGCTGAAACACCAGCAGCAGAATTAGATGTAAATTTAGATGACTTCACCTTGAGTGAAATAGAAACCACCTTAAAGCTAATGACCAATAACAAGGCTGCTGGAGAGGATAAGTTAACAGCTGAGATCCTCAAGGCAATTGATAGCCATAATTTAATACATCTCCAAAAAATGTTCAACATCATTTGGAAAACAGAGAAGACGCCTCATAAATGGAAAAAAGGAATCATTGTTAAGATCCCAAAAAAGGGCAATCTTAGAGATTGTAACAATTGGAGAGGCGTGACACTTTTGTCAGTTGCCTCAAAATTATTCTGTAAAATCATCCTAAATAGAATAAAGGATTCAATAGATACAGTAATGCGTGAAGAACAGGCTGGGTTTAGAAAAGGGAGAAGCTGTCTTGACCACATTTTCACTCTACGACTTATATTGGAGGAACACATTGAAAAGCAAAAACCTTTTGTACTTAACTTCATCGACTTCAAAAAAGCATTTGATAGTATTCATAGAGATTCTTTGTGGAAAATTCTGAAACAATATGGCTTACCATCAAAAATCATAAATATTATCAAAGACATGTATGATGGTTACACATGTGCAGTTCGAACAGAGGAAGGACTGAGCGAATGTTTCCCAATAGAAACTGGGGTTAAACAAGGATGTATTTTATCGCCCTTGTTATTTGGAATTGTTATGGACTTCATAATGAAGAAATGCTGCACTGGTAATAAAGGCATCGAATGGATACAAGGAGACCATTTGGAGGACCTGGACTTTGCTGATGACATAGTTCTCATCAGCAATCAGATAAAAACGATGCAGGAAAACACAAATGAACTATCATCAATAGCCAGCAAAATTGGGCTTGAGGTCAATCATGAAAAGACTAAAGTCATGAA
Source organism: Megaustenia siamemsis (assembly GCA_032433765.1). Lineage (NCBI taxonomy): Eukaryota > Metazoa > Mollusca > Gastropoda > Stylommatophora > Ariophantidae > Megaustenia > Megaustenia siamemsis. Next base: position 26,070,022 of record JAVIAB010000101.1, read on the forward strand.
AAGTTTAATTCCAACAAGTGACAAAATATACATGGAAAACAAACCAGTAGAAGAGATCGATCACTTCATCTATCTTGGAAGTCACATTGATCGAGAAGGGGATACGAGCAAAGAAATTAGGATCAGACTGGCTAAAGCAGCAATGTCTTTCAGAAGCCTTGAAAAGTTGTGGAAATCAAAACTCATTAGCACAAACACAAAACTTAGGCTATTCAAATCAAATGTACTATCAACCCTTACATATGCGTGTGAAAGCTGGAAAACAACAAGAGATATAGAAACAAAGTTGAACGCATTCGAAAATAAATGTCTAAGGAAAATACTTGGTATAGAATGGAACGAATTCAAAACAAACGAGGAAATTAGAGAAATCGCCAATCAACCACTAATATCTTCAGTAATAAAGAAAAGACGATGGTCATACGTTGGACATGTGATGAGAAGAGATAATAATCGAATAGCAAAGCAAGCCCTCATATGGGAAACAACAGGTAAAAGAAAAGAGGAAGACCCAGGGAGACACTGAGAAGAACATTGATGAGAGAGGCAAGAGCAGCAGGAATCGGCTCCCTCAATGAGATAGAACTGCTTGCACAGAACAGAGACAGATGGCGAGATTTGATAAAATATCTTTAAAAGAAAACTGCTAGAACAAAAATTCATATAGGAGAAGGTGTATCTTGGTCTACGCCCTATGGGCCGGTTACGGCTCGAAAGGTCAATAGATAGATAGATAGTTGCTAATGTTTGTTGTGAGATGTTGTTTGCTGGTTGACATTTTTTAAACCACCGGCTTGTTGTTTGAAAGAATTGGTCTTACACCTGCTCTTTGTTCTTATATATCTTTTGTTCTAAGGGTAGACATGAGTATATATAGAGGGAAAGATTCATGGGCACAAGTAGAAGAGTAGACATGGTTATGTATAGAAAGGAAGATTCATGGACACAGATAGAAGGGTAGACATGGGTATTTATAGAAAGGAAGATTCATGGGCACAGATAGAAGGGTAAACATGGTTATGTATAGAAAGGAAGATTCATGGGTACAGATAGAAGGGTAGAGGCACAGATAGAAGGGTAGACATGATTATTTATAGAAAGGAAGATTCTTGGGCACAGATAGAAGGGTAGAGGCACAGATAGAAGGGTATACAGGATTATTTATAGAAAGGAAGATTCATGGGCACAGATAGAAGGGTAGACATAGGTATGTATAGAAAGGAAGATTCATGGGCACAGATAGAAGGGTAGACATGGGTATGTATAGAAAGGAAGATTCATGGGCACAGATAGAAGGGTAGACATGGGTATGTATAGAAAGGAAGATTCATGGGTACAGATAGAAGGGTAGACATGGGTATGTATAGAAAGGAAGATTCATGGGTACAGATAGAAGGAGAGATATGAATCTAGTAGAATATTAAATTAATGGACACATAGAAAGGTACAAATGGGTACTGTGTGGGTAGAATAATAAATGCTTAGACACATTGAGGAAAGTACACATGGGTACGTAGAATATAATATAGTATATACACATAGATAGATAGGTACATATGGGTACAGTGTGGCATATTAAATGCATGGACACAGATAGAAGGGTACATTACGTATAGTACAGGTACATTAGAATATTACAATTGTGAAGACAGATAGATTGTGCATGAATGGACACAACCTGAAGTATAGACACAGATATAATTTTACATGCATGAAAAACAGATAAAATGATAGAAACAGATGAAAATTAAAGTAAATTTAGTGGATATAGGGAGCCGCGATAACTCAGTGGTTAGTGAACTGGACTACAAAGGACAAGAGGTAGGGTTCGATCCCAACCAACGGCTTCCGGGTTACCCAGCCTTAAATGGGTACCGGATTTTTTTTTTGGGAAAGTGAAGCAGCACAGGTGTAATACTGACCACATTACCCCAAAAATCATGTGCTGAAGGTCTGTAAAATGTATGGTCACTAACACCATATTCTCTATTCGCCACTCGGCGTGACAGGGGTACTTAACTTTTTTTTTTACTTAGTGGATATAGTTTTTAAAAATATATAAATACATATTTAGAACAAAAGAAATAAAAAAAAAAATATATATAATATTTGTTGTTTCTTTTTTAACCAGAGTCAAAAGTCATAGAGAAGCATGCTGTACCAGAAGCTTTGAGGTCTAGATTGTGCTGCTGGAGGGACCCATGATTCAACTTCATTCACAGCCTCAGAGACACTACTTGTTCCTAAAAGAGCATCCCACTTCTTCATCATCAATAGAGAATCATTGCAAGGAATGCAGCTTTCAGCAGAACAACTCATTCAACAACACAGGCAAGAAACACCAGATGGTTATAATTGGTTACAGATACAGCAACCATGGATATGTGGCCACCAATGCTGATGATGGGTAGATCACAGCAAAGCAACCATGGATCTGTGGCCACCAATGCTGATGATGGGTAGATCACAGCAAAGCAACTATGGATCTGTGGCCACCAATGCTGCTGATGGGTAGATCACAGCAAAGCAACCATGGATCTGTGGCCCCCAATGCTGCTGATGGGTAGATGCCATTTTTACAACAAAACAAGACTAAAATCTTGGACAATATTGCTAGTAATGAAAGACTGTCACGACGCGGTTTTAGAAATCATAGGCTTTTGACATTGTTGCAGATTATGAATTACTGATATTTTCACATTCACATAAGACTTTCACCCTTAGGCAGACCTTATAACTGATATTTTCACATTCACATAAGACTTTCACCCCTAGGCAGACCTTATAACTGATATTTTCACATTCACATAAGACTTTCACCCCTAGGCAGACCTTATAACTGATATTTTCACATTCACATAAGACTTTCACCCCTAGGCAGACCTTATAACTGATATTTTCACATTCACATAAGACTTTCACCCCTAGGCAGACCTTTTAACTAATATTTTTACATTCACATAAGACTTTCACCCCTAGGCAGACCTTATAACTGATATTTTCACATTCACATAAGACTTTCACCCCTAGGCAGACCTTATAACTGATATTTTCACATTCACATAAGACTTTCACCCCTAGGCAGACCTTATAACTGATATTTTCACATTCACATAAGACTTTCACCCCTAGGCAGACCTTATAACTAATATTTTCACATTCACATAAGACTTTCACCCCTAGGCAGACCTTATAACTAATATTTTCACATTCACATAAGACTTTCACCCCTAGGCAGACCTTATAACTGATATTTTCACATTCACATAAGACTTTCACCCCTAGCAGACCTTAAAACTGATATTTTCACAATCACATAAGGCTTTCACCCCTAGCAGACCTTATAACTGATATTTTCACAATCACATAAGACTTTCACCCCTAGGCAGACCTTATAACTGATATTTTCACATTCACATAAGACTTTTACCCCTAGGCAGACCTTATAACTGATATTTTCACAATCACATAAGACTTTCACCCCTAGGCAGACCTTATAACTGATATTTTCACAATCACATAAGACTTTCACCCCTAGCAGACCTTATAACTGATATTTTCACATTCACATAAGACTTTCACCCCTAGGCAGACCTTATAACTGATATTTTCACAATCATACGATATTGGATCCCTCCACAATATGTCTAAGTATACTTGACTGCTGTTTTCACAACCACACAAGATGGGACCATATAGACAACATATCTAATGAGACATGACTGATATTTTCACAACATAAGATGGGACCATTTAGACAACATATCTAGTGAGGCAGACTGATATTTTCACAACATAAGATGGGACCATATAGACAATATATCTAGTGAGGCAGACTGATATTTTCACAACACAAGATGGGACCATATAGACAACATATCTAGTGAGGCAGACTGATATTTTCACAACATAAGATGGGACCATATAGACAATATATCTAGTGAGGCAGACTGATATTTTCACAACACAAGATCGGACCATATAGACAATACATTTGGTGGGACATACTGATATTTTCTCAATCTTAGACAGTACACCCTTTGTTTCATGGCTATCGTCTATACTTGTATACAGATTTAGATATGTGGATAAATGGGGGATTATATCTGTTTACAACATATCTTTATGGGATGCCATGTAATGAGAAGGGAACAGCTAGAATATATTGTGACAACTGGAAAAATTGAGGTACAAAGAGATAGAGGGAAGTAAAGAGAGAAGATACCAGATAGATTAAGAAAATGGCTTGGCAGAAGGTCAACAAAAGAAATGATAAATAGCTGTCGAGATTGAGAGTTGTGGAGAGACATAATCACCAATGCCTGCAGGCATGGAACTTGATGATGATGATGTATATTGGAGACCAGAAAAATGCCACCAGCTGTGACTTCTGGTCATGCTACAACATAAGTTGACATTTCTGGATATTACCATTATGGATAAATAAATAGCTGCTATTTTGTCTTACAAGGCTGGAGTGCTTGATATTAATGCTTGCAATATGAGGTTTTTTTAAAAACAATTTCTATATTGTAGATTGGTGTGTTATGTATCGCTGCAAGCAATTAATACTAATTTATCTGCTTATGAAGAATGGAACTGTTGGTGTCATTGCTATTGAAGGAGTCATAAATTTTACATAGCCCCCTCTGGCTTGTCTTACAGCCTAGTCTATGTACAGAATGTGTACAATAAGTGAAGAATATGGCAATGTGAGATCTGCAGTGGAAATAATAAAAAACACCAGAGACAGAAACCTAGAGGGACGGATTGCTCATTTGCATGGCACATGATGATGAACTTATAATTGTCCCAATAATAGCTTTCTGATTGGTAAACAAAATATTGGGACAACTATCTCCTAGACTTCAGCACAAGACAGTGCCTGGCATCACAAAGAAATATCTTACATGGAGTATATTCTCATGGTGCTACAAGTGCCAAACATGGTTTCTCTCAAATGAACATCTTACATGGAGTATCTTCTCATGGTGCTACTAGTGCCAAACATGGTTTCTCTCAAATGAACATCTTACATGGAGTATCTTCTCATGGTGCTACTAGTGCCAAACATGGTTTCTCTCAAATGAACATCTTACATGGAGTATATCCATTCCCTCATGGTGCTACTAGTGCCAAACATGGTTTCTCTCAGATAAACATCTTACATGGAGTATATTCATTTCTCATGGTGCTACTAGTGCCAAACATGGTTTCTCTCAAATAAACATCTTACATGGAGTATATTCATTTCTCATGGTTTCTCTCAAATAAGCATAAAAGGAAGCTAATCACCACAGAGATGAGATGTTTGAGAAAAGTTAGTCACCACAGAGATGAGATGTTTGAGAAAAGTTAGTCACCACAGAGATGAGATGTTTGAGAAAAGTTAGTCACCACAGAGATGAGATGTTTGAGAAAAGTTAGTTACCATAGAGATGAGATGTTTGAGAAAAGTTAGTCACCACAGAGATGAGATGTTTGAGAAAAGTTAGTCACCACAGAGATGAGATGTTTGAGAAAAGTTAGTTACCATAGAGATGAGATGTTTGAGAAAAGTTAGTCACCATAGAGATGAGATGTTTGAGAAAAGTTAGTTACCATAGAGATGAGATGTTTGAGAAAAGTTAGTCACCACAGAGATGGAATGTTTGAGAAAAGTTAGTCACCACAGAGATGGAATGTTTGAGAAAAGTTAGTCACCACAGAAATGAGATGTTTGAGAAAAGTTAGTCACCACAGAGATGAGATGTTTGAGAAAAGTTAGTCACCACAGAAATGAGATGTTTGAGAAAAGTTAGTCACCATAGAGATGAGATGTTTGAGAAAAGTTAGTTACCATAGAGATGAGATGTTTGAGAAAAGTTAGTCACCACAGAGATGGAATGTTTGAGAAAAGTTAGTCACCACAGAGATGGAATGTTTGAGAAAAGTTAGTCACCACAGAAATGAGATGTTTGAGAAAAGTTAGTCACCACAGAGATGAGATGTTTGAGAAAAGTTAGTCACCACAGAAATGAGATGTTTGAGAAAAGTTAGTCACCACAGAGATGAGATGTTTGAGAAAAGTTAGTCACCACAGATATGAGATGTTTGAGAAAAGTTAGTCACCACAGAGATGGAATGTTTGAGAAAAGTTAATCACCACGTAGATGAGATGTTTGAGAAAAGTTAGTTACCATAGAGATGAGATGTTTGAGAAAAGTTAGTCACCATAGAGATGAGATGTTTGAGAAAAGTTAGTTACCATAGAGATGAGATGTTTGAGAAAAGTTAGTCACCACAGAGATGGAATGTTTGAGAAAAGTTAGTCACCACAGAGATGGAATGTTTGAGAAAAGTTAGTCACCACAGAAATGAGATGTTTGAGAAAAGTTAGTCACCACAGAGATGAGATGTTTGAGAAAAGTTAGTCACCACAGAAATGAGATGTTTGAGAAAAGTTAGTCACCATAGAGATGAGATGTTTGAGAAAAGTTAGTTACCATAGAGATGAGATGTTTGAGAAAAGTTAGTCACCACAGAGATGGAATGTTTGAGAAAAGTTAGTCACCACAGAGATGGAATGTTTGAGAAAAGTTAGTCACCACAGAAATGAGATGTTTGAGAAAAGTTAGTCACCACAGAGATGAGATGTTTGAGAAAAGTTAGTCACCACAGAAATGAGATGTTTGAGAAAAGTTAGTCACCACAGAGATGAGATGTTTGAGAAAAGTTAGTCACCACAGAGATGAGATGTTTGAGAAAAGTTAGTCACCACAGAGATGAGATGTTTGAGAAAAGTTAGTCACCACAGAAATGAGATGTTTGAGAAAAGTTAGTTACCACAGAGATGAGATGTTTGAGAAAAGTTAATCACCACGTAGATGAAATGTTTGAGAAAAGTTAGTCACCACAGAGATGGAATGTTTGAGAAAAGTTAATCACCACGTAGATGAAATGTTTGAGAAAAGATAGTCACTACAGAGATGAGATGTTTGAGAAAAGTTAGTCACTACAGAGATGAGATGTTTGAGAAAAGTTAGTCACCATAGAAATGAGATGTTTGAGAAAAGTTAGTCACCACAGAGATGAGATGTTTGAGAAAAGTTAGTCACTACAGAGATGAGATGTTTGAGAAAAGTTAGTCACTACAGAGATGAGATGTTTGAGAAAAGTTAGTTACCAAAGAGATGAGATGTTTGAGAAAAGTTAGTCACTACAGAGATGAGATGTTTGAGAAAAGTTAGTCACTACAGAGATGAGATGTTTGAGAAAAGTTAGTCACTACAGAGATGAGATGTTTGAGAAAAGTTAGTTACCAAAGAGATGAGATGTTTGAGAAAAGTTAGTCACCACAGAGATGAGATGTTTGAGAAAAGTTAGTCACCACGTAGATGAGGTGTTTGAGAAAAGCACTTAAAGTGATCAAAGGAGACAGGTTTAGAAATGATGTTGTCAGAGAGAAATTGGGCATTGAATCATTGAAACTGACTTCATGAGAGAGTCTTGAATCCTACTCTGATTGAGTCTTGACCACAGAGAGAGAGAGAATCAATTCTAAACTACATAAAAAAGATAATAAATTTAATGTTTAGCTCATCTGGAAAGCATGCCAACAGATTCTGGACCATACAAAACATAAATGAGGAAATGGAAGAAATGCCTGTGGTAGACCTGGAGTAAGATGGACTGACAATGGGAAATGTTACAGCAACATCCATTGACAATGGTTGAGGCATCAGGAATGGCTAAAGCTAGAACTTTGTATCTCCCTTAACACTTGAAGGTGTATATGTGGCAGTGAAGATAGAAAAGTAGGAACATGACTTGCACAGAAAAGAAATGATCAAAAATAACAAATCCAAAACCTCAACAAAAATTAATGGTAATTTCACTCACCACATTTGATGTAATGAGGAAGATACTATGCAATCCATTTTTGACAATAGAAACAAGAAAAAGAGTTCTTAAATGTTATATAGAGCCAGTCTTAACATATGAATGTGAATCATGGAAAATATGACAACAGACAAGAAAATCACTGGAGTCTGTAGAAATGTGGTTTTACAGAAGAATATTGAGAATACCATGGACAGCTAAGAAGAGTAATTAAAATTTTATGAAAGAGGCCAAAGCAAAAAGAGAGCTAATTTCCAATATTAGGAAGAAACAATCATCATTTTTTGGCCATGCAATGAGAAGAGAACAACTGGAATATATTGTAACAACTGGGAAATTTGAGGGGCGAAGAGATAGAGGGAAGCAAAGAGAAAAAATAACAGACAGCGTAAGAGAATGGCTTGGCAGAAGGTCAACAACAGAAATGAGAAATAACTGTCGAGATCAAAAGTTGTAGAGAGATATGATCACCTACGCCAGCACGTTTGGTACTTGATGATGACCTTTGATGTGAAACTGTGTGGTAGGACTGAAGCTATGAAACATAGACCTCATTGCTGAGTCCAGAATTGATGATGCTTAAATGGTGAACGTTTAAGAAGAAGATGACCAATATTCATCATGACTATTCTCACAATATAATTGAGGCCTTGAAAATGCCTGCCAGATGTTATTTTTAAATATGAATTTTGAAACATGTCGCCCAAATATATTAGTGTCAGATTTGAGTTTGAATATAACAAGTTAACATTTCCTAGGAAGGTTCCATTTCATGAAAATGTGGATGAGAGATGTTACAATTTTCCTCAAAGTAGTTACTAAATTAAAGATAATGATCTTTGCCACTGTGACTAATCTTCAGGAAATACAAAATAAATTCTTCACTTCTATAACATTTATAATACAGTTTGTGACAAATGATGGTCTTCTGAAATGTTTTGAATATCAATGTCTTTGTTTAGTTTAGCTAACAGATTATCTTCACTGCACAACAAACTCCATAATGCTTGTATCTCCTTGTCAACATGTTCCCCAGTATGAAGATGTTACACATTAGAGAAAACAGTGAAGATGGCATCAGTATGAAGATGTCACACATTAGAGAAAGCAGTGAAGATGGCCTCAGTATGAAGATGTCACACATTAAAGAAAGCAGTGAAGATGGCATCAGTATGAAGATGTCACACATTAGAGAAAGCAGTGAAGATGGCCTCAGTATGAAGATGTTACACATTAGAGAAAACAGTGAAGATGGCATCAGTATGAAGATGTCACACATTAGAGAAAGCAGTGAAGATGGCATCAGTATGAAGTTGTCATACACTAGAGAAAGCAGTGAAGATGGCCTCAGTATGAAGATGTTACACATTAGAGAAAGCAGTGAAGATGGCATCAGTATGAAGATGTTACACATTAGAGAAAGCAGTGAAGATGGCATCAGTATGAAGATGTTACACATTAGAGAAAGCAGTGAAGATGACATCAGTATGAAGATGTCACACATTAGAGAAAGCAGTGAAGATGGCCTCAGTATGAAGATGTCACACATTAAAGAAAGCAGTGAAGATGGCATCAGTATGAAGATGTCACACATTAGAGAAAGCAGTGAAGATGGCCTCAGTATGAAGATGTTACACATTAGAGAAAGCAGTGAAGATGGCATCAGTATGAAGATGTCACACATTAGAGAAAGCAGTGAAGATGGCATCAGTATGAAGTTGTCACACACTAGAGAAAGCAGTGAAGATGGCCTCAGTATGAAGATGTCACACACTGGAGAAAGCAGTGAAGATGGTCTCAGTATGAAGATGTCACACACTAGAGAAAGCAGTGAAGATGGTCTCAGTATGAAGATGTCACACACTAGAGAAGGCACTGAAGTTGGCCTCAGTATGAAGATGTCACACACTGGAGAAAGCAGTGAAGATGGTCTCAGTATGAAGATGTCACACACTGGAGAAAGCAGTGAAGATGGTCTCAGTATGAAGATGTCACACACTAGAGAAGACACTGAAGATGGCCTCAGTATGAAGATGCCACACACTAGAGAAAGCAGTGAAGATGGCCTCAGTATGAAAATGTCACACACTAGAGAAAGCAGTGAAGATGGCCTCAGTATGAAGATGTCACACACTAGAGAAGGCACTGAAGATGGCCTCAGTATGAAGATGTCACACACTGGAGAAAGCAGTGAAGATGGCCTCAGTATGAAGATGTCACACACTAGAGAAAGCAGTGAAGATAGCCTCAGTATGAAGATGTCACACACTAGAGAAGGCACTGAAGATGGCCTCAGTATGAAGATGTCACACACTGGAGAAAGCACTGAAGATGGTCTCAGTATGAAGATGTCACACACTAGAGAAGGCACTGAAGATGGCCTCAGTATGAAGATGTCACAAACTGGTGAAAGCAGTGAAGATGGCATCAGTATGAAGATGCCACACACTAGAGAAAGCAGTAAAGATGGCCTCAGTATAAAGATGCCACATACTAGTGAAAGCACTGAAGATGGCATCAGTATGAAGATGCCACACACTAGAGAAAGCAGTGAAGATGGCCTCAGTATGAAGATGCCACACACCAGTGAAAGCACTGAAGATGGCCTCAGTATGAAGATGGCCTCAGTATGAAGATGCCACACACTAGAGAAAGCAGTGAAGATGGCCTCAGTATGAAGATGCCACACACCAGTGAAAGCACTGACGATGGCCTCAGTATGAAGATGCCACACACTAGTGAAAGCAGTGAAGATGGCTTCAGTATGAAGATGCCACACACTAGAGAAAGCAGTGAAGATGGCCTCAGTATGAAAATGCCACACACCAGTGAAAGCACTGAAGATGGCCTCAGTATGAAGATGCCACACACTAGAGAAAGCAGTGAAGATGGCCTCAGTATGAAGATGCCACACACTAGAGAAAGCAGTGAAGATGGCATCAGTATGAAGTTGTCACACACCAGTGAAAGCACTGAAGATGGCCTCAGTATGAAGATGTCACACACTAGAGAAAGCAGTGAAGATTGCCTCAGTATGAAGATGCCACACACTAGTGAAAGCAGTGAAGATGGCCTCAGTATGAAGATGCCACACACTAGAGAAAGCAGTGAAGATGGTCTCAGCTTAGATTCATGAACTCCGTAGCATTGGCGAAAATTGACCTCATCATTTAGTCACCTCGTATAACATGCATGACAGGTGACAGTGGCTTGCATGACAGGTTACAGTGACATGCAGGACAGGTGACATCCATGACAAGTGGCAGTGACATGCATGACAGTGGCCAGTATGACAGGTGACATGCATGGCAGGTGACAGTGACCAATATGACAGGTGACATGCGTGACAGTGACCTGCATGACAGGTGACCTGCATGACAGGTGACATGCATGACAGGTGACAGTGGCCAGTATGACAGGTGACATGCATGGTAGGTGACAGTGACCTGCATGACAGGTGATATGCATAACAGGTGTCAGTGACATGCATGACAAGTGACAATGACAAGTGACAGTGACTATATTCTTCTCTCTCCGGTAGCCACACATGTAGGGCTCAATGCAGTGATTCACCAAAAAGAAAATGCCTGAAAGTTGAATTGCTGTCTAAAATCCCCAAAAGGAGAAAAGCCTAGAAAGAACTGCCAGATATGACCAACTGCTATTTTTATAACACTGGCAGCATTTGACTTGTGCTATTTCCACAATTATCTTGTCTTTCACTAAATTATTTTTAATGAATTATACCCACAAGTGATATAGTTTGGGCCATAAAGGAAGATTTTCATTGGCAGGTCAAAATCAGCCATCATCATTAGGTGCCATGCCTATGGATGTAGACGATCATATCCTTCCATGGAATCCTGTTCTCAAGTACACCTTTAATAGATAGTTTTTTTTCTTCTTTCTGTTAACTATATGTAGTGATATGTTCTACAATAGTTAATTTTATTTTAATTAAGGAAAGCGAAGATATTGTAAGTGGAATAAGAAGAGTTTAACAAAATATATCATCATGACAAGAAGGTGATGGTGTGACCGTCTTTTTTTTCTTTCTTTCTTTCTTCTATCTGTCTTGTTTCTTTCTTTTTATCTGTCTTGTTACTCGTGATCTTGTATTCTTGAGCGCGTTAGTGCTTGTTGATGTCCACCCTGTGCCGCCGTGGAGAGGTACCCTCGCGTACTGATAACCATGCTAATTATCAACACTTAAGAACACATGTGATCTCTGATCGGCAGCCTTCTTGGTTTATTGTTTCTTCTACTAGTCAGTTCTTACAGATTCATACATCTTGATAAAACAATCAAAGTTTATTTATTCAATTCCACTCTTACTTCACCCTCTATTTATTATTCTATCTTTTTCTCATCCTATATTTATTATTATTCACTACTATCCCATGTTGGACCATTCCCCATCGAACGACCCATCCTATTCTAACTATCTCTGTCGACAACTAATTCAATCTGGTCCGTTCCCCATCGAACAGACCTCCGTATTCTAACTATTTCTGTTGCCGGCTCTGTTAGCAATCGTCCATTCGCAAATATCTGTCGCTGAGTTCATCTGATTAATTCTCCTCTGCTGGTCAATCCTGTTCTCATGCCCTTCCTTTGAATCGGGCTATCCCTTGGGTTCAATCTCAGCCGCTTCGCTTCATATTTCTCTACAATCACTCTTGCCTTCCATGGCTCTCAATTAGTCAACTGCTCTGTATCGCTGCCGATGTCCAACTGACTCTATTCGTTGTTCCTTCCCAACCGTCTCTCGCTCACTACGTCATTATCTTTCTTTCTCATCACTTCTCTCCCTCTGCGTACCGCACTGCACTAATTCTACTTCCACACCCCTTGGTGTGCAATTCCCTTCTATAATGGTAGTATAGGAGTGACATAAAAAGATTGACAAGTATTTACCATGAAAGCCTGTAAGAACATCACAAATTTGCAAATGCTTTGCTCACAAGTTTAACTTGAACATGATTCTTCTGTTGTACAAGTTCATTAGAAGAAATGTAATGTTTAGTAACATTTGTGGGTAAAATGTCACCAGACAATGTCATGTTTTTTTTTTTCAGATTCAGTCAGGCACAATTTGTACATAGGCATTACTCTATTAGAACATCATTACTCTATTGAAACGTCATTACTCTATTAGAACATCATTACTCTGTTGAAACATCATTATTCTATTAGAACATCATTACTCTATTAAAACATCATTACTCTATTAGAACATCATTACTCTATTAGAACATCATTACTCTATTAAAACATCATTACTCTATTAAAACATTATTACTCTATTAAAGCATCATTACTCTATTAAAACAGCATTACTCTGTCAAAACATCATTACCCTGTCAAACATCATTACCCTGTCAAAACATCATTACTCTGTGAAAACATCATTTCTCTGTTAAAACATCATTACTCTATTAAAACATCATTACTAAAGAAATCAGATGAAGTTTGAGAATTCACACTTTTTATGTGGTGTCACTAATTGGAATCACTCTCATAAAATACCACTTTTAAGAATGAGTGGAATGTTCTAATAAACTCAGGTTGTTGTCAGACATAAACTGATGCAAGATTTATAAAATTGTAACTAAAGTGCTACTGTGAAATGGCAGGTGTGACAAGAATACTTCTGATAGTGAAGTAGCAACAAGACAAACACTAGAGTCTCTCAGAAAGTACCATCAAGACAAGATACTGACATTTCCAAGACAGACATTGCAACCATCTTTAATTTGTAAAACTTTTTATTACTACAATTATGTGTTCATGGCCAATATAACTGCAAGACTAGAATTATGAACTCGCTGATTGCTTATTGTTTGTTTGTTATTTTGCCTCATACCCATTATAACATGATGAAGACACTTCTGATTGTCTTTATTTATTGTGTTGGTTTGAGAATCTTTTATTCCTGTCAGTGAAATTTGTTTATTTGTTTTATTATTGTTTTTTGCTGAGAGATCATAGTAGACTCCGAAGTCATCATTATCATCTGAAAGTGTCCTCCTAGTCATCATTATCATCTGAAAGTGTCCTCCTAGTCATCATTATCATCTGAAAGTATCATCCTAGTCATCATTATCATCTGAAAGTGTCCTCCTAGTCATAATTATCATCTGAAAGTGTCCTCTTAGTCATCATTATCATCTGAAAGTGTCCTCTTAGTCATCATTATCATCTGAAAGTGTCCTCCTAGTCATCATTATCATCTGAAAGTGTCCTCTTAGTCATCATTATCATCTGAAAGTGTCCTCTTAGTCATCATTATCATCTGAAACTGTCCTCCTAGTCATCATTATCATCTGAAAGTGTCCTCCTAGTTATCATTATCATCTGAAAGTGTCCTCCTAGTCATCATTATCATCTGAAAGTGTCCTCCTAGTCATCATTATCATCTGAAAATGTCCTCCTAGTCATCATTATCATCTGAAAGTGTCCTCCTAGTCATCATTATCATCTGAAAGTGTCCTCCTAGTCATCATTATCATCTGAAAGTGTCCTCCTAGTCATCATTATCATCTGAAAGTGTCCTCCTAGTCATCATTATCATCTGAAAGTGTCCTCCTAGTCATCATTATCATCTGAAAGTGTCCTCCTAGTCATCATTATCATCTGAAAGTGTCCTCCTAGTCATCATTATCATCTGAAAGTGTCCTCCTAGTCATCATTATCATCTGAAAGTGTCCTCTTAATCATCATTATCACCTGAAAGTGTCCTCCTAGTCATCATTATCATCTGAAAGTGTCCTCCTAGTCATCATTATCATCTGAAAGTGTCCTCCTAGTCATCATTATCATCTGAAAGTGTCCTCCTAGTCATCATTATCATCTGAAAGTGTCCTCTTAGTCATCATTATCATGTGAAAGTGGCCTCCTAGTCATCATTATCATCTGAAAGTGTCCTCCTAGTCATCATTATCATGTGAAAGTGTCCTCCTAGTCATCATTATCATCTGAAAGTGTCCTCCTAGTCATCATTATCATGTGAAAGTGGCCTCCTAGTCATCATTATCATCTGAAAGTGTCCTCCTAGTCATCATTATCATGTGAAAGTGTCCTCCTAGTCATCATTATCATCTGAAAGTGTCCTCCTAGTCATCATTATCATCTGAAAGTGACCTCCTAGTCATCATTATCATCTGAAAGTGTCCTCCTAGTCATCATTATCATGTGAAAGTGTCCTCCTAGTCATCATTATCATCTGAAAGTGTCCTCCTAGTCATCATTATCATCTGAAAGTGTCCTCCTAGTCATCATTATCATCTGAAAGTGTCCTCCTAGTCATCATTATCATCTGAAAGTGTCCTCCTAGTCATCATTATCATCTGAAAGTGTCCTCCTAGTCATCATTATCATCTGAAAGTGTCCTCCTAGTCATCATTATCATCTGAAAGTGTCCTCCTAGTCATCATTATCATCTGAAAGTGTCCTCCTAGTCATCATTATCATCTGAAAGTGTCCTCCTAGTCATCATTATCATGTGAAAGTGTCCTCCTAGTCATCATTATCATGTGAAAGTGTCCTCCTAGTCATCATTATCATCTGAAAGTGTCCTCCTAGTCATCATTATCATCTGAAAGTGTCCTCCTAGTCATCATTATCATCTGAAAGTGTCCTCCTAGTCATCATTATCATCTGAAAGTGTCCTCCTAGTCATCATTATCATCTGAAAGTGTCCTCCTAGTCATCATTATCATCTGAAAGTGTCCTCCTAGTCATCATTATCATGTGAAAGTGGCCTCCTAGTCATCATTATCATCTGAAAGTGTCCTCCTAGTCATCATTATCATCTGAAAGTGTCCTCCTAGTCATCATTATCATGTGAAAGTGTCCTCCTAGTCATCATTATCATCTGAAAGTGTCCTCCTAGTCATCATTATCATCTGAAAGTGTCCTCCTAGTCATCATTATCATCTGAAAGTGTCCTCCTAGTCATCATTATCATGTGAAAGTGTCCTCTTAATCATCATTATCACCTGAAAGTGTCCTCCTAGTCATCATTATCATGTGAAAGTGTCCTCTTAATCATCATTATCATCTGAAAGTGTCCTCCTAGTCATCATTATCATCTGAAAGTGTCCTCCTAGTCATCATTATCATGTGAAAGTGTCCTCTTAATCATCATTATCATCTGAAAGTGTCCTCCTAGTCATCATTATCATCTGAAAGTGTCCTCCTAGTCATCATTATCATGTGAAAGTGTCCTCTTAATCATCATTATCATCTGAAAGTGTCCTCCTAGTCATCATTATCATCTGAAAGTGTCCTCCTAGTCATCATTATCATGTGAAAGTGTCCTCCTAGTCATCATTATCATCTGAAAGTGTCCAACCCACAAGGAACCAAAGGGAGTAAAAAGCTGGCCAGAGGGCGCTGAAGTGGAGCAAAAACTTATGTGGCCGCCATTACAATCTGGAAATAAATGTCATCTTTATCGTGGCAATTGGCCTGCAAGTCTGACCTCATGAATTAAAGAACATAAAGAGGGCTTCTACAGGGGTGGGGTGGGTGGAGTTGTTGCAACAGTAAAAATAAAAGTGCCCAACAACGGGGTAAGCCGTGCGAGTGAGAGCTACTTACAAAGCTCTATCCTCAAGGGAGGATGTTTGGAAAACAAACCACTGCTGCCTAAAAGTTACCACTGGGAGAAGTAAAGCAATGGGAGACCACCCAGCCTATCAAAGATGGAGTGTATTAGCAACTGTACAGGTCTAAGTCAGAGAGTTTTGTTGATGGTACCCTCTTACAAGTCTCTATCAATAGAAGTCAAAGAGGTTTTGGTGATGGTACTCTCTAACAAGTCTCTATCAATAGAAGTCAGAGAGGTTTTGGTGATGGCACTCTCTAACAAGTCTCTATCAATAGAAGTCAGAGAGGTTTTGGTGATGGCACTCTCTAACAAGTCTCTATCAATAGAAGTCAAAGAGGTTTTGGTGATGGCACTCTCTAACAAGTCTCTATCAATAGAAGTCAAAGAGGTTTTGGTGATGGTACTCTCTAACAAGTCTCTATCAATAGAAGTCAGAGAGGTTTTGGTGATGGCACTCTCTAACAAGTCTCTATCGATAGAAGTCAAAGAGGTTTTGGTGATGGTACTCTCTAACAAGTCTCTATCAATAGAAGTCAGAGAGGTTTTGGTGATGGCACTCTCTAACAAGTAGCTATCAATAGAAGTCAAAGAGGTTTTGGTGATGGTACTCTCTAACAAGTCTCTATCAATAGAAGTCAAAGAGGTTTTGGTGATGGTACTCTCTAACAAGTCTCTATCAATAGAAGTCAGAGAGGTTTTGGTGATGGCACTCTCTAACAAGTAGCTATCAATAGAAGTCAAAGAGGTTTTGGTGATGGTACTCTCTAACAAGTCTCTATCAATAGAAGTCAAAGAGGTTTTGGTGATGGTACTCTCTAACAAGTAGCTATCAATAGAAGTCAAAGAGGTTTTGGTGATGGCACTCTCTAACAAGTAGCTATCAATACAAGTCAAAGAGGTTTTGGTGATGGCACTCTCTAACAAGTAGCTATCAATAGAAGTCAGAGAAGTTTTGGTGATGGCACTCTCTAACAAGTCTAAAGAGGTTTTGGTGATGGTACTCTCTAACAAGTCTCTATCAATAGAAGTCAGAGAGGTTTTGGTGATGACACTCTCTAACAAGTAGCTATCAATAGAAGTCAGAGAGGTTTTGGTGATGGCACTCTCTAACAAGTCTCTATCAATAGAAGTCAAAGAGGTTTTGGTGATGGTACTCTCTAACAAGTCTCTATCAATAGAAGTCAGAGAGGTTTTGGTGATGGTACTCTCTAACAAGTCTCTATCAATAGAAGTCAGAGAGGTTTTGGTGATGGTACTCTCTAACAAGTAGCTATCAATAGAAGTCAGAGAGGTTTTGGTGATGGTACTCTCTAACAAGTCTCTATCAATAGAAGTCAGAGAGGTTTTGGTGATGGTACTCTCTAACAAGTCTCTATCAATAGAAGTCAAAGAGGTTTTGGTGATGGTACTCTCTAACAAGTCTCTATCAATAGAAGTCAGAGAAGTTTTGGTGATGGTACTCTCTAACAAGTCTCTATCAATAGAAGTCAGAGAGGTTTTGGTGATGGTACTCTCTAACAAGTCTCTATCAATAGAAGTCAGAGAAGTTTTGGTGATGGTACTCTCTAACAAGTCTCTATCAATAGAAGTCAGAGAAGTTTTGGTGATGGTACTCTAACAAGTAGCTATCAATAGAAGTCAGAGAGGTTTTGGTGATGGTACTCTCTAACAAGTCTCTATCAATAGAAGTCAAAGAGGTTTTGGTGATGGTACTCTCTAACAAGTCTCTATCAATAGAAGTCAAAGAGGTTTTGGTGATGGTACTCTCTAACAAGTCTCTATCAATAGAAGTCAGAGAGGTTTTGGTGATGGTACTCTCTAACAAGTCTCTATCAATAGAAGTCAAAGAGGTTTTGGTGATGGTACTCTCTAACAAGTCTCTATCAATAGAAGTCAAAGAGGTTTTGGTGATGGCACTCTCTAAATGCCTGGAAAACATGGGTGCCATCTTCTCGGAAATCACTTCTCTGTAAGTGACTAACAAATCTCATCTGTTTTATTGAATTGTCTTTTAATGATTCGTTGTTCATGTTCAGCTTTGAGAAAGCAGCATTTCTGCCTCACCTAAGATAAATTCTAGTATATTTCTTATCGATCACCTGTACCATGAATTTAGCAAGCAGGCTAATGATGTCTTTTTTTATCAAGCAATTACGGGTTTAACCACAGAGGTATGATGTCTGAGAAAAGCACCTGGAGTGACCAGATGAAACAGAATTAGAAACGAGGTTATAAGAGAAAGAATGGACATTGAACCAGTCTTAGACTACATATCATCATCATCATCAAGTACCGGGCCTGCTGGCATAGGTGATCATGTGTCTCCACAACTTTCGATCACGACAATTATTTATCATTTCTGTTGTTGACCTTCTGCCAAGCCATTCTCTTAAGTTGTCTGGTATCTTTTCTATTTGCTTCCTTCTATCTCTTCGTCCTTCAATTTTCCCAGTTGTTACAATATATTCCAGTTGTTCTCTTCTCATTACATGGCCAAAAAATGATGATTGTTTCTACCTAATATTGGAAATTAGCTCTCTTTTTGCTTTGGTCTCTTTCAGAACATTTTCATTATTCTTCTTAACTGTCTACGGTATTCTCAACATTCTTCTGTAAAACCACATTTCTACAGACTCCAGTGATTTTCTTGTCTGTTGTCCTATTGTCCAAGATTCACATCCATATGTTAAGACTGGCTCTACATAACATTTAAGAACTCTTTTTCTTGTTTCTATTGTCAAAAATGGATTGCATAGTATCTTCCTCACTTTTTGGAAAGCTGATTAGACTAAATATAGAGACAACAAATAAAATGGTTTTCCTCTCTAGATAGATTGCCAACCGATTCTTTACCATACAAGACATGTATTAAAAGTGGAGAAGGCAGGCCCAGAGTATGATTGACAGATAACATCAAAGAAACACTACAATAACATCAATTGGTAAAGGTTGAAGCTGTCTTTGTATTCCCCTCGATATCCAAATAGGTGCAAGAGGAAATGAAGAAAGAAAGAGGGAGGGAGGGAGAAAGAAAGAAAGGGCGGGAGGAATAAAGAGAGGGAGGGAGGGAGGAAGAAAGAAAGAAGGGGGGAAGGTGGGAGGAAGGAAGGAAGGAAATTGTTAGTCATTTAAAATTCCAGGCAACTAGAAAGATGGGGACAACATACAAAGTTTGAGCATTAAACAGCAGATGATCCAGAATCTTTTAAAGAAATAAATTGATCAATCATTGCTGATAAGTAAGTAATCTCGCTCTAACCAAGATCAGTCATGGATCATTGGAAGGCCTTCAATCGAATATTCGTAAATATGGATAACAAGAATGTTTCTTGCTGTAATGAATATTCATAAGTGTGGATAACAAGAATGTTTCTTGCTGTAATGAATATTCATATTTGTGAATATCTAGGATTTTTATTTAAATGTCAAATGAAGATATCTGTGGAAATTGGACAACTTAATCAAATGAAGATATCTGTGGAAATTGGGCAACTTAATCAAATGAAGATATCTGTGGAAATTGGGCAACTTAATCAAATGAAGATATCTGTGGAAATTGGACAACTTAATCAAATGAAGATATATGTGGAAAATGGGCAACTTAATCAAATGAAGATATATGTGGAAATTGGGCAACTTAATCAAATGAAGATATCTGTGGAAATTGGGCAACTTAATCAAATGAAGATATCTGTGGAAATTGGGCAACTTAATCAAATGAAGATATCTGTGGAAATTGGGCAACTTAATCAAATGAAGATATATGTGGAAATTGGGCAACTTAATCAAATGAAGATATCTGTGAAATTGAGCAATTTAATCAAATGAATATATCTCTGGAAATTGGGCAACTTAATCAAATGAAGATATATGTGGACAATTGGGCAACTTAATCAATGAAGATATCTGTGTGGACAATTAGGCAACTTAATCAATGAAGATATATGTGGACAATTGGGCAACTTAATCAATGAAGATATCTGTGGAAATTGGGCAATTTAATCAAATGAAGATATATGTGGACAATTGGGCAACTTAATCAAATGAAGATATCTGTGTGGACAATTAGGCAACTTAATCAATGAAGATAAATCATTGTGGACAGGTAGGCCGCTCATCAAATAAAGATCCATTATTTGTGGACAGTTAGGCCACTTAACAAAGATCCATCATTGTGGACAGTTAGGCCGCTCATCAAAGATCCATCATTGTAGACAGTTAGGCCACTTAACAAAGATCCATCATTGTGGACAGTTAGGCCACGTAACAAAGATCCATCATTGTGGACAGTTAGGCCACTTAACAAAGATCCATCATTGTGGACAGTTAGGCCACTCATCAAAGATCCATCATTGTGAACAGTTAGGCCACTTATCAAAGATCCATCATTGTGAACAGTTAATCCACTTATCAAAGATCCATCATTGTGAACAGTTAGGCCACTTATCAAAGATCCATCATTGTGGACAGTTAGGCCACTTATCAAAGATCCATCATTGTGGACAGTTAGGTCACTTATCAAAGATCCATCATTGTGAACAGTTAGGTCACTTATCAAAGATCCATCATTGTGAACAGTTAATCCACTTATCAAAGATCCATCATTGTGAACAGTTAGGCCACTTATCAAAGATCCATCATTGTGGACAGTTAGGCCACTTATCAAAGATCCATCATTGTGGACAGTTAGGTCACTTATCAAAGATCCATCATTGTGAACAGTTAGGCCACTTATCAAAGATCCATCATTGTAGACAGGCCGCTCATCAAAGATTCATCAAAGATCCATCATAGTTCCAGGACACATTGTAGTCGGATGTGAATTACATAATCATTGCATCGTTTAGCACAAGTAGCGAAGAAGTTGCTGAAATGGACACCAAAGGCTCAACACCCCGATAAAGTTAGAAATATCGTTAATGCAACAAGCACGACTCACGATGATAGTCCTAAGTGCTTTTTAAACGCCAATTTCTGTGATTTCTCCTGGCTTGTGCACTGGTCATGTTTACGAACCAAACAGTCATTAAGAAATATAACATCAGACGACATTCACTTATAATCGAGTTTATTTTTTATCAGATGTTAAAAGACAGTAGATTATACAAAGGTCTGTTACTTAAAATAAAAATAAAAATCGTCTGATTCGACTTATGCTAACATTTGACCTTTGGTTACTTGCATAAATTAAACAACGTCAAACATTCATCTTTTCGTTTCGTCTTCACGTTACTCGTTGGCCTGCGGAAGCATTAAGAAAACAATTAAGTTGTAATATATAAATGAATTTAAATGGGTTTTTGGTAGGTACACAGATGTATGCACATATGTTTTCATCATCATTGAGTGCCGTCCTCGCAACGAAGGTTGGCTACCATGGAGCGCTATTCCACTCTGTCCCTTGCTTTGATGGTGCAGATTGTCATAGGCTGACTTGTCCATCTTTTGATGTTACTCGTCCATGTTAGTCTTGGTCTGCCTTTGATTCTTTTACCTTATATTTTCCCTTCCAATATTACTTTTATTAGGCTGTTGTGTCTTTTAACATACCCCAAAAATGTCATTTGTCTTGTTCTAATTGTGTTTAGTAGTTCTATTTTCATTTTTAGTTGTGCTAAAACTTCATCGTTTCTTTTCTTTTCTTTCTATCCAATTCGACCTATTCTTCTATAAGTCCACATTTCAATGGCTTCAATTTTCTGTTCTGTTTTCTGGTCTAATGTCCATGTTTTTGCACCATACATGAATATTGAGAAGATGTAACATTTTGCTGTTCTTAGTTATAGTCTAATGTTGAGAATACCATGGACAGCTAAGAAGAGTAATGAAAATGTACTGAAAGAGGTCAAAGCAAAAAGAGAGCTGGTTTCCAATATTAGGAAGAAATAATCATCATTCTGTGGCCATGTAATGAGAAGAGAACAACTGGAATATATTGTAACAACTGGAAACATTGAGGAACGAAGAGATAGAGGGAAGCAAAGAGAGAAAATACCAGATAGCTTAAGAGAATGGCTTGACAGAAGGTCAACAACAGAAATGATAAAGAACTGTCGAGATCAAAAGTTGTGGAGAGACATGGCACCTACGCCAGTAGGCCCTGTACTTGATGATGATGATGAGGCGGGAATTATTTCCAGTTTTTTTAATTACAGTTATATTTTATTATATCTCTCTGGCAGTTTCCTGTCATGCGCCTAACACATTTAATTTCTGTAGTGGTTATTTTTTTTTTATTGTTCTTGAATCGATCTTCTAGGTCTCGCC
This sequence comes from Megaustenia siamemsis, assembly GCA_032433765.1. Classification (NCBI taxonomy): domain Eukaryota; kingdom Metazoa; phylum Mollusca; class Gastropoda; order Stylommatophora; family Ariophantidae; genus Megaustenia; species Megaustenia siamemsis. The sequence goes on from JAVIAB010000101.1 coordinate 26,092,784, forward strand.
TTGGTGGCACACCGATAGAATGAAGAAACGTGTATGTGAACATATTTGTCAGTGTATAGGTCTCACATTGGTGGCACAACGATGGAATGAAGAAACGTGTATGTGAACATATTTGTCAGTGTATAGGTCTCACATTGGTGGCACAACGATGGAATGAAGAAACGTGTATGTGAACATATTTGTCAGTGTATAGGTCTCACATTGGTGGCACAACGATGGAATGAAGAAACGTGTATGTGAACATATTTGTCAGAAGTGTAGATACATGAATACTTATATTTAAACCTGTAGAAATTATATATATTTTCATATGTGCATTGGTATGTATGCAAACTATCTGTTTCCTCACTTTCTTATGTGGACATAGACTCTCTATCCTCTAACTTTTCAATCAAATTGGATGGACACGACTCTTTCAACCTCTCATAATATCTGCTAGGTTATATTAGATCGTAGTTGCCATTCACAGAATTCATTGTCCCAGTAGGTAATTAAAATTACGCCATTATTGGTCGTAATTGGGAGCCGCGATAGCTCAGTGGTTAATGAACTGGACTACAAAGGACAAGAGGTAGGGTTCGATCCCAACCGACGTCTTCCGGTTCACCCAGCCTTTAATGAGCATAGAACTTTTTCTGGGAAAGTAAAGCGGCACGGGCGTAATACCGACCACATTACCCCAAAAATCATGTGCTGAGGGTCTGTAAAATGTATGGTCACTAACACAATATTCTCTATACTGAACTTGACGGGGTAATTGACTTACTTTTTACTATTGGTCGTAATTGCCACTTTATTCTTGGAGCGTTCTATTTCTAGGCTATCAACCCGACACATGTTTCATGAACGGGATCTCTAGCTTATCAGGCGGATAGAGTTGCTTCTCTTCAAATTTAAATTGACTTTCCTCGTGGAGAGCTGTTGGCCGGGTCGATCAAAGCCAGTTCTCCACGATATTGTATTCGGAGGCTTGAATCACTTTACGCTTACATTGATTAATCCCATCGAAATTGAAATTTAAAAGTCTGACCCGAACATCTCGGGGCGACTGCATTAGACATGCGGCCCTTATTCTCGAGTTTCACAGAAAAAAACCCGGCACGCCCCATAAATAAAAAAAAAATCCGCAACGATATTTTAAGTACGTTATTTTTTTAAGTTTGTGTCTATTCTATTCTATTCTATTCTATTCTATTCTATTCTATTCTATTCTATTCTATTCATGGAACTAGTTTCATTGCGGTGGGGAATTTCCCAAACCCGCCGAATTTGTGTCTGATCGTGTGTTGTCTTATTCTCGTCAAAGATCTTTGCCGATCGTGTAGTTATTGAGTTATTTGCGGGTCATCATCATTGCACTCCGAACATGTCCATAGGTGCTCAGATCCCCTCCTAAGTTATTGAGTTATTTGCGGGTCATCATCATTGCACTCCAAACATGTCTATAGGTGCTCAGATCCCCTCCTCAGCAATTCCCTCAGTGTCCAGCGACTGACGACTCCAGTTCTATGTTGGTTGATAAGTCTTCTTACACGGCCACTAAGTTTCTCATTTCTGGCTGTGCCCATCTTAACTCCCATCTCCATCATCCGAAGAAGTGACGTGGATCTGTGTTTGTCGAAGTTCTGTGCTCTTTCCACATCTCAGAGGGCATTGATGATGTCCGCGCGATCCATTTGTTGCCCGTCCTCAACGACAGCGCAGCTAGCCAACCTGTCCGCTCTTTCATTTCCCCGTACTCCCGCATGTCCAGGGACAAAGACAAAGGTGACCTTACGTACGTATTTTGGATTTCTGCAACGACTCTACCCATTGCATGCGTACAAAGCCCGCCTCCACTTTTTTTTATCATGCTCATCGAATCACTCAGTATACATGCGTGGATGTAGTCTTGTGACTCTAACTATTTGAATGCCTTGGTCACTGCCATCACCTCCATTGTCATGCTACTCGTTGTCATGACGTATGCACCACTGTCTTCGTAGACTATTCTGCCTGCCGAGCGTGGTGCAAATGTCCATGCACTTCTTTGGTGTCGTCTTACAGATCCGTCTGTATAGATGACTGCATCTTTCTCATCGTGTCATCGCAGATGAGACCGTTGACCTCAGCATTAACCACGACCTGGTTCTGTTCCCTACTTTTCCTGTCGAGTGTGACAATACACGAGAAAGTTCCCTTGAACGACGTAGGCACCGGTATCCACTCCTCACCAACGCTGATATTGGTAAGCCCACAGACCTGTTTGATGACATCTTCTGCTCGGCCCACCCATGATTTGCCTCTTTTTAGCCTGGTACCTTTCCCGGTGTTGAGCACGTGGTGCAATGGATGCTCTGTATCTGTACCAATCTTCAGGTATGCTCGTGCTCTCCAGATCTTGATTCTGTCACCCATGGTTGGAAAGTCAAGAAGATACCTCATTGCTACACAGGGAGTGTCCCTTGTACATCCCAAGATAATGCGCATGGCTTCATTTTGTATTTTCTCCAGCCTATCAATTTGAGTCATACTGACAGTAAAAATTGCCAGGTCATACTCGATATTTGCGAGGACTAATCCATGGAACAGAAGAGTAAGTAGCCTCTGCTCGATGTTGGCAGCTGCCATGACCTTCAAGGCGGCTAATCCTTTGCTGGATTTTGTTATCACGTGGTCGACGTGGTCCCGAAAACACAGGCTGCGATCAAACTTAACTCCGAGGTATGTCATCAACTTGTCCCTGGTCACCACATTAGCTCCCATTCGTACTACCGGTGTGGTCGTATTAACGATATGATTGTTAAGGGAGAACCATGAAACTAATGCTTTATTAGGATTAACCAAGGCACCTGAAACCCCACACCAGGAAGAAATGCGATCGAGTTCGTCTTGCATTGTGGAGCCGATTCTCCGTCTGTCGCTTCCCTGTCGATATACCAGAATATCATCAGCAAAAGTCATAGTTCTTCCCCTCCCATCCAGCTGTTGTTCCGTGATCGTTATTGTGTACACGTTAAATAGAACTGGTGACAATGGTGAGCCTTGTGGCAGCCCAGGACAAATGGATGTTGGCTCGGAAGACCAACTTCCACAACTGACTATCACCTTCCTCTGAAACAGTGCCGCGGCGATCCATCTAATGAGGAAGGGGTGCACCGCCAGTTTGAGGAGCATATACATGAGATATTCAAATGATACCCTGTTGGATACATCCTCCAGATCTATAGCAGCAGCACATGTCTCCTCTCGTCTGTGGAAGCCTTCGAAGATGTCATAAGCAAAGACTGCCGCATTGAGCCATGTCTCTTTGTTATATCTATAACCTCCGAGTGTGGGTGGGAATACGCGTTTCTGTTCAAGGTGGCAGGTGAGGACACGGGCAACTATTTTCTCCAGCAGCTTGCCCGCAGTGTTCTGCATTGTGATGATTCTGTAGGCACTGATCTGAGAATGGTCCTTGTTTTGCTTCGGTAGCGGTAGTAAGTAGTTGTATAGCCACTCCTCCTTAATCTTGCCACTCCGAATGCTGGCATTAAACTAATTGGCCAGTTTAGTCAAGTCGTCATCAGCTAAATCGCCTATGTCATCGAACCGAACACCATCTGGACCAGGAGCAGTGTTGTGTGACATTTTAAGTGTCGTGCAAATGGTATCGGTTGTGATTGTGAGATCTTCTTCCAGCACTACATCCTTACACAATTTTGACAGCGATCCCCGTATCCTCATTATTACAGTCTCATTTCTTTGGTCCGTGTGCTCAATGTAGTAGGCAAGCAGGGCCTTCTCTTTGCTCTCATCAGATTTGTGTCATATCCAGCTTGTGCTCTGAAAGTCTGGTATGCCTCTGTGTCGTGTTGTGCCATTCATGCTCTGATGATCGTGTAGTTTTGTGAGGACAGTTATTGTAGCAACACTTCCACAGCTGTCTTGCTATCGGATGAGCTGAGTATCTATACACAATTAAACGTCACTAGTTTGTGTTTGAATGTAATATCTTTCTCGTTGTAGAAAACCCTCAGCCATAATGTGCTATGTATTGTGACAACTATTATCGTTGTAAAACTCTAGCCACACCGTTTACAAGATTGCATTTCATATTTTCTATCACTAAAATCTATGCTTACAGTAGCACTTATACCTCTCCACATTAAGTATGGCGGATAGGCGACAGGAACCGTTGAGGCTCTGTCTGAAAAGTGTTCCTTGTTGCATTTTCCTCATATTCCAAGCCCAGCTTGCTGCCACTGGCACGGGCGCTTGAGCAATTATGGATTTTAATTGGTTTGCGGTGATACCGGAGCCTTTGATTAACCATAACTAATCATGGCTGCTTCTCTGTTTCATGTTTCGCCATAATCTTGTCACATTTATCCCCTGCCTGGATTATTCTTATCTCTTGATCGACCAAACAAGATGACCAAATGCTTACATTAGATCCCTTTTTTTCAAAGCTAGGGGTTAAATTGTAACATTGAGCCTTGAAGGTAAGAGAGGCAGCTTTATAATTTAGATTACCTGTTTAGAACCAGCCTGTTGATGTGATATACGATATGTTTGTTGTATGGGTTTCTAACATCTTTCTGGAATAAACGAAGTCCACACTTAAACAAATTAGCAATGGAGCACGTGACCACCTCTGTCTCGTAGGTGTACACACACACACACAAATTATTTTGACGGCATTATCCAATTACTGGCGTCTGTGGGGGGGGGGGAGAGGAGGGAGGAGGGGCACGTAGAACTAGAGAATAAAGGCTACTTGTCCTGAAGAGTCGACCCGAGGTGTTCGGGTCTGAGTTTTTATTTGACCTCTGATAGAAAATAATCTCGTAGAGTAGATGACAGAGACACAATAGCAAGAATTTGCCATACATTTGTTTCTTTTCTTCTGAAAGACCTAAGTATACGACATGCTGAAACCTGCAATGTCGACATTCTTATATACATGCAGGATGTCGTAAAATCATTCACAATAACGTTGGTCCACCTGGAGAGTTCTTAGTTTTAAGGATAATTATAAGGAACATGAAATTACTTTCCTACATGCATGTCACAAGATCTAACTGCTTGTCAAAACCTTATTACTATGCATAGTGACAGACGATGAAATGGACACAGGAGAAAATGAAAATTGATTTATCTAAGACTGGACTTTCGAACACGCCTTTAAACTGGCAATGAATAGGAAAAATTAATGAAAATAGAGAGTGATTCATTATTGTGGGACCTGCAGTCTGCAGAAATATCTAAAGGGTAAGACTGGTAGATACAAATCTAGACTTACTGGACGCTGTGCATCCTGGCGCTGTTAAAGAGAGCGGCAGATTTTAGTTGAGAAACAAGTTATTCAAAATACATGCCAGTTATCATTATCACAAGGTTATCATTATCGCCAGTTATCATTATCGCCAGTTATCCTTATTGCCAGTTATCATTATCGCCAGTAATCATTATCACCAGTTATAATTATCGCCAGTTATCATTATCGCCAGTTATCATTATCGCCAGTTTTCATTATCACCAGTTATCATTATCACCAGTTATCATTATCGCCAGTTATCATTATCGCCAGATGGCGATAGGAGGACGTTGTTACTACCAGTCTCAATGTTTATTGTTGTCGAACTCTAGTAACTAGATAATTAATCATTAGTAAGGAGTGCAATCTTTGTCCCGTTGTCTTCTAGATCATCACATCCTCAACTTTCCAGGAATCAAATCCTCCATTATTGCTCTCTAAAGGTCATTAAGGTGATTTAAATGATCGATATATGTCAGTTTTTCACAATTCATATAGCTAGCCATATTTTTGTTGATAAATTCACTGATTGCGTTAAAGGCACATTTGATGTGTTCCGTTAAACATACAATTTGGAGTATTATTCTGTAGTCTGATTATTTCATTCCTCAAGTGATGCAGTTATCTTTTCTGCTACCTGCGTTAATGTCAAAGTATGGGACCTCTCATTTGGAACATCCACGTTGGAAGAGTACGGGACCCTGATCAGCTTCAAATTGATAGAACGACTGGTGTTTGCCATATATATATATATATATATATATATATATTTATATATAATTTCTTGCTGTGCATATTCATAAATACCTTGTATGCCATGGAATGAATGCAAGACTAGTGCAGAGATAAGAGACATCATAAAGCATCCAAAAATACCAACTATAATCAGCGGAAGAAGGTTGTCATTTATTAGCCATGAGATGAGACGGCAACAAGAGAATCTCAAAACAGGCCATCAAATAGGGACTGGAGGGTGGAAGAAAAAGAGGCCGACCTAGAGAAACACTAAAAAAAGAACACCGAGACCAGACGCAAGAACAGTAGGCATCAGCTTACTCGCCGAGACGGAACAGCTCGCCTGGAACAGTGTCGCGTGGCGAGATACAATGCGGGTCCAGTGCAACTGGATGCTTGATAACAGAGATCGTCGGACACAAAGAGTCTAACATTTCCGCCCTATGTACCGTCTTCGACTCAAGTGGACAGACAGACAAACACACAAACGGCCAGACAGACACACAAACGGCCGGACAGATGGACGGACGGACAGACAGATTGATGCATGTCCTTATTAGTCTCTACTAGACAGTTTCCACTTACATATGAAGTCTTCACCCTTGCAGGTGGCTACAGTTGGTCGTCATGCTTCTTCTTCCCCAGCTTTGACCTCTGACGAAGTCCCTGGAGACTAGGAACTGAATTTTGCGCTTTAATCTATTTTTCCATTGCAGCCACGTGCACAGGGGTCCCTCGCCGCACATGCACATATAACTCCGAATTCGGAGATACTCATATTTTTTCCATCGATGAGTAATTGACGTTTCAAGCCGTGCCTCGCTGCTGAGACCAGGAGTGGCTGCCGTAGAGAGAAATCATAAATAAAAATCCCAACCGGTGTTGCCGGGATTTGACCCCACAACGTCTCTGTCTCGAGGCCGGCGTTTTGCCTCGAGACCAACCAGTTCCCCGTCGTCATACAATTAGAGAGTAAATGCCGCGACTGGGCTCAGGACTAGACTCAGGACTAGACTCAGGACTAGACTCAGGACTAGACTCAGGACTAGACTCTGGACTAGACTCAGGACTAGACTCAGAACTAGACTCAGGACTAGACTCAGGACTAGACTCTGGACTAGACTCAGGACTAGACTCAGGACTAGACTCAGGACTAGACTCAGGACTAGACTCAGGACTAGACTCAGAACTAGACTCAGGACTAGACTCAGGACTAGACTCTGGACTAGACTCAGGACTAGACTCAGGACTAGACTCAGGACTAGACTCTGGACTAGACTCAGGACTAGACTCAGTGCAAGATTCAGGAGATGCTGCAAGCTCACTCTCTACCACTAGACCAGGTTCACGTACACTGATGGCTCAGTCACACGGTGTGCGAGGAGCGGCTGCCATCTTGTGTATTCCAATGGAAAGTCGATAGAGAAAGATGCAGGAGGCTACAAGACTACTACCTTGGGGAAACACGCGTGGAGATTGAGGCTGTGACAGAAGCTATCACGTGACTGGTTAAGAGATCTACAACACATGTGGTGACTGACTCACAAAACACGCTTCACCGGATTGACAAGAACACACTCCGTAGGGAGTGGGCGCACACCTACTTGACATGTCTCACGTTAACAGCTTGACTTTGATGTACTGCCCTGGTCGATACCTACCATTTATATAGGATGAATACCGCCCCCACCCCTATGTTTTTAACAACTGTAAATCTACTGTCATTTGATGCAGTCAAGAGGAGGCCACGAAGAAATCTCCATGTTCATGTTTCATCGCTTGTGTTGGGAATCAAACCCAGATCCTTCTTTTCAAAGGCCGACGTCTTATCTCTAGACCTCCACATCCCCCCCTTTTTTTTTCCTCCCCATCATCGACCCCCGGAGCATCATCAGGTCGCATGTCTTTTGCAGAACGTTGCACTCACCACAGCCTGTCTGAAATAATCTCTCTCTAGCCAGATCTCCCACAGAACGTTGCACTCACCACAGCCCGTCTGAAAGAATCTCTCTCTAGCCAGATCTCCCACAGAACGTTGCATTCACCACAGCCAGTCTGAAAGAATCTCTCTCTCTCTCTAGCCAGATCTCCCACAGAACGTTGCATTCACCACAGCCCGTCTGAAAGAATCTCTCTCTATAGCCAGATCTCCCACAGAACGTTGCATTCACCACAGTCCGTCTGAAAGAATCTCTCTCTCTAGCCAGATCTCCCACAGAACGTTGCATTCACCACAGCCCGTCTGAAAGAATCTCTCTCTATAGCCAGATCTCCCACAGAACGTTGCATTCACCACAGCCTGTCTCAAATAATCTCTCTCTCCAGCCAGATCTCCCATAGAACGTTGCATTCATCACAGCCCGTCTGAAAGAAACTTTGTCTCTAACCAGATCTCCCATAGAACGTTGCATTCACCACAGCCTGTCTCAAATAATCTCTCTCTCCAGCCAGATCTCCCATAGAACGTTGCATTCATCACAGCCCGTCTGAAAGAAACTTTGTCTCTAATCAGATCTCCCATAGAACGTTGCATTCATCACAGCCCGTCTGAAAGAAACTTTGTCTCTAATCAGATCTCCCATAGAACGTTGCATTCATCACAGCCCGTCTGAAAGAAACTTTGTCTCTAACCAGATCTCCCATAGAACGTTGCATTCACCACAGCCTGTCTCAAATAATCTCTCTCTCCAGCCAGATCTCCCATAGAACGTTGCATTCATCACAGCCCGTCTGAAAGAAACTTTGTCTCTAATCAGATCTCCCATAGAACGTTGCATTCATCACAGCCCGTCTGAAAGAAACTTTGTCTCTAATCAGATCTCCCATAGAACGTTGCATTCATCACAGTCCGTCTGAAAGAATCTTTGTGTGTAGCCACATCTCCCACTTCTTCTGTTGTCTTGTTCAGTGTCTCTTTGATGCCTTGACACAACCTTCTTCTTTGTCTCTCTTCCCCCTCCCACCCGATATCTGGCCCAGGAATCATGCCTTCTATTATCGTTCTTTCCAGCCCGCTGTATCTTTAAACGTGGCCATACTATTTAAATTTCCCCCGTAGAATGGTGTTTAGTGCCAGTTCTTTTAAATGTTTAAATCTTTTAAAATTTCGTCATTGCTGTTTTCATTATCCATGGTATCGTAAAGATTTTTCTGTAACATTTTATTTCGAATAAATCGATTTTCTTCTTCGCATTTGTCGAGATTGTCAATAACTCGCAACCATATGTTGCTATCGATATCGAGAAGATACATGTCCTTAGTCATTTCAATGTTACTGCCTTGATGGTATTGTGTCATATGCTCTTCGTGGCGTTTGAATTTAGTCTTGATATTGCTAATTTTCTTTTGATATCTTTCTGACAGTCTCCATTGTTAGTTACTAGATATTCGTAGTTTGTTACAATTTCAAGTTCTTCACTGTTGATGATGATTTTGTATTGGCCTTTGTTATGTTAAAGTACATTATCAAAATTGTCTGTATATTTAGATAGGGATTTTGCACTTCACTGAGTTTTTAACAAATTCAATTCTTTTTTTTTATTCTTCGTCACTGTTTGAGAGGATGACTGTGTCATCAGAGTGACGGAGTTCAATCCCTCGATAGCAATAACGAAATGACAGGTCTCAAGAACTCATCAACTGTACCAGTCTGTTCACATGCTCGCTGTCATCGAAACATTATGACTCACTTTTGGTTTGGAATTGTTAAACTGTAACAGATAACATGAGGTAAATGTGGGTGAGTAGTAGACACGATAGGTAAATGTGGGTGAGTAGTAGGCACGATAGGTAAATGTGGGTGAGTAGTAGACACGATAGGTAAATGTGGGTGAGTAGTAGACACGATAGGTAATGTGGGTGAGTATAAGGCACGATAGGTAAATGTGGGTGAGTAGTAGGCACGATAGGTAAATGTGGGTGAGTAGTAGACACGATAGGTAAATGTGGGTGAGTATAAGGCACGATAGGTAAATGTGGGTGAGTAGTAGGCACGATAGGTAAATGTGGGTGAGTAGTAGACACGATAGGTAAATGTGGTGTGTAGTAGACACGATAGGTAAATGTGGGTGTGTAGTAGACACGATAGGTAAATGTGGGTGTGTAGTAGACACGATAGGTAAATGTGGGTGTGTAGTAGACACGATAGGTAAATGTGGGTGTGTAGTAGACACGATAGGTAAATGTGGGTGAGTAGTAGGCCCGATAGGTAAATGTGGGTGTGTAGTAGACACGATAGGTAAATGTGGGTGTGTAGTAGACACGATAGGTAAATGTGGGTGTGTAGTAGACACGATAGGTAAATGTGGGTGTGTAGTAGACACGATAGGTAAATGTGTGTGAGTAGTAGACACGATAGGTAAATGTGGGTGTGTTGTAGGCACAATAGGTAAATCTGGGTGTGTTGCAGGCACAATAGGTAAATGTGGGTGTGTAGTAGAATCAATAGGTAAATGTGGGTGTGTAGTAGGTACAATAGGTAAATGTGTGTGTGTTGCAGGCAAAATAGGTAAATGTGGGTGTGTAGTAGGTACAATAGGTAAATGTGGGTGTGTAGTAGGTCATCATCATGTGCCATACCGGTTGGCGTAGGTGATCATGTCCCTCCACAATCTTCTATCTACAGTGCATCGTATCAGTTCTGTTGTTGACTGTTTTCCATGCCATGACACCAAGCTATCCAGTATTTTCTCTCTTTATCTTCCGCGATCTCTCTTTCCTTTTATTTTGTCAGTTGTAACCAAGTATTCCAACTTTCCTCTTCTCATGATGTGCCCGAAAAATGTTGACTCCTTCTTTCTGATGTTTTATAAGAGCTCCCTTTTTGTGTTGGCCTCTTTGAGAACTTCCTCATTTGTCTTTTTAGCTGTCCAGGGAACTTTCAACATTCTTATGAGAAATCCCATCTCTGTGGCCTCTAATCGTCTTTTTATTTGTTTGTCTACTGTTCATGATTCGCTTCCATAGGTCAGAATTGGTTCTATATAGCACCGATGAACTCTCTTTCTCATTTTTATTGACATAGATTTGTTGCATAAGATATTTTTAATTTTCTGAAATGCTATTTTGGCCTGAGCTATTCTGCTTTTTATTTTTGTGGTGCATCTCCCATCTGATGTTATTATTGTGCTCATGTATTTGAAACGTTGCACTTGTTTCAGATTTGTCTCGTTTATTTTTATGCTGCATGCTGGTGATGATTGTTTCTTCGATATAACCATTACTTCTGTTTTCTTACTATTCAGACTGAGACCTTTTTTGTTGCTTTCTTTCACTATTATGTCTATCATTTCTTGTAGTTCGTTCTCTGTCTCTGCTATTAAGACTGTGTCATCCGCATATCGCAAATTATTTATGTTGTGACCGTTGACTTCAATTCCTTTTTTGTCTACTAATGATCTCATAATATATTCGCTGTAAAGTGAAAATAAATCCGGTGACAGAACACAGCCTTGTCTGACTCCTTATATTGGAATTGTCCTGTTTGGTTGTTAATTAGTATAGCTGTTGTTTGTTGCCAGTACATGTTTTTTATGATTAGCAGATCCTTGCCATCAATGATTAATTTCTCCATTATATTGATTATTTCCACATACTTTACTTTGTCAAAAGCTTTCGTGTAGTCTATAAAGCACATATATAGATCTTTCTTTACCTCTATATATCTTTCTATCAATGTTCTTAAGATGTATATTGCATTATTGGTGCCATTTCCTTCCACAAATCCACATTGTTCCTCACTTATTTCTGGTTTTATTTTGTTCCTTACACGTCTCATGATTATTCTTAGTAATATTTTAGTCATATGGCTCATTAGACTAATAGTGCGATGGTCTTCACAATCATTGGCTCCTGACTTCTTCGGTATGGCAACAAGGATAGATTTTAGTAGATCTTCGGGTATGTGTCCAGTGTTATATATGCCATTGAGTAATTGTAGTAGGTACAATAGGTAAATAAGGACATGTAGATGTTACAGCATGTCAAGGTGTAGTGCTTGTTTTGACAATAGTTGTAGTTATAATTGTGTGAATCTGGACGATACAATAATTGAAAGAACAAATATCGACTAAGAGGGACCGATAAACTACAAGGATAAGTTAAGTGTCCACACAAACCGCAAGGATAAGTTAAGTGTCCACACAAACTACAAGGATAAGTTAGGTGTCCATTCAAACTACAAAGATAAGTTAAATGTCCACACAAACTACATAACTACAAACTACAAGGATAAGTTAAGTGTCCACACAAACAGCAAGGATAAGTTAAGTTTCCACACAAACAACAAGGATAAGTTAAGTGTCCACACAAACTACAAGGATAAGTTAAGTGTCCACACAAACTACAAGGATAAGTTAAGTGTCCACACAAACCGCAAGGATAAGTTAAGTGTCCACAAAAACTACAAGGATAAGTTAAGTGTCCACACAAACAGCAAGGATAAGTTAAGTGTCCACACAAACTACAAGGATAAGTTAAGTGTCCACACAAACTACAAGGAAAAGTTAAGTGTCCACACAAACTACAAGGATAAGTTAAGTGTCCACACAAACCGCAAGGATAAGTTAAGTGTCCACACAAACTACAAGGATAAGTTAAGTGTCCACACAAACAGCAAGGATAAGTTAAGTGTCCACACAAACTACAAGGATAAGTTAAGTGTCCACACAAACAGCGCAAGGATAAGTTAAGTGTCCACACAAACTACAAGGATAAGTTAAGTGTCCACACAAACTACAAAGATAAGTTAAGTGTCCACACAAACTACAAGGATAAGTTAAGTGCCCACACAAACTACAAGGATAAGTTAAGTGTCCACACAAACAGCGCAAGGATAAGTTAAGTGTCCACACAAACTACAAGGATAAGTTAAGTGTCCACACAAACTACAAGGATAAGTTAAGTGTCCACACAAACTACAAGGATAAGCTAAGTGTCCACACAAACTACAAGGATAAGTTAAGTGTCCACACAAACTACAAGGATAAGCTAAGTGTGCACACAAACTACAAGGATAAGTTAAACGTCCACACAAACAGCAAGCTCCAGTAACCAGTAGTATGTCGACATGTTGTAATCAGTTAAAATTAACTACCTCTTCCTCTTATTCTACTTCTTTTTTCTTTTATGTTCGTCTTCTTCTTCATCCTCATCATCATCATCATAATCATCATCATCATCATCATCATCATCATCATCATCATCATCATCATCATCATCAACATGAAAGGTGTCTTCATCTTTTATCAACGACTTCTCTACGTCATCGTCGACCAAAAAAGGAACGTTAGGTAGGTGTATGTACGTTGTGTTCTAGTTTACATCAAATAGCGATATTCGTGATCATGGGCCCAAACACATTCGTCTTCAGTTTGACATTTTTGTGTACCGGCTTGCCTTTCCCCTCGCTCCAACTCACTTGTCTAGACTCATCATCATCAACAAGTACCGGACCTGCTGGCGTAGGCGATCATGTCTCTCCACAACTTTCGATCACGACAGTTATTTATCATTTCTGTTGTTGACCTTCTGCCAAGCTATTCTCTTAAGCTGTCTATCTCTTCGTCCCTCAATTTTCCCAGTTGTTACAATATATTCCAGTTGTTTTCTTCTCATTACATGGCCAAAAAAATGATGATTGTTTCTTCCTAATATTGGAAATTAGCTCTCCTTTTACTTTGGCCTCTTTCAGAACATTTTCATTACTCTTCTTAGCTGTCCATGGTATTCTCAACATTCTTCTGTAAAACCACATTTCTACAGACTCCAGTGATTTTCTTGTCTGTCCTCCTATTGTCCATGATTCACATCCATATGTTAAGACTGGCTCTACGTAACATTTAAGAACTCTTTTTCTTGTTTCTATTGTCAAAAATGGATTGCATAGTATCTTCCTAATTTGTTTGGAAAGCTGCTTTTGCCTGAGCCATTCTGCATCTCACCTCTTTTGTACATCTTCCGTCTGAGGTTAACAAAGTTCCCAAATATTTAAATTCATTTACCTGTTTTAATATTGTTCCACTTGTCTTTATTTTGCACTGAGGTGATGTCTTTTTTTGTTGTTACCATTACTTCTGACTTTCTGCTATTAAGGCTGAGTCCTTAATTTTTGTTGTATTAGGGTCAATAGGTAAATATAGACACGTAGATGTTACTGCATGTCAAAGGTGTAGTGCTTGTATTGATAAAATAAATTGTGGTAGCTTGGCTAGACTAGGAAGTCGAAATAATAATAAAGGCAACCGGAAGAGATGGAACAGAATCTGGACAGGTCTGGTTCAACGATGCTGGAGCAAACTGCCAGTACGGAGTTGCTGACAGCTTCCAGCCCTGACCGTGACAGGCGTCGTTATCTCCACTCACGCTCCTTCCTAAACTTGAGAGTTTTGTCGAGATTTGTGCTTTACAGAGCTTTCATCTTTACGAGAACTTGACGGGAGAGATTTGCGCTTTACAGAGCCTTCACCTTTAGTAGAACTTGTCGGGAGAGATTTGCGCTTTACAGAGCTTTCACCTTTATGAGAACTTGCCAGGAGAGATTTGCGCTTTACAGAGCTTTCCCATTTACGATAACTTGTCGAGAGAGATTTGCGCTTTACAGAGCCTTCACCTTTACGAGAACTTGCCAAGAGAGATTGGTGAACTAATACAATCACACAGCACTGCAGGGAGGTTGATGCAGATGCCACACAATGTGTAAACGTAAGATAGTTCAGCCTTGAAGAGAGATAAGACTAGTCAAGCAACGGTTCTACTCAAAAGTACCGAGTTTTGAGAACTGTCTGTAAGTTCAAGACAAATAAATATAGAAATTAATACAACATTTTTAATTAAAAAAAACATGAATAGAATTAAAACAGAAATACAACTCCGCCAAATCTAGATGGCAGTTCTGACAGCTTTACCCAGGATCGATCGGATCTTTGGTTCTCTTTTTTGGTTAAGGAAGGCCCCGGTATCACTACAAACGAATGAAAATCCATAATTGCTCAATCGCCCGTGCCAGTGGAATCATCCGAATTATTAACTCATATCCCAAACAAAGAAAAGTAGCTGTAGTCCCCATCATAGCAGTCTCAGCACACGCCAAAAGACATAAAGCGAAACCGCACAGAAAATGAACACAGCCAACTGTTCCCTGCGATACGATATCATAATTCATCGTAAACAACTTGAATATCGAAGCATGATCAAAACTGATGAAACGCAGAGCTCACGGTGTGCACAGAGCATTTAACTCAGTAGCTCCTGCAACAAGCCGGACACGATCGATCGGATCTGACACTAGCTATCATTTCTTTGATCAGAGGTTTAATGCATTAAAATGTTAGTGTAACATATACAGAATTGCTTCTCAGATGATGATGTCTCCACATTGAAATATTCAAGAAGTCAATGTGTCCAATATCCCTAGAGCTCGGTGGTAGCTGCACTACCGAGAGGTCATCCACGTTTGGAGAAGACAAAGCAAGGCATGTTGGAATCGGATGCACTGGGTTGCATATCCAACATAACAATTCAACGTCTCAAAATGGTGATGTCACAGTGACGAAGGAAAGCGTCATATGTATAAGTGAAACACGTAAACAATCTTTCCTACTTTGAGGCAAATGAACATTGACAGTGTGACACGGTCATTGACGAGCAACAACAGCTGTCGCAACGACGACAGCAGGTGATATCACTTACCCTGCGTCTTGCTACTTTGAACTGTTGTAATGGACAACAACAAAATTGAGCTTAGAAAACACATTGTTCAACACAGCTATCACTATCAACCGTAAAACACATCACTCAAAACAGCTATCACTATCAACCGTAAAACATATATCTCAACACAGCTATCACTATCAACCGTAAAACACATCTCTCAACACAGCTATAACTATCAACAGTAAAACACATCTCTCAACACAGCTATCACTATCAACCGTAAAACACATCTCTCAACACAGCTATCACTATCAACCGTAAAACACATCTCTCAACACAGCTATCACTATCAACCGTAAAACACATCACTCAACACAGCTATCACTATCAACCGTAAAACACATCACTCAACACAGCTATCACTATCAACCTTATAACACATCATTCAACACAGCTATCACTATCAACCTTATAACACATCATTCAACACAGCTATCACTATCAACCGTAAAACACATCTCTCAACACAGCTATCACTATCAACCGTAAAACACATCTCTCAACACAGCTAACACTCTCAACCGAAAACATTGATTTCAATAGTCTCTTCCACTCGCAAATTTATATTGCATGCGCTTATCAATAATCCTCACAGCTCCGGACATCATAATAATACACACGTGATATCCTAGTTGCAAAAGCAGCAGGAATCGGCTCCCTCATTGAGATAGAGTTGTTTGCTCAGAACAGAGACAAATGGCGAGATTTGATAAAAGATCTTTGCAAGGATTGAGATTACTAGAAAGAAAATTAGAAAAAGAAAACGAGTATCTGGGTCTATGCCCTTTGGGCCGGCTACGGCTCGAAAGGTCAATAGATTAATTTACCAAAGGGTAAAAGAAAAGAGAGGGCGACGTAGAGAAACACTAAACAACACAGAGGCGAGAGGCAATAACAGCAGCCATCAGTTCATCGCTAGGAATGAATAACTCGTCCAGAGAAGAGACGTGTGACGTAATACAATGCGGGGCCTGTGCAAGGTCTAATAGCAACGATCCTCGGACACACAGAGTCTAGATTGTCTGTACTTTGTATTGTCTTTGGCTCGAAAGGACAAGAGATAGATAGATAGATAGATAGATAGATAGATAGATAGATAGATAGATAGATAGATAGATAGATAGATAGATAGATAGATAGATAGATAGATAGATAGATAGATAGATAGATAGATGGATAGATAGATAGATAGATTAGATAGATAGATAGATAGATAGATAGATAGATAGATAGATAGATAGATAGATAGATAGATAGATAGATAGATAGATAGATAGATAGATAGATAGATAGATAGATGGATAGATAGATAGATGGATAGATAAATAGATAGATAGATAGATAGATAGATAGATAGATAGATAGATAGATAGATAGATAGATAGATAGATAGATAGATAGATAGATAGATAGATAGATAGATAGATAGATAGATAGATAGATAGATAGATATCCTAGTTAGACAAAGTCTCTGTCCTGGGCTTCAGCCAGAGACAAGTTAAATGGTTTGACGTGTCACATCCTTACGGGTAAACAGCGTTTGTCAAAAGCAAATCTTTCCCCTGTTTTGATCGTGTTTGCTGCTATTAAAGGAGCTATAGTAGCTTTTAATTTATTCACTACAGGACCGCTTCTGTAACCGGAAGTGACCAATTGTTAATGAACAGTTCTTCCAACATTCGTACAAATTTAACACAGGTCAGGAACAAGCTAAGAAGGTCAGGGTTTCTGTATTTGAGAAAGAGAAGCGGAGGTATCACTATTCTTTTTAAAGCCGAGGCCAAAAGGTATTGTTAATAACATTTGATTTGGTAACAGCACAAAGGGAGTATCGACCAATAGTTGCGTATCTTTATTACTAAATTAGCTTAACTACCGATGCCATTTTAGAATTCCTACAATAGTTGCTGGGTCATTAAGTATAATTCCGATAATCATAGTTTTCAATTTATTTTGAAATATATATCTTGGGATCTCGGGACTGTTAAAGTCTCAAATGTTTTCCCCGAAGTGTATTCAGAGGCGTAGCTAGGTGTTTAAGCAACATGGGACTAACTCAATTTTCGCTCTCCCCTCCGGGCCCCGACGTGGCACGTTGTGTGAACCATGAAAGGGGTCCGTCATGCTTTCGTGGGAATGTTTGAGTTTTAGAACATGAAAACCTGAATTTAGAATTTAAAAACCTGCATTTAGAACTTGGAAACCTGCATTTAGAACTTGGAAAACCTGAATTTAGAACTTGGAAACCTGCATTTAGAACATGAAAACCTGATTTAGAATTTGAAAACCTGCATTTAGAACTTGGAAACCTGCATTTAGAACTTAGAAACCTGTATTTAGAACTTGGAAACCTGCATTTAGAATTTGAAAACCTGCATTTAGAACTTGGAAACCTGCATTTAGAACTTGGAAACCTGCATTTAGAATTTGAAAACCTGCATTTAGAACTTGGAAACCTGCATTTAGAATTTGGAAACCTGCATTTAGAACTTGGAAACCTGCATTTAGAACTTGGAAACCTGCATTTAGAACTTGGAAAACTGAATTTTGTGGCATATTTTTAGGGTAAGAAGAGGAAGAATAAAGGGAAACAATTTAGGCAACAATGGTCATTTTGGCGCTCCCAGATTCTGCGCCAGGGACCCCCTTATCTTTCCCAAGCTACGCCACTGAGTGTATTCCGGTTGAAAAAAATCCCAGTTTACAGTAGATCTATATATTATTACTTACTGCATTATTCTCGACGGCGAACTGTGGGAGAAGACAATTGAGGTTCATGAAACTCAAAGCTCACAACAAATACACGCTATCATTAATTGACTGTACAGAAGGATCAAGACCATTCTGGGCTGATAGCGTTTTATCGGCTATCTTCTGAGCTCTTGCTTCAATGTAGGTGACCAGTAACTGATACAAATTGTATTCCTTTAATTTTGTATGTTTCTGGAGGCAAATTAGTCCAGAATTTTGTGAAAGGAAAAACTACCCACGTACTAAAAGAAAAATTAAAAAATAGAAAAATGGTATGTTAGAAGCTTTACGCGATAAGTAGACGACACAGATTAAACGACGTTTCGGCCCAATAGACCTTCAGTAGGAACAAACAAAAACACACACACGGATATGTAAGTAAAACTAATCCTACATAGCTAGCCAGTAACGAAACATCCAAAACAAAAATAATCGAAATATGTTAAAGAAAATACAAATGTCTTCCCTGTGTGTCAGACCGAGGTCAAAATGAAAAGGAAAGCTGAGTGTGGCGAACTAAAAGAAAATCAGTTGGGATGTATTGAATTGAAACATTTTGTGCGTAAACTATTTTAATATATGTCATTCACATGTGGATTTATAGAAGAATAGGAAGAATTGCATGGGAAGTAAAGAAACCAAACGATGGAGTCTTAAAACAACAAAAAATGAAAAAGAGAACTACTGATCACAATTCAAACAAGACAAATGAAATTTTTGGAGCATGTTAAAAGACACAACAGTCTACTAAAAGTAATCTTGGAGGGGGAAATACAAGGTAAAAGAGGCAGAGGCAGACTAGGACTTACATGGACGAGTAATATCAAAAGATGGACAATGAAATGAATGAATGGCACTCCATGGTAGCCAACCTTCGATGCGGAGACGACACTCAATGATCTGATCATTCACACTGTATTTATTTACATTTGGTTTATTACTATTTAGATATTCACAGTTTGTTTATTTAGATTTCATTTCTTTGACTTATTCTCATTCTATTGACTCATATTATCTTATTTACGTTATCGTTAATCACATAATTGTATCCACATTCATTTGACTAATTCTCTTATCAAGTTTTATAAATAACTTTTGTTACGGGTTTTGCCGAAACAGCCAATGATTTAAAACCGAATAAAGAGCTACAGAAAGTTACCAACGCCACTTACCTAGGAATCAAATGTGTGTGAAGAAAACACATATATACACACACACACACACACACTAATGGGGAGGTGAGGAATGCCGCCAAGCATCGTGAGGTAGGGTTAAGGCAAAAGCACTTTCTGCGCGGTTTCGCCTTATGTCTTTTGGCGTGTGCTGAGACTGCTACGATGGGGTCTACAGTTACCTTTCTTTATTTGGGAGATGAGATATTAATTCGGATGATTACGCTGGCACGGGCGGTTGAGCAATTATGGATTTCAATTCGTTTGCAGTGATACCGGGGCCTTCCATGACCAAATAACCAAAATAACATTTTGACATTATTATATTTTTTATTATTTTTTATTTTTCTTTTATTTATTTTTTAAATTTTAAATATATATATATATATGTGTGTGTGTGTGTGTAGTATATTTGTTCTCCTATATATGGCCTTTGGCGACTTCACAGACGGCTGGTAGCAAGCAATCATGATAAGTCAGTAGTTTGGTAAAGCATTAATGTCTCATACTGGGTGCTGCTTTACTGAACAGCTTCTCTCGTGGCTGAATTTGCCAATCCTGGACAGACAGATTCATCCACAGAACGAACAAGGTGTAATTGCAGTACCTGGCCTTGTCTCTATCCTCTTGCACCTTTTGTCTTCTGAATTTGATATCAGCACTACCTCGAAAGTTGCTGTGCCATTTTTTATGTTTGCTCTCCATGTGCTACGATATGCAGCCACATTTTGTCAGTTTCTTTCACTGATAAAAAGTTCCATCAAGGAAGCCCTGCAAACATCCTTATATATCAGCACTGATCTGTCCTTTGGTTTGGTCTCTTTCCGTCCTTAAGTACGCCATACAATATTTGTTTGTTTGGGAATACGATTGTTTGCCATTCTTCTTACATGGCCCAGCCACCTTAGTCTACGAATCCTAAGTGTTGCCATGATCGATGGGAGTTTGGCTCGTTGTAAGACTTTAGAGTTAGTTATTTTGTCCTGCCATTTAATGTTCATAATCTTGTGAAGCAACGTACATGAACGCTGTTTAACCTTTTCTCCTGCCCTGCATGTCCAAGTTTCTGATCCGTATAGAAGTGTACTAATCACACAACTTTGGTAAATTTGAATCTTAGTCCTGAGTGTTAAATTGGAGTTGGCCCATGCTCTATCTTTAAGTTTACCAAATGTGGAAGCTGTCTTTCCGATTCGCAATGTTTGTTCCTGCTGAAGTTCTATTGACCCGAAACGTTGTTCTATTTTGTGTTGTCCTCTTGTTTACACCACGCTTTATCCATACTGTTGTTTTCTATTATTTTTCTATATTTTTTTTAAAATTTCCCCTCCCATCGTGAGTTTCGATGCTTGAAGCGACACTGTCCAGAAGTCTCCGAACATTTCTGGACTGGCGGCCGAGCACAAATGCTTGAAAACTCGCGTAGTATGACGTCGATTCAGGTCTCGTACTTTACCTTTACACACACGAAATTATTACGCTTACGTCGTCGGCTCCAAGTGTCTTGAACAGATGGACAAGAAAGAAAACATTCTTATCAAGCACACAAAATGTTCAGCTCTTCTGCTTTCGCTCAAGCTCTAGGGACAATCAGATTAAATGTCGTCTAAAATAAACCAAACTCAAGACTCTTAAACATGAAACCTGCAGAGACTATAGACCACATGAAAATTAACCAGACACAATCAATCAAGAATATGTATCAAGCTATATAAGAAGACGCCGGAAGTACTTGGAGTCATGGGCTCAAATGGCCGAAAGAATACTTCCACACCAGGCCTTCATGTGACGCCAGCTGGCAAATAAAAGAAACGAAAATTGACCGGGGACTAAAGAAATTAAACAAAAGAAATAACAAGACCCACAAGGCATTGCGGTGTATGGTCAGTTATGGAGACTACGATTTCTTCCCTATGTGCCGTCTTCGGTCAGAGGTAAACTAACAAACCAACCAGCTAACTAACTAGCTAACTAACTAACTAACTAACTAACTAACTAACTAACTAACTAACTAACTAACTAACTAACTAACTAACTAACTAACTAACTAACTAACTAAATAACTAACTAACTAACTAACTAACTAAGTAACTAACTGACTGACTGGCTAACTAACTAACTAACTAACTAACTAACTAACTAACTAACTAACTAACTAACTAACTAACTAACTAACTAACTAACTAACTAACTAACTAACTAACTAACTAACTAACTAACTAACTAACTAACTAAGTAACTAACTGACTGACTGACTGACTGACTGGCTAACTAAACATCTATTTATTCACATAAATACACAAGTGTCACAACAAATCTGATGTCATTACTTACCGCTTTCCTTTCCTCTGCAAACTGGGGAAGAAGATCGGATGGTTAATTAACAAACAAAACAATAGCTCTATGTATGCGATCTCGGCAGAAAGATGATGAGTCAATAAGCCAGGACAAACGTTTCTTTCCATTCATCAATTAAGCTTGGCAGTCTTTTGACCACTCTTGGCGAAGTCTTCACAATTTTATCCACCCCTCACAATTTTGCCCACTCTTCACAATTTTGCCCACTCTTCACAATTTTATCCACCCCTCACAATTTTGCCCACTCTTCACAATTTTGCCCACCCTTCACAATTTTATCCACGCTTCACAATTTTGCACCCCCTTCACAATTTTATCCACGCTTCACAATTTTGCCCACCCTTCACAATTTTATCCACGCTTCACAATTTTGCACCCCCTTCACAATTTTGACCACCCTTCACAATTTTGACCACCCTTCACAATTTTGCCCACCCTTCACAATTTTATCCACGCTTCACAATTTTGCACCCCCTTCACAATTTGTCCACCCTTAACAATTTTGACCACCTTTCACAATTTTGACCACCCTTCACAATTTTGTCCACCCTTAACAATTTTGACCACCTTTCAAAATTTTGTCCACCCTTCACAATTTTGACCAACCTTCACAATTTTATCCACCCTTCACAATTTTGCCCACCCTTCACAATTTTGCCCACCCTTAACAATTTTGTCCACCCTTCACAATTTAGAGCTCGCTTTTGTGGTGGTCCATTCTTTGAAATGCTTTTCCACCTCTTCGTCTATCTGACTTGTCTTCTGTTGGCGCTGGCTTGTCTCTTGTTGGCGCTGGCTTGTCTCTTGTTGGCGCCGACTTGTCTCCTGTTGGCGCTGAATTGTCTCCATTTGGTGCTGACTTGTCTCCAGTTGGCATAGACTTGTCTCCAATTAGGCACTGACTTGTCTCCAGTTGGCACTGACTTGTCTCCAGTTGGCACTGACTTGTCTCCAGTTGGCACTGACTTGTCTCCAGTTGACACTGACTTGTCTTCAGATGGTGCTGACTTGTCTCCAGTTGGCGCTGATTTCTGAGGACGTCCATTCTTTTAATTGCTTGTCCGTCCCTTCTTCTACCTGACTTGTCTCCTGTTCCCTGGTACTGTGTCTTGTAAAATGGTTTTAGCAAAGTGTGTAGAACATGTCAGTATCATTTTAATTTTTTTTTTTTACCGTCGACTGCAAGTCTTTAACTGGTCCTGTGGATCGTTGGAGAATTTGTCATGTACTTCTTCATGGCAGCATAATCTATTTAAGGTACGTGGAGATCTTTCTATACCATTTTCATTTCCACATTATCATCTATATAAGATCTGTGAAGATCTTTCTATACCATTTTCATTTCCACATTATCATCTATATACGATCTGTGAAGATCTTTCTATACCATTTCATTTCCAAATCATCATCTATATAAGATCTGTGGAGATCTTTCTATACCATTTCATTTCCAAATCATCAAATATATAAGATCTGTGGAAGATCTTTCTATACCATTTCGTTTCCACATCATCAACTATATAAGATCTGTGGAAGATCTTTCTATACCATTTCGTTTCCACATCATCAACTATATAAGATCTGTGGAAGATCTTTCTATACCATTTCATTTCCACATTATCATCTATATAAGATCTGTGGAAGATCTTTCTATACCATTTCATTTCCAGTGCCTCTATTCTCTTTCTTTCTTTCAAGATATATAGTTGTTGCTTCAGGATATGCGAACAATAACTGATTAAGATCCTTACCCATTAACACGCTGTGATATCCCAGAGGCTGATCAGTTAGTCTAATATAGCCAGGATGCAAAGAAATGGAAAGCATTCCCTGCAATTAATTCTATCAGGATCATTTCGGATGTATTGAGCCGAAAAGTGCTGATAACCATGAATGTAACAATTATGTATACAGACGGATCTCTGCAACACCAACAATACAACACCAAAGTGTTGTGCATGGACATTTACAGCACGCTCGGCAGGCAGAACAGTCAAGGAAGACAGTGGTGCATACATTATGACCAAAGAGAGGCATGACGATGGAGATGATGGCAGTGACCAGGGCATTCATCTGGTTAGAGTCACAAGACTACAACAACGCATGTATACTGAGTGATTCGATGAGCATGATAAAAAAAAGTGGATACGGACCCTGTACGTATACAATGGGTGGAGTCATTGCAGAAATAAAAAATACGCAAGGTCACCTTTGTCTACGTTCCAGGACATGAGGGATTACGGGGAAATGAAAGAGCGGACAGGTTGGCTAGCTGCGCTATTGTTGAGGATGGTCAATCAATGGGTCGGGCGGACATCAGCAATGCCCTCCGGGAAGTTGGAAGGACACAGGACTTCGACAACCATGAGTCCACGTTACTCCTTCGCTAGAAAGAGATAGACGTTGAGATGGGCACAGCCAGAAACGAGAAACTTAGTGGCCGTGTAAGAAGACTAATCAACCAACATAGAACTGGAGGCGTCAGTCGCTGGACACTGCGGGACTTGCTGAGGAGGGGATCTGAGCACATATGGACATGTTCGGAGTGCAATGATGATGACTCGCTAATAACTCAATAACAATGTACACTACGGTCCAATATTTGTTATTATTATTCCTGTTTGTGAAATTCGAAGATGTGGATCTAAGATCAAACAGCGCCTGTCCTGACAATGATCAGCGACCAATAGCTGACCGCTGGTGTCCGTTTGTTTGTTACTTATTAACATTAACTTATGCCAATGCTTCACAACAAATAATGTCGATGGCGCACATGATATTTCATGGGGGGGGGGGGGGGGGGTAAAGGGTGTTCCACAGTAAAAATAGAGAGGTTTTTGTCGAAGTGAGAGGTGGGGGTATCACAGCACGAGACTAGAGATACAGATATTTGTCAAGTACAATGCTCAGATATCACTTTCTTTTCACTCAGTGACCTGATCCATTAGCGGTGCCTACAAGACAAGTGCACCTGAAATATCTAGCGAAATTCATAAGTGACCTTTCAGGACGACTAATTTATATATAAGCCATTGGTGTCTTGACAGACTTAGCAAACAATCATATAGTAATAATTTGTATTAACATATATTGTCATTGTTTATTCACAATTTAAAAAATACATTTATTTGATCCACGACACATATATTGCTATTATAACTCACTGCTTTTTTGTCTTCAGCATACTGCGGGAGAAGACATGACGGTTTACTTAAGAAAACACTCAAAGTCGTCGTCATCATCATCATCATCATCATCGAGTGCCGTCACCACATCGAAGGTTGGCTACCACGTGGGGCCGTTCCACTCTGCCTCTTGCTTTGTTAGTGGAGTTTGTTATAGGCTGACTTATCCATCTTTTGATAATACTCGTCAAAGTCATTAAACAGTATGTTAAAAATTTGATGATACTCGTCAAAGTCATTATACGTTATGATAAATATTTGATGATACTCGTCAAAGTAATTATTCAATATGATAAATATTTGATGATACTCGTCAAAGTCATTATACAGTATGATAAATATTTGATAATACTCGTCAAAGTCATTATACATTATGATAAATATTTGATGATACTCGTCAAAGTCATTATACGTTATGATGAATATTTGATGATACTCGTCAAAGTCATTATGCAGTATGATAAATATTTGATGATACTCGTCAAAGTCATTTTACAATATTATAAATATTTGATGATACTCGTCAAATTCATTATACAATATTATAAATATTTGATGATACTCGTCAAAGTCATTATACAATATTATAAATATTTGATGATACTCGTCAAATTCATTATACAGTATGATAAATATTTCATGATACTCGTCAAAGTCATTATACGTTATGATAAATATTTGATGATACTCGTCAAAGTCAATATACGTTATGATGAATATTTGATGATATTCGTCAAAGTCAATAAAGGTTATGATGAATATTTGATGATACTCGTCAAAGTCATTATACAATATGATAAATATTTGATGATACTCGTCAAAGTCATTATACAATATGATAAATATTTGATGATACTCGTCAAAGTCATACGTTATGATGAATATTTGATGATACTCGTCAAAGTCATTATACGTTATGATGAATATTTGATGATACTCGTCAAAGTCATTATACGTTATGATAAATATTTGATGATACTCGTCAAAGTCATACGTTATGATGAATATTTGATGATACTCGTCAAAGTCATTATATGTTATGATGAACATTTGATGATACTCGTCAAAGTCATTATACGTTATGATAAATATTTTATGATACTCGTCAAAGTCATTATACGTTATGATAAATATTTGATGATACTCGTCAAAGTCATTATACGTTATGATAAATATTTGATGATACTCGTCAAAGTCATTATACGTTATGATAAATATTTGATGCTGAGGAGAATCGAGAATCTCTGGAAACCGGCTAGCAACTGACTGCCGAGTTCTTATTTATTTGAGGAGGCAACGAACAGATGACCAAGGTAGCACCTTGCCGTTATAGTGTTTCTAGAGGCAGTCAGTCTAGCCGTTATAGTGTTTCTAGAGGCAGTCAGTCTAGCCGTTATAGTGTTTTTAGAGGCAGTCAGTCTAGCCGTTATAGTGTTTTTAGAGGCAGTCAGTCTAGCCGTTATAGTGTTTC
Organism: Megaustenia siamemsis; assembly: GCA_032433765.1. NCBI lineage: Eukaryota > Metazoa > Mollusca > Gastropoda > Stylommatophora > Ariophantidae > Megaustenia > Megaustenia siamemsis. Next base: position 26,119,448 of record JAVIAB010000101.1, read on the forward strand.
TAGAGGCAGTCAGTCTAGCCGTTATAGTGTTTTTAGAGGCAGTCAGTCTAGCCGTTATAGTGTTTCTAGAGGCAGTCAGTCTAGCCGTTATAGTGTTTTTAGAGGCAGTCAGTCTAGCCGTTATAGTGTTTTTAGAGGCAGTCAGTCTAGCCGTTATAGTGTTTTTAGATGCAGTCAGTCTAGCCGTTATAGTGTTTTTAGAGGCAGTCAGTCTAGCCGTTATAGTGTTTCTAGAGGCAGTCAGTCTAGCTGTCGCCGCCGTTATAGTGTTTTTAGAGGCAGTCAGTCTAGCTGTCGCCGACGTTATAGTGTTTCTAGAGGCAGTCAGTCTAGCCGTCGCCGCTGTTATAGTGTTTCTAGAGGCAGTCAGTCTAGCCGTCGCCGCTGTTATAGTGTTTCTAGAGGCAGTCAGTCTAGCCGTCGCCGCTGTTATAGTGTTTCTAGAGGCAGTCAGTCTAGCGGTCGCCGCCGTTATAGTGTTTTTAGAGGCAGTCAGTCTAGCCGTCGCCGCTGTTATAGTGTTTCTAGAGGCAGTCAGTCTAGCCGTCGCCGCTGTTATAGTGTTTCTAGAGGCAGTCAGTCTAGCCGTCGCCGCTGTTATAGTGTTTCCAGAGGCAGTCAGTCTAGCTGTCGTCGCCGTTATAGTTATCTCGAGATATAGTCGCGTGGGGGGGGGGGGGGGGGGGGGGGGCGACTGTCTTGCACAGCGAGAACTCAGCGAAAGGAAAAGCAATTCATATGCCCAAAAAAATTAATTCGGATGTTTTGGGTCGTAAGGTGCAATTACATCGCTGTTCCCAGCATTGTTACTGAACAATCTTTATGATATTTGAGCTCATGTTTATGGTGTTCCCATAAGGGATTCCTCATATCGGAAACAACAGGTAAGAGAAAAAGAGGAAGACCCAGGGAGACACTGAGAAGAACATTGATGAGAGAAGCAAGAGCAGCAGGATTCGGCTCCCTCAATGAGATAGAGCTGCTTGCACAGAACAGAGACAGATGGCAAGATTTGATAAAATATCTTTAAAAGAAAACTGCTAGAACAAAAATTCAGATATGAGAAGGTGTATCTTGGTCTACGCCCTATGGGCGGGCTACGGCTCGAAAGGTCAATAGATAGATAGATAGATAGAATAAGGGATTTGCTCATATAAACCGATATTTCCCCCCTCCGCTTTTTTTGTCTGAATTTGTTGTTGAAAAATACTGCTTGCACTAAATCTGCCATATTTTAGCAACTCCAAGCCACAGGTACATGTTTTAGGCATCTAATGTAAGGGGTTAGACAAATTAGAGGAAACAGCCTGAGCGATGAGATCAGAAATGAAGAACTGAGAAAAAAGCTAGGAATAACCCCCGCCATAGATTATATAAAGAAACAACAGATAAAATTATTTGGCCACGTGATAAAATAGAAAGATCAAACACAATGAGCCTTCAACAAACATTTCTAGAACACCAAACCCAAGTTTGACCACGAAAAAGGTGGACTGACGGAATGTTAGAAACACTAGGAAACATAACAGCAGCAGAGGCAAACAGAAGAGCAATAGATCTCAAATTATATCACCCCTCGACGCTGAAAAGCAAATGAGAAAGGAAAGATGAAGATAAAAAAAAAAAGAATGCAAGGGAAAAGAATACAGTTTCATAATCAGCTAACATATTTTGAAAACAAAATTGAAGGATTAGAAATAACACAAATTATTAACCAATATTTTTAGAAAAAAAAAATGTATTTCTTTTACTGCTTCTACGAAAGTCATGTCATCTTGATATTGCAATTGTCATTACTTCAAAAACTAATTGTCCGACTCATTTACAGTTCTCTGAACATACGCTCGTAATTCTCTACCATTTTCTATTGTTTAAAAATATATTGCTTTAGGTATTCTTGATACCTCACTGCTGTTAGCAATTTTTCACTTTCTTACATCAATCAGCCGACTGACAACTTTCTGAACATAAATTTGTTGATATTCAGTTACTTGCACAGAGTGAGTGAGATTATTGGCTGCATCAGGGCAAAATGGGAGAGTTGTTCTTTACACTCTTGTTTTATTTGATTGTTCTCCATAAATGTGTGCCTGACACAACATAATAACAGTTATTATCATTTTATTTATTCCCCCATTCTGTATTGACGTATCTCTTATTCATATCTTATTTATTCTCCCATTCTGTATTGACGTATCTCTTATTCATATCTTATTTATTCTCCCATTCTGTATTGACGCATCTCTTATTCATATTTTATTTATTCCCCCATTCTGTATTGACGTATCCCTTATTCATATCTTATTTATTCCCCCATTCTGTATTGACGTATCCCTTATTCATATCTTATTTATTCCCCATTCTGTATTGACGTATCCCTTATTCATATCTTATTTATTCCCCCATTCTGTATTGACGTATCCCTTATTCATATTTTATTTATTAACGTTTCATTTTTTCTCAATTTCATTATCCACAATTTCTTTATCAACAGATAATGTATTCCCATTTCATTGTCCATATGTTACTTATTCACATTTTAAAACACATAATTAACAGTTATTAAGAAACAATTGACCCTCTTTACTTACTCACATGATAGAATTCACATATTATCAACACACTATTTTATTACTTACTACAACCTTCGCTTCACCAAACTGTAGGGAAGGACATGCCAATGTCATTCAGAAATCACAATGCTCGGTGCAGTTTATATACTTTATAGTTATCAATCGCTTCAGAGTAGTCCGCTAGGACTGTACCTACAACGAACAACGACTTATAGCTGACTGAGTCAAATTCAGCGTCCAACAATTGATGAAGAATCTTTTCCACCTTAGTGGGGGCCTCGTAGCCGATTTGGGAAAACCACCCGACTGGACTACCGACGTTCGGACAACCCGTGTTCGATTCCCGCTGGGAGCAGTGTGAATTGTACTCGTGGTTGGAAAAAAATACTCCACCGGTCGACCCAGCCGTTGGCAGAAATGGGTACCAGGGTATTACCCTGGGAAGGTGAGGAATATTGCCTCGCATCTGAGTTTCGATGCTTCAGGCAATACTATCCAGAAATTTCCGAACATCTCTGGATAGGCGGCCGAGTACATATGGGTGGAAACTCGCGTGCTGAGACGCTGGTTCAAGTCTCGTACTTGACCTTACCCTTCCACCTTTTCACTGTTGTCTGTCGAAGAGATTAAGGATCGAGATGAAAAGCAACACTGGTACTCAAACACGTGTTTGGGGACTGGTTGGTCTCCAGGCAAGAGAGACAGAGAGGTTGTGGGTTCAAATCCTGGCTGTACCAATTGGGATTTTTATTTATGATTTCTCTCTGCGGCAACCACTTCTGGTCTCAGCAGCGAGGCCCGGCTTGAAACGTCAATCACTCATCGTCGAAAAAAATATGAGTACCACCGAAGACGGAGTTATCTGCCTATGCGTCGAGGGACCCGTATTCACACGGCTGCCAGGGAAAAATGGATTAACACGCAAAATTCAGCTCCTAGTCTCTAGGGACTTCGTCAGAGGTCAAAGTTGGTGAAAAAAAAACTACGCGTTGGTTATGTCGAATAACCATGACGACGCAGCACACCACAACACGCGCGTGTCCACACAACGTCCCTTTGTTAGCAGCCACGATTTGGAGTAATCGTTGGGCGAACGCAACAGAAGCAACAGTTGAACAAGATACGGTAGAAAATGAAGGCAAAGAAGAAAAAAATTTGATCACCGTAAAGACAAAGGGGAAAAAAAAAGAAGAAGACCAAGATGAAGAAGAAAGAGAAGATGAAGAAAAAAGAGAAGACGAAGAAAGTGAAGAAGAATAAGAAGAAAAAGAAGAGGAAGAAAGAAGTAGAAGAAATAGATAAAAAATTGATAACAATCATCTTTACATTGCTTACCTACCGTTTGTCCATGGTTAGCTATATCCTTGTTCCTCCTACTGTGTTTTAACTCACCTCTCTATTTTTCTTGTTCCAACTCCTTTTGCGTTTTCTTTTAGTCACTAGCACATCACCTGTTACACAATATTTGCAGCTACAAACCCCTTAAAGTAGGTCCTAACAAAGGTACGTTTCACGGGATGACAACCCGTGTTCGATCCCCACTGGAAGCAGTGTGAATTGCACTCGTTGTTGGAAAAAAAAACCTCCGCGGTCGACCCAGCCGCTGGCAGAAATGGGTATCAGTGTCTTGGAAGGTGAGGAATGCCGCCTCAAATCGTAAGTTTCAATGCTTGAACCGACACTATCCAGAAGTCTCCGATCGTGTTTCGATATTCCCATTACTTACTTTCCATTTGCTTATACGAATCATGATATCGAATGACGAAGGACATTTAAGCTGCGTTCACTTTCGGTGTCGCTTGGTCTTATGTCTTTTGGCGTGTGCTATAGCTGCTATGATGGGGACTACATCTGCCTTTCTTTGTTTAGATCCATCAATGAGAGGATTTTAATTCGGATGATTTTACTGGCACGGGCGGTTGAGCAATTATGTATTTTCATTATTTTGCAGCGATACCGGGGTCTTCGACTAACTATAACCATAACCATAATCAAATTAATATTTCTATGTGGTTATATACATTGGACACACTATTTTAAAACATACATTTAAAAAATATATTGATTGTAAAACTAAATACAGCGAATCACCCACAAAGGCTGCTAGAGTACTAGATGAGAGGATATAGCAAGAAAAAAGAGAGATCGATTGAATATTAGAGAATATAGAAAACAAGACACCAGGCGAGACAAACAGAAGATCACAAACCACATCTTTTTTGAGTACACGATGTCTTGTAGAAAGATAAGAACATATATTATTTCGTTCTTCAATTTTGTTAAATGCGATCACAACACTGTTAACATCTCTATAATCCCCACTAGCAATATGATCACAACACTGTTAACATCTCTATACTCTCACTAGCAATATGATCACAACACTGTTAACATCCTATAATCCGCACTAGCAATATGATCACAACACTGTTAACATTTCTATAATCCCCACTAGCAATAGGATCACAACACTGTTAACATCTCTATAATCCCCACTAGCAGTAGGATCACAACACTGTTAACATCACTATAATCATCCCCACTAGCAATATGATCACAACACTGTTAACATCTCTATAATCCCCACTAGCAATATGTCCACACCACTGTTAACATCTCTATACTCTCCACTAGCAATATGATCACAACACTGTTAACATCTCTATAATCCTCACTAGCAGTAGGATCACAACACTGTTAACATCACTATAATCATCCCCACTAGCAATAGGATCACAACATTGTTAACATCTCTATAATCACCTCTAGCAATATGATCACAACACTGTTAACATCTCTATAATACCCTCTAGCAATATGATCACAACACTGTTAACATCTCTATAATCCGCACTAGCAATATGATCACAACACTGTTAACATTTCTATAATCCCCACTAGCAATAGGATCACAACACTGTTAACATCTCTATAATCCCCACTAGCAGTAGGATCACAACACTGTTAACATCACTATAATCATCCCCACTAGCAATATGATCACAACACTGTTAACATCTCTATAATCCCCACTAGCAATATGTCCACACCACTGTTAACATCTCTATACTCTCCACTAGCAATATGATCACAACACTGTTAACATCTCTATAATCCTCACTAGCAGTAGGATCACAACACTGTTAACATCACTATAATCATCCCCACTAGCAATAGGATCACAACATTGTTAACATCTCTATAATCACCTCTAGCAATATGATCACAACACTGTTAACATCTCTATAATACCCTCTAGCAATATGATCACAACACTGTTAACATCTCTATAATCCCCACTAGCAATATGACCACAACACTGTTAACATCTCTATAATCCCCACTAGCAATAGGATCACAACACTGTTAACATCACTATAATCATCCCCACTAGCAAAAGGATCACAACACTGTTAACATCTCTATAATCCTCACTAGCAGTAGGATCACAACACTGTTAACATAACTATAATCATCCCCACTAGCAATAGGATCACAACATTGTTAACATCTCTATAATCCCTTCTAGTAATATGATCACAACACTGTTAACATCTCTATAATCCCCTCTATCAATATGATCACAACACTGTAAACTTCTCTATAATCCCCACTAGCAGTAGGGTCACAACACTGTTAACATCACTATAATCCCCATTAGAAATCGGATCAGAACAATGTTAACATCTCTATAATCCCACTAGCAATATAATTACTACACTGTTAACATCTCTATAATCCCCTCTAGCAATATGATCACAACACTGTTAACATCTCTATAATCCCCTCTAGCAATATTATCACAACACTGTTAACATCTCTATAATCCCCTCTAGCAATCGCAGTTACAAAACCTAATACTGTAAAGTACACACGGCACAACACAAACACGGCAGTAAATGTCAAATTATCGAGCGTGTGTATCTTTGCGATATTAGTGTGTTGTTGCGAATCATGGACACAATCATAAACAATAAAGAGGAAAATGCGCTCATTCCAAACAAAACTGAACATAAATATTCTTAGAATGCATTGGAAAAAGGGAAATGGAGATAAATGACATAAACACTGAAGAGAATTGGCTGCTAAACAAACAACTTACAGAGGACATGAAAATACTACGGTCACTTTATGAGAAGATACAGTGGACTAGAAAAAATACAATAATGGAAGGCATAATCCCAGGTAAAGGAGACAAGGGTAGTCCATGAAGAAGAAGGTGGTTTGAAGATATCACAGATACCTTGAACCTGGCTAGAGTGAGATTGGGAGATATAGCTAGAGTCAGAGAGGCTATGATGGGAGACGCCCGAGTAGGTGATGATGTTCATCTTCCATACCAGAGACGAGCCTAAGGAAAACTAAAGTCTTTGGAGTCGGTTAAACAAAAAAATAGAAGAGAAAACGAACACAATGGGCCACAAAACGTAATTTAGCTTACTTTCTTGAATACGTCGTTGAGGAAGATGGTATTATCCACCATTACATGACGATCGCACTTATACGCCAAAACTTCTTTTCTTTTAATTTCTTTCCCTTGGTGTTTGCTTTTGTTAAATAAGTTATCTGCTAGTGGTTCTATCTTACAAGCACAAAACATTCATTATCATCATCTAGTTTGTCAATCCCAGTTCGTCTGTAATATCATGGACCCATCATCTTCTAGGTCTTCCTCATTCACGTGTTTCCCTGGAGCGATATAAAAGTAAAGGAGAGAGAAGAACTAGAATAAGATAATGGGTGCAAGATTTCTCAGTAGAGCTAGGATTGAATGCTGCTGTCCCTTGACATCTTGCGCAGGACATGGCACACTTGAGAGTAGCTGTCACGAGAGCTGTCCAACAGGAACAAGATACACGATGAATCATCATCATCATTGAGTGCCGTCTCCGCATCGAAGGTTGACTACCATGGAGCGAAATTCCACTCTGTCTCTTGCTTTGATGGTGCAGATTGTCATAGGTTGACTTGTTTTGTTCATCTTTTGATGTTACTCGTCCATGTTAGTCTGGGTCTGTCTCCGCCTCTTTTACGCTATATTTTTTTATGTATCAGAAATGATCAACGGCCTAGAAAGCGACAACAACAAAGTGTGTGGTACACATGAGGCATATTCAGGACACGAAAGACGACTATGGCAGACCACCGTGAAAGAGATTGGAGCCTTATCATGTAACATTCCAAAGAAAGCCATGGAGAGAAATTCTAATTATTGTTTTAAGAATGAGCTAGAAATCACTACATGGAATGTTAGGACTTTATACCAAGAAGGAAAATTAGAAAATCTTATCAGAAGCAGAGCGATTAATCATAGATATTTTAGGCATATCAGAAACAAATTGGAAAGAAAGTGGATACATACATGATAAATATTTCGTGAGAAAAAAACTACTAGTGAGGAATTTTTATTTGATTGTTTTTGAGTTATTGGTTTATTGAGTTATTGCGTTATTGGGTTGTTGAGTTATTGGGTTGTTATTGAGTTATTGGGTTATTGGATTATTGGGTTATTAAATTATTTGCAGGTCATCATCATTGCACTCAGAACATGTCCATAGGTGCATAGATCCCGTCTCATCAGGGTCCAGCGACTGACAACTCTAGTTCTGTGTTGGTTGATAAGTTTTCTTATAGACTCACTAGGTTTCTCGTTTCTGGCTGTGCCTAACTTTCAAACATTCATTCATTCGATGGAGTCAATTTAATTGATAAGAGCATCTACCATCTATTTCTATTTTTGTATATTCACAATATCTTTATTCATTGTTTATTTATGAACACATTATCTGTTGACATTTTCTTCCAGTCACATTGTCATCATTCACAAATAACATTATTCTTTTTTTATTTAAAAACACTTAAATTATTTAGAATCGATGTATTTACATATTGTTTATTTACAATTCCTTGGCATTTCCTCATTTACAATTACTGTGTTCTAAATCAGATGTTACTCATATTCTTCACGTTTCTGATTAACGCAATTTTGTTAATTCATAAATGACCATTAGCTTTCTATTTATTAACACATTTCTTTATTCTCATTTCATTTATTCACAATTTTTTTCTTCACATTTTATGTATTCACATTCCAAAAGTCAAGTGTATTTTTATTAACAATTAACATGATATTTTCTCATTACAGATATAGATCATATTACTTACCACTTTCTTTGCTTCTCCGAGCTGTAAGAAAAGGTATTACAGATTTGAGTTTTGAAAGCGCATTGCACGAGAAGTGTCTATTGACGTAGATGATAATGTCTCTCCACAACTTTTGTTCTCTAAAGTTGTATGTCAGATCTACAACTGAACCCTTACCATGTCATTCCCTTCAACTATCACATCACTCTCCTTCTATGTTCCCACCTCACGTTGTGACTAGTAGATACAGTCTACTAGTGAGCCGTTTTACTCAGTGGCTAGTGAACTGGGCCACAAGAGGTCAGATTCAAACCTGATTAACGGCTTCCAGGTTCACTCAGCCTTCAATGATTACTGGAGCACTGGTTGGTCTCAAGGCAAGACACCGGCATCGAGACAGAGAGGTTGTGTGTTCAAATCCCGGTTGCACCTGTTGGGATTTTTATTTATGATTTTTCTCTGCGGCAACCATCACTGTTCTCAGCAGCGAGGCCCGGCTTGAAACGTCCATTACTCATCGACGGAAATAAAAAATTCTGAGTACCTCCGAAGTACGAGTTATCTGCCTGTGCGGCGAGGGACTACTGTACACACAGCTGCCAGCAAAAAAACGGATTAACACGCACAATTCAGTTCCTAGTCTCCAGGGACCACGTCACAGGTAACAGCTGGCGAACGAAAAAAATGGTTACTGCAATTTTCTGGGGAAATAATAGCAGTCATGGCGTAATACTGACCACGTTGCCCCAAAAATCATGTACCGAAGGTCTATGAAATAATATGGGTACTAACATCAGATTTTCTGTATAACAGTGGTGTGACGTCTTGTCTTGTTCTCTTTACAATATCCTGCAGTTGACGCTAATCATCTGTGACAACACTCACACAAAACTTTCTTTCCGATGATAGTACATGTACGAGTTTTCTTTATGAGGGGACCTCGGTAGCCAGTTTGGAAAAACCTCCCGACTGGGCTACCGACGTTAAGACTACCTGTGTTCGATTCCCGCTGGGAGCAGTGTGAGTTGTACTCGTGGTTGGAAAAAAAATACCTCCGCGGTCGACCCAGCCGCTGGCAAAAATGGGTACCAGGGCAGTACTCTAGGAAGGTAAGGAATGAGGGGAGAAGAGTGTGTCGTGTGGAGATCATGGGTCTCACTGTCAAAAATTGCCCTGTTTATTAGGCCTAGAAACAGAGTGAAGTTGTCTTCATAATGGAAACCCTGTAATACGGAAACGGCTAAAGATGATGATGATGATGAATGTAGAAGCTGAGAAATAGAAGATATAAACACGATTACCTTTAGTAAACCATTGACCATTGGTCTCATCATCATTAAGTACCGGGCCTGCTGGCGTAGGTGATCATGTCTCTCCACAACTTTCGATCTCTATGACCTCTTTCAGAACATTTTCATTACTCTTCTTAGCTGTCCATGGTATTCTCAACATTCTTCTGTAAAACCACATTTCTATAGACTCCAGTGATTTTCCTGTCTGTTGTCCTATTGTCCATGATTCACATCCATATGTTAAAACTGGCTCTACATAACAATTAAGAACTCTTTTTCTTGTTTCTATTGTAAAAAATGGATTGCATAGTATCTTCCTCAGGTTTGGAAAGCTGCCTTTGCCTGAGCCATTCTGCATCTCACCTCTTTTGTACATCTTCCGTCTGAGGTAAACAAAGTTCCCAAATATTTAAATGACCATTGCACTACAATATTTCATATGACAGGGCACGTTTCTGACAGGTCAAAGGTTAATTAAGGAAAAGAGTTTGGATGCTTTAGTCAGTCGCTGTGTTACCTGAGCCCATCATTCAGTAAATAACAATCGTGATGATACATTTACTTACTTGAGTTTGTAATTCATTGAACTGTAAGAGAAGATATGTTTATTTTTAGTTTGGAAATCGAACTACTCAACACATTCATTACCACTTTTGAACGCGCGCGAACGAAAAAAAAGGAAGAGAAAAAATATAGGAATTAATAAGTTCAGGAAATCTTCACTGCTGCGAATTATCTAGGGCTGGAGCTAAAATAGACATTTTGTGAATGAAGAAGCAGCTGTGATTCGCCTGTGACGTCATCATGAGGCAAACGTCCAGGATAGAAGTCATGGAGAAAAAGCTTGAAAGTCTTATAGAACAGACATAGATCTGAGCACAAGGAAAACAAATACTGCTTTGTTGGAAGGTAAAGACAAACATTATTTTATTGTTCTTTGTTATTACTGTTGACATCACTTCTAGTAAACTGACTTGTACTTCATCGTTTTGACAAAATGTGTCCACAATGATGGTTCAATAATGGCTCGTTGGTTACATTAAACATTTAGTTCGCTCTTCATCTTGCCGTTCTAGGGAGAGCACAACTTCTGAATGGTAAACTGTTTGAAGTTTTTGCAAATAAAAGAAACAACATACGAGGCTTGTGACACTAATAGCAGACATCAGATGCATTGTTGAGGCTGAGAGGCTGGCTTTTTGTTGAGGCTGAGAGGCTGGCTTATTGTTGAGGCTGAGAGGCTGGCTTATTGTTGAGGCTGAGAGGCTGGCTTATTACAGAGACGTGTGTCGAGGTGCAGCGCGGATCCTGTGGAATGCTTCACGCTTACTACCAAAGATCGTCGGATATGGGCAATCTGTAATGTCTGTTCTATGTGCCGTTCTCGGCTCGAAAAGATAAAAGATGGGCAGATACACAAGGCGTCATCATCTGGTAGCAACATCCATCTAAAGGTTTCTCAAGATATTATCATGGATGCACAAGTCAACTTATCGTCGTTCAGTCGACTTGACTCCATTCTCAGTCCCGTAGATCTCGACAGCTCTCAGCAGAAGTGCACACTAGGCTCAGGCAAATGAAGCTTTCCCCAAAATGAGGAAGGTACTATGTGGTACCATTTTTGACAGTCATCATCAAGTACTGGGCCTGCTGGCGTAGGTGATCACGTCTCTCCACAACTTTCGTGGACCACGACAGTTATTTATCATTTCTGTCGTTGACCTTCTGCCAAGCCATTCTCTTAAGCTGTTTGGTATCTTTTCTCTTTGCTTCCCTCTATTTCTTCGTCCCTCAATTTTCCTAGTTGTTACAATATATTCCAGTTGTTCTCTTCTCATTTCATGGCCAACAAATGATGATTGTTTCTTCCTAATATTGGAAATTAGCTCTCTTTTTGCTTTGGCCTCTTTCAGAACATTTTTATTACTCTTCTTAGCTGTCCATGGTATTCTCAACATTCTTCTGTACAACCACATTTCTACAGACTCCAATGATTTTCTTGTCTGTTGTCCTATTGTCCATGATTCACACCCATCTGTTAAGACTGGCTCTACATAACATTTAAGAACTCTTTTTCTTGTTTCTATTGTGAAAAATGTATTGCACAGTATCTTCCTCATTTTTTGGAAAGCTGCTTTTGCCTGAGCCATTCTGCATCTCACCTCTGTTGCACATCTTCCGTCTGAGGTTAACAAAGTTCCCAAATATTTAAATTAATTTACCTGTTTTAATATTGGCCTGCTTCTTGTCTTTATTTTGCACTGAGGTGATGTCTTTTTCTTTGTTGTTACCATTACTTCTGTCTTTCTGCTATTAAGGCTGAGTCCTTTATTTTTGCTTTCTTTCACTAGTATGTATTAACATTTCTTGTAACTCATTTTCACTCTTTGTGATTAAGACTGTATCATCAGCATACCTTACATTATTTATAGTATGGCCTCCGATTGGTATTCCAGGCATGCCCCTTATGGATCTTAAAATAATCTCACTATAAATATTAAACAAATCTGGTGACAGCACACAACCTTGTCTAAGAGCCTGTTTTATTTGTTGAAACATTCCCAATTGGCATCCAGTTCTTATGGCCGATGTTTGTTGCCAGTATATGTTCTTTATTATTCTTAGATCTTTACTGTCTACGTTTATGCTTTCTAAAATTTTGATTAATTCTTGGTGCTTTACTTTGTCAAATGCCTTGGTGTAATCTATGAAACATAGGTATAGATCTGTTTTCACCTCTATGGCTCTTTCTACTAAAGATCTTATGATATTAATGGCATTTCTTGTTCCTTTACCTCCAACAAAACCACACTGTTCATCGCTAATTTCTGGACTGATTTTGTTTCGAACTCTTCGCATGATGATTCTTAGTAATATCTTAATCATGTGACTCATAAGGCTTATTGTGCGATGATCAACGCATTCAATCGCACCCGATTTCTTTGGTAGGGCTATGAATATTGATTTGAGCAGGTAGCCTGGTATATATCCGCTGTTGTAGATATCATTCAATATTTTTGTTATTATTTCTATTCCAAATTCATCCATGGTTTCAATCTCTTCTTTAGTTATATTATCTGGTTGGAGCTTTTCCTGCTTTATATATTAACTTCTTCTTTGTATATTTTTCAGGTCCTTCACCATTATCCTTTATATTTACTTCTGTTCGTTCATCATTATAAGGATCTTTAATTTATTCTGTCCATCGTTCCATTATGCTTTCTTGTTCAATCAACAGTTCTCCTTCCTTTGAGTTTAAACATCCAGTTTTTTATTGCGTTTTTCTTCCTGTTAATTCTTAAATTTGTTTGTATATAGCTTTGGCATCTCCTTTTTGTTGCATTTCAGTCTCTTTGCAACTCTGTTTTAGCCATGCTTCTTTTGCTTCATTACATTTTAATGCAATTTCTTTATTTAATCTCTTATACTCATCTTTATTTTCTTTATTTCTTCTTCTTGTATCAATTAGCTGCAAAATGTCATCTGTCATCCATTTTTTTCTTGAATTTGTCCTCACTGATAGTTTGAACTCTTTTGATGTTTGTTGCATTGATTCTTTTAGCATTTCCCACTGTTCATCAATGCTTTGTATCTTCTCTATTGCATTGTACAGGTTCTGAAATGTGATTTTATATTTGTCTTGCAAATTCTTGTTTGATTTGAGTAAATCTAAATTTAACTTGATGTTAACTGAGGCTCGTTTTGTTGCTTTTAATTTTACTCTAAGCTTTCCCACAACTGGTACATGATCACTATTGCAATCTGGCCCATGTCTAGTTTTCACACACACCAGACTGTTTCTAAATCTATTGCTTATCATTATGTAATCAATTTGATTACGTGCGTTGTCTCCTGGGCTTTTCCACGTCCACAGACGTCTTGGATGTTGCTTAAACCAGGTGTTTCCTATCATCATGTTGTGTGTTCTTGCCCAGTCAATAAGTTTGCTACCTCTTTTATTGCTCTCGGAAGCCGTGATAGCTCAGTGGTTAGTGAACTGGACTACAAAGGACAAGAGGTAGGGTTCCATCCCAATCGACGGCTTCCGGATTCACCCAGCCTTAAATGGGTACCAGAGTTTTTTCTAGGATACTAAAGCGGCACGGGCATAATACGGATCACATTACCTTAAAAATCATGTGCTGAAGGTCTGTAAAATTTATGGTCACTAACACCATATTCCCTATACGCCACTTGGTGTGAATGGGGCTGTTTAATTTTTTTTTTTTAAATTCCTCTCACCTAAGCCATAGTGACCAATAAATTTCTCAACTCTTTCCTTTCCAAAAGGAAATGCGTTAAGATCCCCTAGAACTATGGTGTTTTCATGTGGTTTTTGATAATAGAAGCAAGCAAAAGAAATCTTAAATGCCATGTAGAGCTAGTCTTAACATATGTATGTGAATCATGGACAATAGGACAACAGACAAGAAAATCACTGGAGTTTGTAGAAATGTGGTTTTACAGAAGAATTTTGAGAATACCATGGACCGCTAAGAAGAGTAATGAAAACGTTCTGAAAGAGGCCAACGCAAAAAGAGAGCTAATTTCCAATATTATGAAGAAACAATAATTTTTTGGCCATTTAATGAGAAGAAAACAACTGGAATATATTGTAACAACTGGGAACATTGAGGGACGAAGAGATAGAGGGAAGCAAAGAGAAAAGATACCAGACAGCTTATGAGAATGGCTTGGCAGAAGGTAACAACATAAATGATAAAGAACTGTCGTGATCGAAAGTTGTGGAGAGTCATGCCACCTACGTCAGCAGGTCCGGTACTTGATGATGATGACATTAAATATGCGTGCTCGTATTATGAACATAATTAATATTATTATATAGCGCATCAACAATACTAGTTCTACTGTAACAATTGTAAACAATTGTAGTGGTTTATCAACAGAAAACTATTTTATCTGCGTTTTTATGATGATGGTGGTTTGGTTTTGTCTTTTGTTAATTTTGTAATTGATTTTTTCTCCTTTTTGGTAAACGACTGTTGAGTGATGATAAGCTTTCTTTATTCTCATATTAATTTTATTTATTGATACATTATTTATCCTCATATTCTTTATTTTATTTATTGATACATTCTTTATTGTCATATTATTTGTCTTATTTATTGATACATTCTTTATTCTCACTTTAATTTTATTTATTAATACATTTTTTATTCTCATATTATTTATTATATTTATTGAAGCATTATTTATTATCATATGTATATTTTATTTATTGATGCATTCTTTATTTGGCTCAGTGGTTAGTGAACTGGACTACAAAAGACAAGGTAGGGTTCGATCCCAACCGTCGGCTCCGGTTAACCCAGCCTTTAATGTGTATCGGATTTTTTTTCTGGGAAAGTAAAGCGGCACGGGCGTAATACCGACCACATTACCCCAAAAATCATGTACCGAATGTCTGTAAAATTGATGGTCACTAACACCATATTCCCTATACGCCACTTGTCGAGGGGGGCACTTTACTTTTATTTACTCTTATTCTTTATTCGCATATTATTTATTTTATATATTGATACATTTTTGTGCAAACTCGTATTATTTATTCACACTTTTCTGTCACATTTCAAAAGTCACAATTTGGTTATGGTTATGGAAGGCCCTGGTTTCACTGAAAACAAATTAAAATCCATAATTGCTGAACCGCTCGTGGCAGCATAATCATCGAAATTAATATCTCATCTCCCAAATAAAAAACGGTAACTGTAGTCCCCATCGTAGCAGTCTCAGCACTTGCCAAAAGACATAAGGTGAAACCGCTCAGAAAGTGAACACTGCCAACTGTTCCCTGTCATACCATATTATCACAATAAGTCACAATTATTTTTATTATGAACAATGACTTTCTAGAACGTTTCCTCTATCCACTACAGATCTAGAACTGATCACTTACTGTTTTCTTTGCTCCGGCGATCTACAAGAGAAAATACGTTTTCGTTGAGAAAACACATTGCACAGAAGTGTTATAAATAACTACTATCATTAGCCGTTGAATCAGCATCATCAAGTACCTCGTCCATTGGCGTAGGTGATAATGTGTCTTCTTCACAACCTTGTTTTTCTAAAGTTGTTCAGCAGATCTGTTGTTGGACAACTATCACGCCATTCTCAAAAGATATCACATTTTTTTAGCTTTCACTCTCCTGTGTTCCATTAGTTTTATCTTTTTTCTTTTTTTTCTTCTTCTTCCCTTCCATCTTTTGCATTTCGATATCGAAAGGTCAAGTACGAGACTTGAACCGGCGTCTTAGCACGCGAGTTTCCACCCATATGTGCTCGGCCGCCTATCCAGAAGTGTTCGGAGATTTCTGGATAGTGTCGCCTCAAGCATCGAAACTCCCGATGCGAGACGACATTCCTCACCTTCCCAAGGTAATACCCTGGTACCCATTTCTGCCAACGACTGGGTCGACCGTGGGGGTATTTTTTTTCCAACCACGATGTGGTTTGAAAATTGTCTACAATTCACACTGCTCCCAGCGGGAATCGAACACGGGTTGTCCGAACGTCGGTGGTCCAGTCGGGTGGTTTTCCAAACTAGGCTACCGAGGCTCCTATTTTTGTGTGTCAATATCGAGGAGAGGTATAATTAGCGGTCTATTGCTCTTCTGTTGATGTTATGTGCTGCTCAATTTTATCAGCTGGCAGTGGCAGGACATTCTGTACAGAGAGTTTCACAGCAGCAGACAATCATCAGATGTAGGCTTCCGTCGGGCAAGTGTTTTGGTCCTATAGCTTCGTGACTTCAAGGCGTCAACCTCCAGGTGTATTGAACCCAAAGTATATCAGCGGACGATGTATTGATGGAATCAACTTCTTTTTGATTTGGCCTCTCTCGGAACGTCCTCATTCATCTTTTTATTTTCCCACCTTATTATCAACATAATTGACCTTTGAATATCTTTTTTTAATAGTTTCTCTATTTGGCTTTCTTCCCCAGCGAAGTCTACACTCATATAATAACATGTTACAAGAAACAATGTTATTTACACTCATATAATAACATGTGACAAGAAACAATGTTATTTACACTCATATAATAACATGTGACAAGAAACAATGTTATTTACACTCATATAATAATATGTGACACGAAACAATGTTATTTACACTCATATAATAACATGTGACAAGAAACAATGTTATTTACACTCATATAATAACATGTGACAAGAAACAATGTTATTTAATGTAATAATCATGGCCACAGTGGTACCTCTGATACTCAAACTACTGGCAATTTTTCATGCTCATCGTATGACCGTAGTTGGTTCACTCTTGAGAATCGTCTCATATCACGCATGGGTACTTTTAACCATGGAGGAAAGAAATCTATTTATTCTCTTCCTCCATGGTAAAAATCTTGCTTTTCATGTGCCCCTTCTCTTTCTTCTATTTTCAACACCGCTTTTCATGGTAGTAGTATTTCCAATATAATGTTTTATTTGTGTATTGTTGCGTTTTTTTAATAACGGTCTTTTTATAAACTGACTTTCATATTTTGAGATCTATTTCGTTTTGCTTTGTCTCCTGTTTGTTTCTGCTGAAGAGTTTGAGTTGAAACGTTGAAAACTTTTATCTTATCATCAAGCTAAGCTGATAAATACCATTTTTATTGTTTTATTATGTCGATGCCAACTTTACGCTGCTCTACATGGTTTCTATATCTTCTTTTACTATATTAATTCTTCAGATTTATTTATTTCTTTGTTTTCGACTTTCATATTTTGTTTCTCATAATTTTGTTTCTTTTTCTCGTGAAAAAATACTGACACCCATTTCGTTTTGAGTTTTTACAATATTTGAAAAATGAAGAAAGTATTATTACAGACAAATGAAGAAGAAACAATGTTGACACAAACAATTACACAAATTTGCTAAAAATCATCTTTGAAGAGAAAATGCAAGGTAAACGAGGAAGAGGAAGACAAAAGAAAATAAAAAGAAAAACTAAAGCGGATAGACAACATCAAGAAAATGAGAGAAAAATCTGTAGCAGCGATTACCATCAATGTGACAGAATGTAATGATGCTTTATAATAACCTATCTACGAGATCCGGTGCAGGATGATGATGCTGATTCCCGAGGTCGGCGTGTCGGAAGCATGAGAGCACCTCTTGTCTTTAGGAGATTAGTTCCCTCCTTCCCTAACTGACGTTTTACCTCACGTCCATATACCATGGTTGGATGCACAACATCGACGGACAAAGAACGATAATCAAAGTCTATGTTGGAAGGTTGCTCTAGTCAGTCCAGTTACCTCAACATGTCCAATAGACAAACCGTGATGGAACTACTCACCTGAGTTTTGATTTCAGTGAACTGTGTAAGAAGATCAATGTCGATTTGTTACTTTAGAATTCAAACTGATCAATACGGTTATTATCGGCTCTTGTTTTATAGGGAAAAAGGTACCGGTACTCACCCTGAAGATGTTATTATATCTACTTCTACACTTTTATCATATCCTCTTGTATACCCTTGTCGTCTCTAGATTGTTTCTTGCTTTGGGTATCAACTGCAGAATAACGACCCAGGAGCAGACCTCAACATTATTGCTAGAGTTTAATTTAAATTTTAAATATAATATTACAGTGCTTTTTTAACGTGAAGAAAGAGGTCGTTACTCAACGTGAATATTTGACAGCAACTTCCACACTTTCAGCATGTACTCTGATATACCTTCGCCGCCTCTAGATAGCTTCTTGCTTTTGGTATCAACTACAGAATAACGACCTTTGAGTAGCAATGAATTCACACATTTACTAGGAATGAATTTGGTGAGAGGAGAACCTACTATTCTGATGAACATCAGTGCAGAGGTTGTCGTACAAGCAGAGATGGCATATGTGAAGTTGGTATATGGTTTATCTGAGAGAAACTCCTTTCTCATTTCCAGGAAGACACTGCAAATGTGTCCAAAGTGAGTTTTAGAGAAAGTGGTATGTCTGGGTACTACTAGCAGAAAATTCTAAAGATCTACAACAATTACTTAATGAAATAAACATGACAAGCAAAAAATATGGACTAGATATGAATATCAAAAAGACTAAAACTATGATCATAAACAAAGAAAATACTCAAAACCCACAAGTGGATATCAAAATTGAAGGAATAGACCTTGAGACAGTTCAGAACTACAACTACCTTGGACATACTATAACCAGTGATGGAAAATGTACAACTGAAATAAACAAAAGAACAGGAATGGCAAAAAGCAATTTTAATGTCATGAAGAACATACTAACATCAGAACAAATAACACCAGGGCTAAAACTAAGAATAGCAAAATGTTACATCTTCTCAATATTCCTATATGGTGCAGAAACATGGACATTAGATAAGAAAACAGAACAGAGAATTGCAGCATTTGGAATGTGGATATATAGAAGAATAGGTAGAACTGGATGGAAGGAAAAGAAAACAAACAATGAAGTCTTAAAAGAACTAAAAATGAAAAGAGAACTACTAAGCACAATTCAAACAAGACAAATGCGATTTTTGGGCCATGTTAAAAGCCACAACAGCCTACTAAAAGTAATCCTGGAGGGGAAAATACAAGGTAAAAGAGGCAGAGGCAGACCAAGATTAACATGCACGAGTAACACCAAAAGATGGACAAATCAGCCTATGACAACCTGCACCATCAAAGCAAAAGACAGCAGAATGGCGTTCCATGGTAGCCAACCTTCGTTGTGGAGACGGCACTTAATGATGGTATGTCTAGGAATGTATTTTCTTGAAGATATTCATGAAAACCACGAATTGCTACTTTTTTCATTTCAGCAGAATTTGCGTGCCATCTTTCTAAATCTCAGCTTCACCAAATGTCCAGGTACTTACCAAGATTTTCTGGCCAGTACTTGGAATAACGGGTGTCCGGTTAGCGCAATCGATAGGCGGTTGGCTTACCACGGCAACAGCCGGGGTTGTAATCCTGGCGACACCTGGGTTTTACTAATTCCTTAAAAATTAGTAGGAGCCGCGATAGCTCAGTGGTTAGTGAACTGGACTACTACGGACAAGGGGTAGGGTTCGATCCCAACCGACGGCTCCGGGTTCACCCAGCCTTAAATGGGTACCGGATTTTTTCTGGGAAAGTAAAAGCAGCACGGGCGTAATACCGACCACATTACCCCAAAAATCATGTGCTGAAGGTCTGTAAAATATAGGGTCACTAACACCATATTTCCCTAAACGCCACTTGGCGTGACGGGGGGTACTTTACTTTACTTACTTGGAATAACAAATCTTGGCACATTCAGACAAATCAGCATCATCTTCTTCAACAGTCAAGAAACGTTTCAACAATTTCTGTCAGACTTTGGGAGCTGCCATAGCTCAGTGGTTAGTGAACTGGACTACAAGGGAAGAGGTCGGGTTCGATCCTGATCGACGGCTTCCGGGTTCAGCCTTAAATGGGTACAGGATTTTTTCTGGAAAAGTAAAGGGACACGGGCGAAATACCGACCATGTTACCCCAAAAAGTCATGTGCCGAAGGTGTATATAAATTATGGACACTAACATCACGTTGCGTGACGGGACTCTTTACATTTTTTAAAATGGTGAATTGATGCAGCTTTTTAATGGATGGACAAAAACTAGTAATAGTCAACGGGAAACTGTTGACAACTTGTCGTTTCTGTAATAGACAGTAAAAGTAAGACAAAAAAGTAGTAAAGAGCCCCCGTCACGCCAAGTGGCCTATAGAGAATATGGTGTTAGTGACCATAAATTTTACAGACCTTCGGCACATGATTTTTGGGGTAATGTGGTCGGTATTACGCCCGTTCCGCTTTACTTTCCCAGAAAAAAATCCGGTACCCACTAAAGGCTGGGTGAAACGGAAGTCGTCGGTTGGGATCGAACCCTACATCTTGTCCTTTGTAGTCCAGTTCACTAACCACTGCTCTCCACTAATCGTGGTTCCCAAAAGACAGTAAGCGTGACGACAAGGAATAGGCTAATGTAGGTTAGCCTGCATCAGCCTATTGACCTAACCTCATTAGATTGCTGTAGCGCTGCGGTTACACATCAGATGTTGGAAGCTCAAGTTGGAACCACTTTTAGAGTGGTCAGGTTCTACACTGACTGTATACACGGATACGTCCTATTCCCTGGCAAGAATTCAAGACTAATATCGAAGTAAGAGAAACGTTATACAATATAATCTTCATCCCAACGTTGTGCTACCAATGCCAGACCTGGACCCCAGATGCAAGAACAATAAGTAAAATAACCTCTACGGAGATGAAATGTGTTAGACGAATGACAGGAAACAGTCTGAATGATAAGATCAGAAATGAAGAACTGAGAAAAAAAGCTAGGAATAGCCCCCGCCATAGAATATATAAGGAAACAACAGATAAAATGGTTTGGTCACGTGACAAGGCAGAAAGATCAAAACACAACACAACGAGCCTTCAACAAACGTTGTGAGAACACCAGACCCAAGGGTCGACCACGAAAAAGATGGATCGACGGAATATTAGAAGCACTAGGAAACATAACAGCAGCAGAGGCGAACATAAGAGCAAAAGACCACAAATTATATCTCCCTTCGACGCTGAAAGGCAGATGAGAAAGGAAAGAGGAAGATAAGGAAAGAGAAATGCGTTCGACAATATATCATCTAATGAAAGAAAAGAAGGTGGGTATGTGTCAGTTACTTGATGAGAAGAGACTCCCCCCCCCCCCCAAAAAAAAAAAAAAAAATGTCAAAGCTAATCCTCAAATGGGAATCAGAGAGTTAACGAAGAAAAGGTCGACCTGGGGAAAAACAAAAGCACACTGAACTGAGAAGCAACAAAATCAGGTATCAGCTCCCTTGCCGAGTTTGAGAGGCTGGCACAGAACCGGGACGTGTAGCGACCTGTGCAATGTCTGACATTGAATAGCACAGGTTGTCAAACATGGAGTGTCTAGAATCTCTGTCCTATGTACCGTTTTCGGCTCGAAAGAATAATATATAGATATATGTGTATCTAGGAGCCGCGATAGCTCAGTGGTTAGTGAACTGGACTACAAAGGACATGAGGTAGGGTTAGATCCTAACCGACGGCTTCCGGGTTCACCCAGTCTTAAATGGGTACCGGATTTTTCTGGGAAAGTAAAGCGGCGCGGGCGTAATACCGACCACATTACCCCGAAAATCATGTGCTGAAGGTATGTAAAATTTATGGTCACTAGCACCATATTCCCTATACGTCACTTGGCGTGACAGGTGTACTTTAATTTTTTTAAAATATGTGTATCTACCTTTAGATAGACAGACAGAGAGACAAACAGACAGACAGATAGAGACAGGCAGACATGCAAACAGGCAGACAGGCAGAGTGATAGACCAGATAGACAGACAGACAGACAGACAGACAGACAGACAGAGATAGATAGATAGATAGATAGATAGATAGATAGATAGATAGATAGATAGATAGATAGATAGATAGATAGATAACAACACAGGTATTTTAATATATTATTGTTATGTTTGCCTTTAATGGGTACCGGATTTTTTTTCTGGGAAAGTAAAGCGGCATGGGCGTAATACCGACCACATTACCCCAAAAATCATGTGCCAAAGGTCTGTAAAATTTATGGTCACTATAGCTTGTTTCATAAGTCGTGCCCAACTTTAAAAATCAATATCTTTTAAACCGCTTTTTGTAATTTTTTCAAAATTTGCATGTATAGTTATAATGATTAGAACCCAACAGGGAATTAATTTAATTAAAAACAAACATTTGGTTATTATTATTGCTTATTTGATTTATATAAATTTATAACGACCCATTGATGTAGTCAAAACTTAGTGTTTACAGTATTTAAGTTAAAAATAGCGATTACAAATCCATACACGCTCAAATTTACGATTTTGCACGCTTTCCGCGTGAGTTTTCTGACACAATTAGACACTTGTAGTAAACACGAGACATTGTGTGTTCTATTTCCGTTAATTCAGCGGCGTAACGTGGAACAATAACATTTATCATGAGTCTTAAAATGAAATTCTGCAGTTTACAAAACATCGCAATAAAAATGTATGACTATTTTTGCAAAGAGGCTAAACGAGGAAGATTATTTCATTCTTTAGAAAACCCTGAGAATAGGACAAGACACATTTTGGATTTATCTAAACGGTCATTTAATCGCTGGATTCAATCACGTGACCGTCAATGTTCCAAATATACAAAATCACAAGGAAGAGCAAAAATGTTGGATAATTTCGACAGTGAACTTATTAGAAGTGAAATTCGCAAAATGTTGGGTATGAATGAAACTGTTACAATAAGAAAATTAAAAGTATCGCTGAAAAAGAACAACAGTATTGAAATATCAAAGTCTACATTATGGAGGAATGTGAGAGCTGCAGGCTTTACATTCAGAAAGTATTCCAATGGACGAAACATCATCTGTGAGAAGCCACATATAGTAGTCATGAGAAGCAAGTACTTAGGTGAAGTAAAAGAGGTGCGCAAGCAAGGTTATGATATTGTGTACTTGGATGAAACATGGATCAATGCTCACCACACTAACCAAAGGGAATGGCAGTCATCAGATGGAAAGATTAAGAGATTAATACCTAGCAGCAAAGGACAGCGCTTGATAATTGCTCATGCAGGTAGTCGACAACATGGACTAATACAGAATGCAGAGCTCATTTTTCTTTCAAAATCCATAGACAATCGGGATTATCACTCTGAGATGAATGGTCACATATTTAGACATTGGATTGAAAATTCTGTTCTCCCAGCACTAGATCGACCATCTTGCCTAATAATGGACAATGCAGCGTACCACAACATTGTTACACTTGAAGATAAAGTCCCGACGTCATCCAGTACAAAAGATGCTATTAAGATATGGCTCACAAAGGAGCACATACAATTTAATAACATGTACTTAAAACCTGAATTACTATCTCTAGTAAAGCAAAAACAGAGGACAAAGATTTTCAAATAGATAAGATTATCCAAGAGCACGGTCATATAAGTTTGAGGCTGCCACCTTACCATGCTCATTTAAATCCAATAGAACTAATCTGGGCAAAATTAAAAGGACAAGTGGCAGATGAAAATACAACATTCAAAATATGCGATCTAAAGACTCTTGCTAATCTCGCTTTATTAAATATAGACAAAGATTATTGGGCTAAATGTGAAGACCACGTCTTAAAACAGGAAGAGGAATATTGGAAAAATGATGGTTTGTGGAATGTTCAACCCAAACAGTTATTAATCTTTTAGACTCGTCTGATTCAGAATGAAAGTATATAGCCCCCACAATGTTGGCCCCTATATTACCTTAAATTATTTCAACAAACGGTCCTTTTCAGGACCACACAACTATGAAAATTGGACATACAGGTAACCTTGATATTATTATCGTCCGTCCTCGAACTGAGCAGACAATAATTCTCCTGGTGTTTTGTTTTATCCAGTTATTTCCCCATTACGGCCACGCCTTTACCTAGTGAAAATTAATCGTAGACCAGCAACTACGGTAATTTCTATTCTTTAGGGCTTCACAATTTACAATTTTGACAAACATCAAAAAAATATCGCCGCTTTAAGAAAACTGCAGCTGCAAGATATTTGTTAAATATACATTTAAAGGGCCTCTTACATTCTAATAACATTTGGAAAATTTCAAAAGTATTTAACAAACGGTTAGAGAGTAATAGCGTTTTGAAGTTGGGCATATGTTTTGAAACGAGCTATAACACCATATTCCCTATACGCCACTTGGCCTGACACGGGTACTTTACTTTTTTTTTTTTACTTTTATTATTATGTTTGTCTCTCGTTGCAAAGCTTTTCCACATTATAAATATTCATTTAAAACATAGCGTTGGTTTATTTTTCCAGTGATTTCTGACGTCAAGTAGGAGATGGAGTCCTATCAGAGGCGGACGAAGGAAAGAAAGTCTCATATGCAATTTAAGCACGCGAAGGAATTCTTTATAGCTTGAGATGATAGTTATCATTATTAGGCGAATGACAGCAATGATGATTGCTGCAGAGAGAACGTCAACAACGACAATTGCAGCAGAGAGAACAACGACAAATGTAGTACAGAGAGAACAACGACAAATGTAGTACAGAGAGAACAACGACAAATGTAGTACAGAGAGAACAACGACAAATGTAGTACAGAGAGAACAACGACAAATGTAGTACAGAGAGAACAACGACAAATGTAGTACAGAGAGAACAACGACAAATGTAGTACAGAGAGAACAACGACAATGTAGTACAGAGAGAACAACGACAAATGTAGTAAACAGAGAGAACAACGACAAATGTAGTACAGAGAGAACAACGACAAATGTAGTACAGAGAGAACAACGACAAATGTAGTATAGAGAGAACAACGACAAATGTAGTACAGAGAGAACAACGACAAATGTAGTACAGAGAGAGCAACGACAAATGTAGTACAGAGAGAGCAACGACAAATGTAGTACAGAGAGAGCAACGACAAATGTAGTACAGAGAGAGCAACTACAAATGTAGTACAGAGAGAACAACGACAAATGTAGTAGGGAGAGAACAACGACAAATGTAGTACAGAGAGAACAATGACAAATGTAGTACAGAGAGAGCAACGACAAATGTAGTACAGAGAGACAAGGACAAATGTGAGTACAGAGAGAACAATGACAAATGTAGTACAGAGAGAGCAACGACAAATGTAGTACAGAGAGAACAACTACAAATGTAGTACAGAGAGAACAACGATAAATGTAGTATAGAGAGAACAACGACAAATGTAGTACAGAGAGAACAATGATAAATGTAGTACAGAGAGAGCAACGACAAATGTAGTACAGAGAGAGCAACGACAAATGTAGTACAGAGAGAGCAACGACAAATGTAGTAAAAAAGAAGCAACTACAAATGTAGTACAGAGAGAAACAACGACAAATGTAGTACAGAGAGAACAATGACAAATGTAGTACAGAGAGAACAATGACAAATGTAGTACAGAGAGAACAATGACAAATGTAGTACAGAGATAACAACGATAAATGTAGTACAAAGAAAACAACGAGACAAATGTAGTACAGAGAGAACAACGACAAATGTAGTACAGAGAGAACAACGACAAATGTAGTACAGAGAGAACAACGACAAATGTAGTACAGA
>JAVIAB010000101.1:26145730-26193230 GCA_032433765.1 Megaustenia siamemsis
CGACGCTAGTCATTAGCTAAACACAAGAGTGAAAGGATCGACGCTAGTCATTAGCTAAACACAAGAGTGAAAGGATCGACGCTAGTCACTAGTTAAACACAAGAGTGAAAGGATCGACGCTAGTCATTAGCTAAACACAAGAGTGAAGGGATCGACGCTAGTCACTAGTTAAAAACACGAGTGAAAGGATCGACGCTAGTCATTAGCTAACACTAGAGTGAAGGGATCGACGATAGTCATTAGTTAAACACAAAGAGTGAGGGGATCGACGCTAGTCATTAGTTAAACACAAGAGTGAAAGGATCGACGCTAGTCATTAGCTAAACACAAGAATGAAAGGATCGACGCTAGTCACTAGTTAAACACAAGAAGTGAAAGGATCGACGCTAGTCATTAGCTAAACACAAGAGTGAAGGATCGACGCTAGTCACTAGCTAAACACAAGAGTGAAAGGATCGACGCTAGTCATTAGCTAAACACAAGAGTGAGGGGATCGACGCTAGTCATTAGCTAAACACAAGAGTGGGGAATCGACGCTAGTCATTAGCTAAACACAAGAGTGAAGGGATCGACGCTAGTCATTAGCTAAACACAAGAGTGAGGGGATCGACGCTAGTCATTAGCTAAACACAAGAGTGAGGGATCGACGCTAGTCATTAGCTAAACACAAGAGTGAAGGATCGACGCTAGTCATTAGCTAAACACAAGAGTGAAGGGATGACGCTAGTCATTAGCTAAACACAAGAGTGAAGGGATCGACGCTAGTCATTAGCTAAACACAAGAGAGGGGATCGACGCTAGTCATCAGCTAAACACAAGAGTGGGGATCGACGCTAGTCATAGCTTAACACAAGAGTGGTGGATCGACGCTAGTCATTAGCTAAACACAAGAGTGAAAGGATCGACGCTAGTCACTAGTTAAACACAAGAGTGAAAGGATCGACGCTAGTCATTAGCTAAACACAAGAGTGAAGGATCGACGCTAGTCATTAGCTAAACACAAGAGTGAAAGGATCGACGCTAGTCATTAGCTAAACACAAGAGTGAAAGGATCGACGCTAGTCACTAGTTAAACACAAGAGTGAAAGGATCGACGCTAGTCATTAGCTAACACAAGAGTGAAGGGATCGACGCTAGTCACTAGTTAACACAAGAGTGAAGGGATCGACGCTAGTCATTAGCTAAACACAAGAGTGAAGGATCGACGCTAGTCATTAGCTAAACACAAGAGTGAAGGGATCGACGCTAGTCATTAGCTAAACACAAGAGTCAAGAATCGACGCTAGTCATTAGCTAAACACAAGAGTGAAGGGATAGACGCTAGTCATTAGCTAAACACAAGAGTCAAGGATCGACGCTAGTCATTAGCTAAACACAAGAGTGAAGGGATCGACGCTAGTCATTAGCTAAACACAAGAGTGAAGGGATCGACGCTAGTTATTAGTTAAACACAAGAGTGAAGGGATCGACGCTAGTCATTAGCTAAACACAAGAGTGAAGGGATCGACGCTAGTCATTAGCTAAACACAAGAGTGAAGGGATCGACGCTAGTCATTAGCTAAAAACAAGAGTCAAGGGATCGACGCTAGTCATTAGCTAAACACAAGAGTGAAGGGATCGACGCTAGTCATTACTAAACACAAGAGTGAAGGGATCGACGCTAGTCATTACTAAACACAAGAGTCAAGGAATCGACGCTAGTCATAGCTAAACACAAGAGTGAAGGAATCGACGCTAGTCATTAGCTAAACACAAGAGTGAAGGATCGACGCTAGTCATTAGCTAAACACAAGAGAAAGGGATCGACGCTAGTCATTAATTAAACACAAGAGTGAAGGGATCGACGCTAGTCATTAGCTAAACACAAGAGTGAAGGATCGACGCTAGTCATTAATTAAACACAAGAGTGAAGGATCGACGCTAGTCATTAATTAAACACAAGAGTGAATGGATCGACGCTAGTCATTATTAAACACAAGAGTGAAGGATCGACGCTAGTCATTATTAAACACAAGAGTGAAGGGATCGACGCTAGTCATTAGTTAAACACAAGAGTGAAGGGATCGACGCTAGTCATTAGTTAAACACAAGAGTGAAGGGATCGACGCTAGTCATTAGTTAAACACAAGAGTGAAGGGATCGACGCTAGTCATTAGTTAAACACAAGAGTGAAGGGATCGACGCTAGTCATTAGCTAAACACAAGAGTGAAGGGATCGACGCTAGTCATTAGCTAAACACAAGAGTGAAGGGATCGACGCTAGTCATTAGCTACACAAGAGTGAGGGATCGACGCTAGTCATTAGCTAAACACAAGAGTGAAGGGATCGACGCTAGTCATTAGCTAAACACAAGAGTGAGGGATCGACGCTAGTCATTAGCTAAACACAAGAGTGAAGGGATCGACGCTAGTCATTAGCTAAACACAAGAGTGAGGGATCGACGCTAGTCATTAGCTAAACACAAGAGTGAAGGATCGACGCTAGTCATTAGCTAAACACAAGAGTGAAGGGATCGACGCTAGTCATTAGCTAAACACAAGAGTGAGGGATCGACGCTAGTCATTAGCTAAACACAAGAGTGAAGGGATCGACGCTAGTCATTAGCTAAACACAAGAGTGAGGGATCGACGCTAGTCATTAGCTAAACACAAGAGTGGAATCGACGCTAGTCATAGCTAACACAAGAGTGAAGGATCGACGCTAGTCATTAGCTAAACACAAGAGTGAGAGATCGACGCTAGTCATTAGCTAAACACAAGAGTGAGGGATCGACGCTAGTCATTAGCTAAACACAAGAGTGAGGAGATCGACGCTAGTCATCAGTAACACAAGAGTGAGGGGATCGACGCTAGTCATTAGCTAAACACAAGAGTGAGGGATCGACGTAGTCATTAGCTAAACACAAGAGAGAGGGATCGACGGTAGTCATTAGCTAAACACAAGAGTGAAGGGATCGACGCTAGTCATTAGCTAAACACAAGAGTGAAGGGATCGACGCTAGTCATTAGCTAAACACAAGAGTGAGGGATCGACTAGTCATTAGCTAAACACAAGAGTGAAGGGATCGACGCTAGTCATTAGCTAAACACAAGAGTGAAGGATCAACGACGCTAGTCATTAGCTAAACACAAGAGTGAGGGATCGACGCTAGTCATTAGCTAAACACAAGAGTGAGGGGATCGACGCTAGTCATTAGCTAAACACAAGAGTGAAGGGATCGACGCTAGTCATTAGCTAAACACAAGAGTGAAGGGATCGGGCTAGTCATTAGCTAAACACAAGAGTGAAGGGATCGACGCTAGTCATTAGCTAACACAAGAGTGAAGGGATCGACGCTAGTCATTAGCTAAACACAAGAGTGAAGGATCGACGCTAGTCATTAGCTAAACACAAGAGTGAGGGATCGACGCTAGTCATTAGCTAAACACAAGAGTGAAGGGATCGACGCTAGTCATTAGCTAAACACAAGAGTGAGGGATCGACGCTAGTCATTAGCTAAACACAAGAGTGAAGGATCGACGCTAGTCATTAGCTAAACACAAGAGTGAAGGATCGACGCTAGTCATTAGCTAAACACAAGAGTGAAGGGATCGACGCTAGTCATTAGCTAAACACAAGAGTGAAGGGATCGACGCTAGTCATTAGCTAAACACAAGAGTGAAGGATCGACGCTAGTCATTAGCTAACACAAGAGTGAGGGGATCGACGCTAGTCATTAGTAACACAAGAGCAAGGATCGACGCTAGTCATTAGCTAAACACAAGAGTGAAGGATCGACGCTAGTCATTAGCTAAACACAAGAGTGAAGGGATCGACGCTAGTCATTAGCTAAACACAAGAGTGAAGGAATCGACGCTAGTCATTAGCTAAACACAAGAGTGAAGGGATCGACGCTAGTCATTAGCTAAACACAAGAGTGAAGGGATCGACGCTAGTCATTAGCTAAACACAAGAGTGAAGGATCGACGCTAGTCATTAGCTAAACACAAGAGTGAAGGAATCGACGCTAGTCATTAGCTAAACACAAGAGTGAAGTGATCGACGCTAGTCATTAGCTAAACACAAGAGTGAAGGGATCGACGCTAGTCATTAATTAAACACAAGAGTGAAGAGATCGACGCTAGTCATTAGCTAAACACAAGAGTGAAGGGATCGACGCTAGTCATTAGTAAACACAAGAGTGAAGGGATCGACGCTAGTCATTAATAAACACAAGAGTGAAAGAGATCGACGCTAGTCATTAGCTAAACACAAGAGTGAAGGGATCGACGCTAGTCATTAGTTAAACACAAGAGTGAGGGATCGACGCTAGTCATTAGCTAAACACAAGAGTGAAGGATCGACGCTAGTCATTAGCTAAACACAAGAGTGAAGGATCGACGCTAGTCATTAGCTAAACACAAGAGTGAAGGATCGACGCTAGTCATTAGCTAAACACAAGAGTGAAGGGATCGACGCTAGTCATTAGCTAAACACAAGAGTGAAGGATCGACGCTAGTCATTAGCTAAACACAAGAGTGAAGGATCGACGCTAGTCATTAGCTAAACACAAGAGTGAAGGGATCGACGCTAGTCATTAGCTAAACACAAGAGTGAAGGGATCGACGCTAGTCATTAGCTAAACACAAGAGTGAGGGGATCGACGCTAGTCATTAGCTAAACACAAGAGTGGGGATCGACGCTAGTCATTAGCTAAACACAAGAGTGAGGGGATCGACGCTAGTCATTAGCTAAACACAAGAGTGAAGGGATCGACGCTAGTCATTAGCTAAACACAAGAGTGGGGATCGACGCTAGTCATTAGCTAAACACAAGAGTGAGGGATCGACGCTAGTCATTAGCTAAACACAAGAGTGAGGGATCGACGCTAGTCATTAGCTAAACACAAGAGTGAGGGATCGACGCTAGTCATTAGCTAAACACAAGAGTGAGGAGATCGACGCTAGTCATTAGCTAAACACAAGAGTGAGGGGATCGACGCTAGTCATTAGCTAAACACAAGAGTGAGGGGATCGACGCTAGTCATTAGCTAAACACAAGAGAGGAATCGACGCTAGTCATTAGCTAAACACAAGAGTGAGGGATCGACGCTAGTCATTAGCTAAACACAAGAGTGAGGGATCGACGCTAGTCATTAGCTAAACACAAGAGTGAGGATCGACGCTAGTCATTAGCTAAACACAAGAGTGAAGGGATCGACGCTAGTCATTAGCTAAACACAAGAGTGAAGGATCGACGCTAGTCATTAGCTAAACACAAGAGTGAAGGGATCGACGCTAGTCATTAGCTAAACACAAGAGTGAAGGGATCGACGCTAGTCATTAGCTAAACACAAGAGTGAAGGGATCGACGCTAGTCATTAGTTAAACACAAGAGTGAAGGGATCGACGCTAGTCATTAGCTAAACACAAGAGTGAAGGGATCGACGCTAGTCATTAGCTAAACACAAGAGTGAAGGATCGACGCTAGTCATTAGCTAAACACAAGAGTGAAGGGATCGACGCTAGTCATTAGTTAAACACAAGAGTGAAGGGATCGACGCTAGTCATTAGCTAAACACAAGAGTGAAGGAATCGACGCTAGTCATTAGCTAAACACAAGAGTGAAGGAATCGACGCTAGTCATTAGCTAAACACAAGAGTGAAGGAATCGACGCTAGTCATTAGCTAAACACAAGAGTGAAGGAATCGACGCTAGTCATTAGCTAAACACAAGTGCAGGATCGACGCTAGTCATTAGCTAAACACAAGAGTGAAGGGATCGACGCTAGTCATTAGCTAAACACAAGAGTGAAGGAATCGACGCTAGTCATTAGTTAAACACAAGAGTGAAGGGATCGACGCTAGTCATTAGCTAAACACAAGAGTGAAAGGATCGACGCTAGTCATTAGCTAAACACAAGAGTGAAGGGATCGACGCTAGTAGCTAGCTAAACACAAGAGTGAAAGGATCGACGCTAGTCATTAGCTAAACACAAGAGTGAAGGGATCGACGCTAGTCATTAGTTAAACACAAGAGTGAAGGGATCGACGCTAGTCATTAGCTAAACACAAGAGTGAAGGGATCGACGCTAGTCATTAGCTAAACACAAGAGTGAAAGGATCGACGCTAGTCATTAGCTAAACACAAGAGTGAAGGATCGACGCTAGTCATTAGCTAAACACAAGAGTGAAAGGATCGACGCTAGTCATTAGCTAAACACAAGAGTGAAGGGATCGACGCTAGTCATTAGCTAAACACAAGAGTGAAGGGATCGACGCTAGTCATTAGCTAAACACAAGAGTGAAGGGATCGACGCTAGTCATTAGCTAAACACAAGAGTGAAAGGATCGACGCTAGTCATTAGCTAAACACAAGAGTGAAAGGATCGACGCTAGTCATTAGCTAAACACAAGAGTCAAGGAGTCGACGCTAGTCATTAGCTAAACACAAGAGTGAAGGATCGACGCTAGTCATTAGCTAAACACAAGAGTGAAAGGATCGACGCTAGTCATTAGTTAAACACAAGAGTGAAGGGATCGACGCTAGTCATTAGCTAAACACAAGAGTGAAGGGATCGACGCTAGTCACTTGTTAAACACAAGAGTGAAGGGATCAACGCTAGTCATTAGTTAAACACAAGAGTGAAAAGATCGACGCTAGTCATTAGCTAAACACAAGAGTGAAGGGAGCGACGCTAGTCATTAGCTATACACAAGAGTGAAGGATCGACGCTAGTCATTAGCTAAACACAAGAGTGAAAGGATCGACGCTAGTCACTAGTTAAACACAAGAGTGAAGGATCGACGCTAGTCATTAGCTAAACACAAGAGTGAAGGGATCGACGCTAGTCACTAGTTAAAAACACGAGTGAAAGGATCGACGCTAGTCATTAGCTAAACACAAGAGTGAAGGGATCGACGATAGTCATTAGCTAAACACAAGAGTGAAGGGATCGACGCTAGTCATTAGCTAAACACAAGAGTGAAGGGATCGACGCTAGTCATTAGCTAAACACAAGAGTGAAGGGATCGACGCTAGTCATTAGCTAAACACAAGAGTGAAGGGTCGACGCTAGTCATTAGTTAAACACAAGAGTGAAAGGATCGACGCTAGTTATTAGCTAAACACAAGAGTGAAAGGATCGACGCTAGTCATTAGTTAAACACAAGAGTGAAAGGATCGACGCTAGTCATTAGCTAAACACAAGAGTCAATGATGTGACGCTAGTCATTAGCTAAACACAAGAGTCAAGGAGTCGACGCTAGTCATTAGCTAAACACAAGAGTGAAGGATCGACGCTAGTCATTAGCTAAACACAAGAGTGAGGGGATCGACGCTAGTCATTAGCTAAACACAAGAGTGAGGAGATCGACGCTAGTCATTAGCTAAACACAAGAGTGAGGGGATCGACGCTAGTCATTAGCTAAACACAAGAGTGAGGGATCGACGCTAGTCATTAGCTAAACACAAGAGTGAGGGGATCGACGCTAGTCATTAGCTAAACCAAGAGTGAGGGGATCGACGCTAGTCATTAGCTAAACACAAGAGCGAGGGGATCGACGCTAGTCATTAGCTAAACACAAGAGTGAGGGAATCGACGCTAGTCATTAGCTAAACACAAGAGTGAAGGGATCGACGCTAGTCATTAGCTAAACACAAGAGTGAGGGGATCGACGCTAGTCATTAGCTAAACACAAGAGTGAGGGGATCGACGCTAGTCATTAGCTAAACACAAGAGTGAGGGGATCGACGCTAGTCATTAGCTAAACACAAGAGTGAAGGGATCGACGCTAGTCATTAGCTAAACACAAGAGTGAAGTGATCGACGCTAGTCATTAGCTAAACACAAGAGTGAAGGGATCGACGCTAGTCATTAGCTAACACAAGAGTGAAAAGATCGACGCTAGTCATTAGCTAAACACAAGAGTGAAGGATCGACGCTAGTCATTAGTTAAACACAAGAGTGAAAGGATCGACGCTAGTCATTAGCTAAACACAAGAGTGAAGGATCGACGCTAGTCACTAGTTAAACACAAGAGTGAAAGGATCGACGCTAGTCATTAGCTAAACACAAGAGTGAAGGGATCGACGCTAGTCACTAGTTAAACACACGAGTGAAAGGATCGACGCTAGTCATTAGCTAAACACAAGAGTGAGGGATCGACGCTAGTCATTAGCTAAACACAAGAGTGAGGGAATCGACGCTAGTCATTAGCTAAACACAAGAGTGAAGGGATCGACGCTAGTCATTAGCTAAACACAAGAGTGAGGGGATCGACGCTAGTCATTAGCTAAACACAAGAGTGAGGGGATCGACGCTAGTCATTAGCTAAACACAAGAGTGAAGGAATCGACGCTAGTCATTAGCTAAACACAAGAGTGAAGGGATCGACGCTAGTCATTAGCTAAACACAAGAGTGAAGGGATCGACGCTAGTCATTAGCTAAACACAAGAGTGAGGGATCGACGCTAGTCATTAGCTAAACACAAGAGTGAAGGAATCGACGCTAGTCATTAGCTAAACACAAGAGTGAAAGGATCGACGCTAGTCATTAGCTAAACACAAGAGTGAAGGGATCGACGCTAGTCATTAGTTAAACACAAGAGTGAAGGGATCGACGCTAGTCATTAGCTAAACACAAGAGTGAAGGGATCGACGCTAGTCATTAGCTAAACACAAGAGTGAAGGATCGACGCTAGTCATTAGCTAAACACAAGAGTGAAGGATCGACGCTAGTCATTAGCTAAACACAAGAGTGAAGGATCGACGCTAGTCATTAGCTAAACACAAGAGTGAAGGATCGACGCTAGTCATTAGCTAAACACAAGAGTGAAGGATCGACGCTAGTCATTAGCTAAACACAAGAGTGAAGGGATCGACGCTAGTCATTAGCTAAACACAAGAGTGAAGGGATCGACGCTAGTCATTAGCTAAACACAAGAGTGAAGGGATCGACGCTAGTCATTAGCTAAACACAAGAGTGAAGGATCGACGCTAGTCATTAGCTAAACACAAGAGTGAAGGATCGACGCTAGTCATTAGCTAAACACAAGAGTGAAGGGATCGACGCTAGTCATTAGCTAAACACAAGAGTGAAGGATCGACGCTAGTCATTAGCTAAACACAAGAGTGAAGGGATCGACGCTAGTCATTAGCTAAACACAAGAGTGAAGGGATCGACGCTAGTCATTAGCTAAACACAAGAGTGAAGGGATCGACGCTAGTCATTAGTTAAACACAAGAGTGAAGGGATCGACGCTAGTCATTAGTTAAACACAAGAGTGAAGGGATCGACGCTAGTCATTAGCTAAACACAAGAGTGAAGGGATCGACGCTAGTCATTAGCTAAACACAAGAGTGAAGGGATCGACGCTAGTCATTAGCTAAACACAAGAGTGAAGGGATCGACGCTAGTCATTAGCTAAACACAAGAGTGAAGGGATCGACGCTAGTCATTAGCTAAACACAAGAGTGAAGGGATCGACGCTAGTCATTAGCTAAACACAAGAGTGAAGGGATCGACGCTAGTCATTAGCTAAACACAAGAGTGAAGGGATCGACGCTAGTCATTAGCTAAACACAAGAGTGAAGGGATCGACGCTAGTCATTAGCTAAACACAAGAGTGAAGGGATCGACGCTAGTCATTAGCTAAACACAAGAGTGAAGGGATCGACGCTAGTCATTAGCTAAACACAAGAGTGAAGGGATCGACGCTAGTCATTAGCTAAACACAAGAGTGAGGGATCGACGCTAGTCATTAGCTAAACACAAGAGTGAGGGATCGACGCTAGTCATTAGCTAACACAAGAGTGAGGGATCGACGCTAGTCATTAGCTAAACACAAGAGTGAGGAGATCGACGCTAGTCATTAGCTAAACACAAGAGTGAGGGGATCGACGCTAGTCATTAGCTAAACACAAGAGTGAGGGATCGACGCTAGTCATTAGCTAAACACAAGAGTGAGGGGATCGACGCTAGTCATTAGCTAAACACAAGAGTGAGGGATCGACGCTAGTCATTAGCTAAACACAAGAGTGAGGGGATCGACGCTAGTCATTAGCTAAACACAAGAGTGAAGGATCGACGCTAGTCATTAGCTAAACACAAGAGTGAAGGGATCGACGCTAGTCATTAGCTAAACACAAGAGTGAAGGGATCGACGCTAGTCATTAGCTAAACACAAGAGTGAAGGGATCGACGCTAGTCATTAGCTAAACACAAGAGTGAAGGGATCGACGCTAGTCATTAGCTAAACACAAGAGTGAGGGATCGACGCTAGTCATTAGCTAAACACAAGAGTGAGGGATCGACGCTAGTCATTAGCTAAACACAAGAGTGAAGGGATCGACGCTAGTCATTAGCTAAACACAAGAGTGAAGGGATCGACGCTAGTCATTAGCTAAACACAAGAGTGAAGGGATCGACGCTAGTCATTAGCTAAACACAAGAGTGAAGGGATCGACGCTAGTCATTAGCTAAACACAAGAGTGAAGGGATCGACGCTAGTCATTAGCTAAACACAAGAGTGAAGGGATCGACGCTAGTCATTAGCTAAACACAAGAGTGAAGGATCGACGCTAGTCATTAGCTAAACACAAGAGTGAAGGATCGACGCTAGTCATTAGCTAAACACAAGAGTGAAGGGATCGACGCTAGTCATTAGCTAAACACAAGAGTGAAGGATCGACGCTAGTCATTAGCTAAACACAAGAGTGAAGGGATCGACGCTAGTCATTAGCTAAACACAAGAGTGAAGGGATCGACGCTAGTCATTAGCTAAACACAAGAGTGAAGGGATCGACGCTAGTCATTAGCTAAACACAAGAGTGAAGGGATCGACGCTAGTCATTAGCTAAACACAAGAGTGAAGGGATCGACGCTAGTCATTAGCTAAACACAAGAGTGAAGGGATCGACGCTAGTCATTAGCTAAACACAAGAGTGAAGGGATCGACGCTAGTCATTAGCTAAACACAAGAGTGAAGGGATCGACGCTAGTCATTA
Organism: Megaustenia siamemsis; assembly: GCA_032433765.1. NCBI lineage: Eukaryota > Metazoa > Mollusca > Gastropoda > Stylommatophora > Ariophantidae > Megaustenia > Megaustenia siamemsis. The sequence goes on from JAVIAB010000101.1 coordinate 26,156,719, forward strand.
GCTAAACACAAGAGTGAAGGATCGACGCTAGTCATTAGCTAAACACAAGAGTGAAGGGATCGACGCTAGTCATTAGCTAAACACAAGAGTGAAGGATCGACGCTAGTCATTAGCTAAACACAAGAGTGAAGGGATCGACGCTAGTCATTAGCTAAACACAAGAGTGAAGGGATCGACGCTAGTCATTAGCTAAACACAAGAGTGAAGGGATCGACGCTAGTCATTAATTAAACACAAGAGTGAAGGGATCGACGCTAGTCATTAGCTAAACACAAGAGTGAAGGGATCGACGCTAGTCATTAGTTAAACACAAGAGTGAAGGGATCGACGCTAGTCATTAGCTAAACACAAGAGTGAAGGGATCGACGCTAGTCATTAGCTAAACACAAGAGTGAAGGATCGACGCTAGTCATTAGCTAAACACAAGAGTGAAGGGATCGACGCTAGTCATTAGCTAAACACAAGAGTCAAGGGATCGACGCTAGTCATTAGCTAAACACAAGAGTGAAGGGATCGACGCTAGTCATTAGCTAAACACAAGAGTGAAGGGATCGACGCTAGTCATTAGCTAAACACAAGAGTGAAGGGATCGACGCTAGTCATTAGCTAAACACAAGAGTGAAGGGATCGACGCTAGTCATTAGCTAAACACAAGAGTGAGGGATCGACGCTAGTCATTAGCTAAACACAAGAGTGAGGGGATCGACGCTAGTCATTAGCTAAACACAAGAGTGGGGGATCGACGCTAGTCATTAGCTAAACACAAGAGTGAGGGGATCGACGCTAGTCATTAGCTAAACACAAGAGTGAAGGGATCGACGCTAGTCATTAGCTAAACACAAGAGTGAAGGGATCGACGCTAGTCATTAGCTAAACACAAGAGTGAGGGGATCGACGCTAGTCATTAGCTAAACACAAGAGTGAGGATCGACGCTAGTCATTAGCTAAACACAAGAGTGAGGGATCGACGCTAGTCATTAGCTAAACACAAGAGTGAAGATCGACGCTAGTCATTAGCTTAACACAAGAGTGAGGGATCGACGCTAGTCATTAGCTAAACACAAGAGTGAGGGATCGACGCTAGTCATTAGCTAAACACAAGAGTGAGGGATCGACGCTAGTCATTAGCTAAACACAAGAGTGAGGGATCGACGCTAGTCATTAGCTTAACACAAGAGTGAGGAGATCGACGCTAGTCATTAGCTAAACACAAGAGTGAGGGATCGACGCTAGTCATTAGCTAAACACAAGAGTGAAGGGATCGACGCTAGTCATTAGCTAAACACAAGAGTGAAGGGATCGACGCTAGTCATTAGCTAAACACAAGAGTGAGGGATCGACGCTAGTCATTAGCTAAACACAAGAGTGAAGGGATCGACGCTAGTCATTAGCTAAACACAAGAGTCAGGGATCGACGCTAGTCATTAGCTAAACACAAGAGTGAGGGGATCGACGCTAGTCATTAGCTAAACACAAGAGTGGGGAGATCGACGCTAGTCATTAGCTAACACAAGAGTGAGGGGATCGACGCTAGTCATTAGCTAAACACAAGAGTGAGGGATCGACGCTAGTCATTAGCTAAACACAAGAGTGAGGGGATCGACGCTAGTCATTAGCTAAACACAAGAGTGAGGGATCGACGCTAGTCATTAGCTAAACACAAGAGTGAGGGATCGACGCTAGTCATTAGCTAAACACAAGAGTGAGGGGATCGACGCTAGTCATTAGCTAAACACAAGAGTGAAGGGATCGACGCTAGTCATTAGCTAAACACAAGAGTGAAGGAATCGACGCTAGTCATTAGCTAAACACAAGAGTGAGGGATCGACGCTAGTCATTAGCTAAACACAAGAGTGAAGGAATCGACGCTAGTCATTAGCTAAACACAAGAGTGAGGGGATCGACGCTAGTCATTAGCTAAACACAAGAGTGAAGGGATCGACGCTAGTCATTAGCTAAACACAAGAGTGAAGGGATCGACGCTAGTCATTAGCTAAACACAAGAGTGAAGGAATCGACGCTAGTCATTAGCTAAACACAAGAGTGAAGGGATCGACGCTAGTCATTAGCTAAACACAAGAGTGAAGGGATCGACGCTAGTCATTAGCTAAACACAAGAGTGAGGGGATCGACGCTAGTCATTAGCTAAACACAAGAGTGAAGGGATCGACGCTAGTCATTAGCTAAACACAAGAGTGAAGGGATCGACGCTAGTCATTAGCTAAACACAAGAGTGAAGGGATCGACGCTAGTCATTAGCTAAACACAAGAGTGAAGGAATCGACGCTAGTCATTAGCTAAACACAAGAGTGAAGGGATCGACGCTAGTCATTAGCTAAACACAAGAGTGAAGGGATCGACGCTAGTCATTAGCTAAACACAAGAGTGAAGGGATCGACGCTAGTCATTAGCTAAACACAAGAGTGAAGGAATCGACGCTAGTCATTAGCTAAACACAAGAGTGAAGGGATCGACGCTAGTCATTAGCTAAACACAAGAGTGAAGGGATCGACGCTAGTCATTAGCTAAACACAAGAGTGAAGGGATCGACGCTAGTCATTATTAAACACAAGAGTGAAGGGATCGACGCTAGTCATTAGCTAAACACAAGAGTGAAGGGATCGACGCTAGTCATTAGCTAAACACAAGAGTGAAGAGATCGACGCTAGTCATTAGCTAAACACAAGAGTGAAGGGATCGACGCTAGTCATTAGCTAAACACAAGAGTGAAGGGATCGACGCTAGTCATTAGCTAAACACAAGAGTGAAGGGATCGACGCTAGTCATTAGCTAAACACAAGAGTGAAGGGATCGACGCTAGTCATTAGCTAAACACAAGAGTGAAGGGATCGACGCTAGTCATTAGCTAAACACAAGAGTGAAGGATCGACGCTAGTCATTAGCTAAACACAAGAGTGAAGGGATCGACGCTAGTCATTAGCTAAACACAAGAGTGAAGGGATCGACGCTAGTCATTAGCTAAACACAAGAGTGAAGGGATCGACGCTAGTCATTAGCTAAACACAAGAGTGAAGGGATCGACGCTAGTCATTAGCTAAACACAAGAGTGAAGGGATCGACGCTAGTCATTAGCTAAACACAAGAGTGAAGATCGACGCTAGTCATTAGCTAAACACAAGAGTGAGGGGATCGACGCTAGTCATTAGCTAAACACAAGAGTGAAGGGATCGACGCTAGTCATTAGCTAAACACAAGAGTGGGGGATCGACGCTAGTCATTAGCTTAACACAAGAGTGAGTGGATCGACGCTAGTCATTAGCTAAACACAAGAGTGAGGGATCGACGCTAGTCATTAGCTAAACACAAGAGTGAGGGATCGACGCTAGTCATTAGCTAAACACAAGAGTGAAGGAGATCGACGCTAGTCATTAGCTAAACACAAGAGTGAAGGGATCGACGCTAGTCATTAGCTAAACACAAGAGTGAAGGGATCGACGCTAGTCATTAGCTAAACACAAGAGTGAAGGAATCGACGCTAGTCATTAGCTAAACACAAGAGTGAAGGGATCGACGCTAGTCATTAGCTAAACACAAGAGTGAGGGGATCGACGCTAGTCATTAGCTAAACACAAGAGTGAAGGGATCGACGCTAGTCATTAGCTAAACACAAGAGTGAAGGGATCGACGCTAGTCATTAGCTAAACACAAGAGTGAAGGAATCGACGCTAGTCATTAGCTAAACACAAGAGTGAAGGGATCGACGCTAGTCATTAGCTAAACACAAGAGTGAAGGGATCGACGCTAGTCATTAGCTAAACACAAGAGTGAAGGGATCGACGCTAGTCATTAGCTAAACACAAGAGTGAAGGGATCGACGCTAGTCATTAGCTAAACACAAGAGTGAAGGGATCGACGCTAGTCATTAGCTAAACACAAGAGTGAAGGATCGACGCTAGTCATTAGCTAAACACAAGAGTGAAGGGATCGACGCTAGTCATTAGTTAAACACAAGAGTGAAGGGATCGACGCTAGTCATTAGTTAAACACAAGAGTGAAGGAATCGACGCTAGTCATTAGTTAAACACAAGAGTGAAGGGATCGACGCTAGTCATTAGCTAAACACAAGAGTGAAGGAATCGACGCTAGTCATTAGCTAAACACAAGAGTGAAGGGATCGACGCTAGTCATTAGCTAAACACAAGTGAAGGATCGACGCTAGTCATTAGCTAAACACAAGAGTGAAGGGATCGACGCTAGTCATTAGCTAAACACAGTGAGGAATCGACGCTAGTCATTAGCTAAACACAAGAGTGAAGGATCGACGCTAGTCATTAGTTAAACACAAGAGTGAAGGATCGACGCTAGTCATTAGCTAAACACAAGAGTGAAAGGATCGACGCTAGTAGCTAATTAAACACAAGAGTGAAAGGATCGACGCTAGTCATTAGCTAAACACAAGAGTGAAGGGATCGACGCTAGTCATTAGCTAAACACAAGAGTGAAGGATCGACGCTAGTCATTAGTTAAACACAAGAGTGAAGGGATCGACGCTAGTCATTAGTTAAACACAAGAGTGAAGGGATCGACGCTAGTCATTAGCTAAACACAAGAGTGAAGGGATCGACGCTAGTCATTAGCTAAACACAAGAGTGAAAGGATCGACGCTAGTCATTAGCTAAACACAAGAGTGAAGGATCGACGCTAGTCATTAGCTAAACACAAGAGTGAAGGATCGACGCTAGTCATTAGCTAAACACAAGAGTGAAGGGATCGACGCTAGTCATTAGCTAAACACAAGAGTGAAAGGATCGACGCTAGTCATTAGCTAAACACAAGAGTGAAGTGATCGACGCTAGTCATTAGCTAAACACAAGAGTCAAGGATCGACGCTAGTCATTAGCTAAACACAAGAGTGAAGGGATCGACGCTAGTCATTAGCTAACACAAGAGTGAAAGGATCGACGCTAGTCATTAGCTAAACACAAGAGTGAAGGATCGACGCTAGTCATTAGCTAAACACAAGAGTGAAGGGATCGACGCTAGTCATTGTTAAACACAAGAGTGAAGGGATCGACGCTAGTCATTAGCTAAACACAAGAGTGAAGGGATCGACGCTAGTCATTAGCTAAACACAAGAGTGAAGGGATCGACGCTAGTCATTAGCTAAACACAAGAGTGAAAGGATCGACGCTAGTCATTAGCTAAACACAAGAGTGAAAGGATCGACGCTAGTCATTAGTTAAACACAAGAGTGAAAGGATCGACGCTAGTCATTAGCTAAACACAAGAGTGAAGGGATCGACGCTAGTCATTAGTTAAAAACACGAGTGAAAGGATCGACGCTAGTCATTAGCTAAACACAAGAGTGAAGGGATCGACGATAGTCATTAGCTAAACACAAGAGTGAAGGGATCGACGCTAGTCATTAGCTAAACACAAGAGTGAAGGGATCGACGCTAGTCATTAGCTAAACACAAGAGTGAAGGGATCGACGCTAGTCATTAGCTAAACACAAGAGTGAAGGGATCGACGCTAGTCATTAGTTAAACACAAGAGTGAAGGATCGACGCTAGTCATTAGCTAAACACAAGAGTGAAAGGATCGACGCTAGTCATTAGTTAAACACAAGAGTGAAAGGATCGACGCTAGTCATTAGCTAAACACAAGAGTGAATGAGTGTGACGCTAGTCATTAGCTAAACACAAGAGTGAAGGAGTCGACGCTAGTCATTAGCTAAACACAAGAGTGAAGGATCGACGCTAGTCATTAGCTAAACACAAGAGTGAGGGGATCGACGCTAGTCATTAGCTAAACACAAGAGTGAGGAGATCGACGCTAGTCATTAGCTAAACACAAGAGTGAGGGGATCGACGCTAGTCATTAGCTAAACACAAGAGTGAGGGGATCGACGCTAGTCATTAGCTAAACACAAGAGTGAGGGGATCGACGCTAGTCATTAGCTAAACAGGGTGAGGGGATCGACGCTAGTCATTAGCTAAACACAAGAGTGAGGGGATCGACGCTAGTCATTAGCTAAACACAAGAGTGAGGGAATCGACGCTAGTCATTAGCTAAACACAAGAGTGAAGGGATCGACGCTAGTCATTAGCTAAACACAAGAGTGAGGGGATCGACGCTAGTCATTAGCTAAACACAAGAGTGAGGGGATCGACGCTAGTCATTAGCTAAACACAAGAGTGAGGGATCGACGCTAGTCATTAGCTAAACACAAGAGTGAAGGGATCGACGCTAGTCATTAGCTAAACACAAGAGTGAAGGGATCGACGCTAGTCATTAGCTAAACACAAGAGTGAAGGGATCGACGCTAGTCATTAGCTAACACAAGAGTGAAAGATCGACGCTAGTCATTAGCTAAACACAAGAGTGAAGGATCGACGCTAGTCATTAGTTAAACACAAGAGTGAAAGGATCGACGCTAGTCATTAGCTAAACACAAGAGTGAAAGGATCGACGCTAGTCATTAGCTAAACACAAGAGTGAAAGGATCGACGCTAGTCATTAGCTAAACACAAGAGTGAAGGGATCGACGCTAGTCATTAGCTAAACACAAGAGTGAAAGGATCGACGCTAGTCATTAGCTAAACACAAGAGTGAGGGATCGACGCTAGTCATTAGCTAAACACAAGAGTGAGGGAATCGACGCTAGTCATTAGCTAAACACAAGAGTGAAGGGATCGACGCTAGTCATTAGCTAAACACAAGAGTGAGGGATCGACGCTAGTCATTAGCTAAACACAAGAGTGAGGGGATCGACGCTAGTCATTAGCTAAACACAAGAGTGAAGGAATCGACGCTAGTCATTAGCTAAACACAAGAGTGAAGGGATCGACGCTAGTCATTAGCTAAACACAAGAGTCAAGGAATCGACGCTAGTCATTAGCTAAACACAAGAGTGAAGGGATCGACGCTAGTCATTAGCTAAACACAAGAGTCAAGGAATCGACGCTAGTCATTAGCTAAACACAAGAGTGAAAGGATCGACGCTAGTCATTAGCTAAACACAAGAGTGAAGGGATCGACGCTAGTTATTAGTTAAACACAAGAGTCAAGGATCGACGCTAGTCATTAGCTAAACACAAGAGTGAAGGGATCGACGCTAGTCATTAGCTAAACACAAGAGTGAAGGGATCGACGCTAGTCATTAGCTAAACACAAGAGTCAAGGAATCGACGCTAGTCATTAGCTAAACACAAGAGTGAAGGGATCGACGCTAGTCATTAGCTAAACACAAGAGTGAAGGAATCGACGCTAGTCATTAGCTAAACACAAGAGTGAAGGAATCGACGCTAGTCATTAGCTAAACACAAGAGTGTCGGGATCGACGCTAGTCATTAGCTAAACACAAGAGTAAGGGATCGACGCTAGTCATTAATTAAACACAAGAGTGAAGGGATCGACGCTAGTCATTAATTAAACACAAGAGTGAAGGGATCGACGCTAGTCATTAATTAAACACAAGAGTGAAGGGATCGACGCTAGTCATTAGCTAAACACAAGAGTGAAGTGATCGACGCTAGTCATTAGTTAAACACAAGAGTAAAGGGATCGACGCTAGTCATTAGCTTAAACACAAGAGTGAAGGGATCGACGCTAGTCATTAGTTAAACACAAGAGTCAAGGGATCGACGCTAGTCATTAGCTAAACACAAGAGTGAAGGGATCGACGCTAGTCATTAGCTAAACACAAGAGTGAAGGGATCGACGCTAGTCATTAGCTAAACACAAGAGTGAAGGGATCGACGCTAGTCATTAGCTAAACACAAGAGTGAAGGGATCGACGCTAGTCATTAGCTAAACACAAGAGTGAAGGGATCGACGCTAGTCATTAGCTAAACACAAGAGTGAAGGATCGACGCTAGTCATTAGCTAAACACAAGAGTGAAGGGATCGACGCTAGTCATTAGCTAAACACAAGAGTGAAGGGATCGACGCTAGTCATTAGCTAAACACAAGAGTGAGGGATCGACGCTAGTCATTAGCTAAACACAAGAGTGAAGGGATCGACGCTAGTCATTAGCTAAACACAAGAGTGAAGGGATCGACGCTAGTCATTAGCTAAACACAAGAGTGAGGGGATCGACGCTAGTCATTAGCTAAACACAAGAGTGAAGGGATCGACGCTAGTCATTAGCTAACACAAGAGTGAGGGATCGACGCTAGTCATTAGCTAAACACAAGAGTGGGGAGATCGACGCTAGTCATTAGCTTAACACAAGAGTGAGGGATCGACGCTAGTCATTAGCTAAACACAAGAGTGAGGAGATCGACGCTAGTCATTAGCTAAACACAAGAGTGAGGGGATCGACGCTAGTCATTAGCTAAACACAAGAGTGAGGAGATCGACGCTAGTCATTAGCTTAACACAAGAGTGAGGGATCGACGCTAGTCATTAGCTAAACACAAGAGTGAGGGGATCGACGCTAGTCATTAGCTAAACACAAGAGTGAGGGGATCGACGCTAGTCATTAGCTAAACACAAGAGTGAAGGGATCGACGCTAGTCATTAGCTAAACACAAGAGTGAAGAGATCGACGCTAGTCATTAGCTAAACACAAGAGTGAAGGGATCGACGCTAGTCATTAGCTAAACACAAGAGTGAAGGGATCGACGCTAGTCATTAGCTAAACACAAGAGTGAAGGGATCGACGCTAGTCATTAGCTAAACACAAGAGTGAAGGGATCGACGCTAGTCATTAGCTAAACACAAGAGTGAAGGGATCGACGCTAGTCATTAGCTAAACACAAGAGTGAAGGATCGACGCTAGTCATTAGCTAAACACAAGAGTGAAGGGATCGACGCTAGTCATTAGCTAAACACAAGAGTGAAGGGATCGACGCTAGTCATTAGCTAAACACAAGAGTGAAGGGATCGACGCTAGTCATTAGCTAAACACAAGAGTGAAGGGATCGACGCTAGTCATTAGCTAAACACAAGAGTGAGGGGATCGACGCTAGTCATTAGCTAAACACAAGAGTGAAGGGATCGACGCTAGTCATTAGCTAAACACAAGAGTGAAGGGATCGACGCTAGTCATTAGCTAAACACAAGAGTGAAGGGATCGACGCTAGTCATTAGCTAAACACAAGAGTGAAGGGATCGACGCTAGTCATTAGCTAAACACAAGAGTGGGGATCGACGCTAGTCATTAGCTAAACACAAGAGTGAAGGGATCGACGCTAGTCATTAGCTAAACACAAGAGTGAGGGATCGACGCTAGTCATTAGCTAAACACAAGAGTGAGGGGATCGACGCTAGTCATTAGCTAAACACAAGAGTGAGGGATCGACGCTAGTCATTAGCTAAACACAAGAGTGAGGGATCGACGCTAGTCATTAGCTAAACACAAGAGTGAGGGATCGACGCTAGTCATTAGCTAAACACAAGAGTGAGGGGATCGACGCTAGTCATTAGCTAACACAAGAGTGAAGGGATCGACGCTAGTCATTAGCTAAACACAAGAGTGAAGGGATCGACGCTAGTCATTAGCTAAACACAAGAGTGAAGGATCGACGCTAGTCATTAGCTAAACACAAGAGTGAAGGGATCGACGCTAGTCATTAGCTAAACACAAGAGTGAAGGGATCGACGCTAGTCATTAGCTAAACACAAGAGTGAGGGATCGACGCTAGTCATTAGCTAAACACAAGAGTGAGGGGATCGACGCTAGTCATTAGCTAAACACAAGAGTGAAGGATCGACGCTAGTCATTAGCTAAACACAAGAGTGAAGGGATCGACGCTAGTCATTAGCTAAACACAAGAGTCAAGGAATCGACGCTAGTCATTAGCTAAACACAAGAGTGAAGGGATCGACGCTAGTCATTAGCTAAACACAAGAGTGAAGGGATCGACGCTAGTCATTAGCTAAACACAAGAGTGAGGGGATCGACGCTAGTCATTAGCTAAACACAAGAGTGAAGGGATCGACGCTAGTCATTAGCTAAACACAAGAGTGAAGGATCGACGCTAGTCATTAGCTAAACACAAGAGTGAAGGGATCGACGCTAGTCATTAGCTAAACACAAGAGTGAAGGGATCGACGCTAGTCATTAGCTAAACACAAGAGTGAAGGATCGACGCTAGTCATTAGCTAAACACAAGAGTGAAGGGATCGACGCTAGTCATTAGCTAAACACAAGAGTGAAGGGATCGACGCTAGTCATTAGCTAAACACAAGAGTGAAGGGATCGAGACGCTAGTCATTAGCTAAACACAAGAGTGAAGGATCGACGCTAGTCATTAGCTAAACACAAGAGTGAAGGGATCGACGCTAGTCATTAGCTAAACACAAGAGTGAAGGGATCGACGCTAGTCATTAGCTAAACACAAGAGTGAAGGGATCGACGCTAGTCATTAGCTAAACACAAGAGTGAAGGAATCGACGCTAGTCATTAGCTAAACACAAGAGTGAGGGATCGACGCTAGTCATTAGCTAAACACAAGAGTGAAGGGATCGACGCTAGTCATTAGCTAAACACAAGAGTGAAGAGATCGACGCTAGTCATTAGCTAAACACAAGAGTGAAGGGATCGACGCTAGTCATTAGCTAAACACAAGAGTGAAGGGATCGACGCTAGTCATTAGCTAAACACAAGAGTGAAGAGATCGACGCTAGTCATTAGCTAAACACAAGAGTGAAGGGATCGACGCTAGTCATTAGTTAAACACAAGAGTGAAGGGATCGACGCTAGTCATTAGCTAAACACAAGAGTGAAGGGATCGACGCTAGTCATTAGCTAAACACAAGAGTCAAGGGATCGACGCTAGTCATTAGCTAAACACAAGAGTCAAGGGATCGACGCTAGTCATTAGCTAAACACAAGAGTGAATGGATCGACGCTAGTCATTAGCTAAACACAAGAGTGAAGGGATCGACGCTAGTCATTAGCTAAACACAAGAGTGAAGGGATCGACGCTAGTCATTAGCTAAACACAAGAGTGAAGGGATCGACGCTAGTCATTAGCTAAACACAAGAGTGAGGGGATCGACGCTAGTCATTAGCTAAACACAAGAGTGAGGGGATCGACGCTAGTCATTAGCTAAACACAAGAGTGGGGAGATCGACGCTAGTCATTAGCTAAACACAAGAGTGAGGGGATCGACGCTAGTCATTAGCTAAACACAAGAGTGAAGGGATCGACGCTAGTCATTAGCTAAACACAAGAGTGAAGGGATCGACGCTAGTCATTAGCTAAACACAAGAGTGAGGGGATCGACGCTAGTCATTAGCTAAACACAAGAGTGAAGGGATCGACGCTAGTCATTAGCTAAACACAAGAGTGAGGGATCGACGCTAGTCATTAGCTAAACACAAGAGTGGGGAGATCGACGCTAGTCATAGCTAAACACAAGAGTGAGTGGATCGACGCTAGTCATTAGCTAAACACAAGAGTGAGGAGATCGACGCTAGTCATTAGCTAAACACAAGAGTGAGGGGATCGACGCTAGTCATTAGCTAAACACAAGAGTGAAGGGATCGACGCTAGTCATTAGCTTAACACAAGAGTGAGGAGATCGACGCTAGTCATTAGCTAAACACAAGAGTGAGGGGATCGACGCTAGTCATTAGCTAAACACAAGAGTGAAGGGATCGACGCTAGTCATTAGCTAAACACAAGAGTGAAGGGATCGACGCTAGTCATTAGCTAAACACAAGAGTGAGGGGATCGACGCTAGTCATTAGCTAAACACAAGAGTGAAGGGATCGACGCTAGTCATTAGCTAAACACAAGAGTCAAGGGATCGACGCTAGTCATTAGCTAAACACAAGAGTGAGGGGATCGACGCTAGTCATTAGCTAAACACAAGAGTGGGGAGATCGACGCTAGTCAATAGATTAACACAAGAGTGAGTGGATCGACGCTAGTCATTAGCTAAACACAAGAGTGAAGGGATCGACGCTAGTCATTAGCTAAACACAAGAGTGAGGGGATCGACGCTAGTCATTAGCTAAACACAAGAGTGAGGAGATCGACGCTAGTCATTAGCTAAACACAAGAGTGAGGAGATCGACGCTAGTCATTAGCTAAACACAAGAGTGAGGGGATCGACGCTAGTCATTAGCTAACACAAGAGTGAAGGAATCGACGCTAGTCATTAGCTAACACAAGAGTGAAGGAATCGACGCTAGTCATTAGCTAAACACAAGAGTGAGGGATCGACGCTAGTCATTAGCTAACACAAGAGTGAAGGAATCGACGCTAGTCATTAGCTAAACACAAGAGTGAGGGGATCGACGCTAGTCATTAGCTAAACACAAGAGTGAGGGGATCGACGCTAGTCATTAGCTAAACACAAGAGTGAAGGGATCGACGCTAGTCATTAGCTAAACACAAGAGTGAAGGAATCGACGCTAGTCATTAGCTAAACACAAGAGTGAAGGGATCGACGCTAGTCATTAGCTAAACACAAGAGTGAAGGGATCGACGCTAGTCATTAGCTAAACACAAGAGTGAGGGGATCGACGCTAGTCATTAGTTAACACAAGAGTGAAGGGATCGACGCTAGTCATTAGCTAAACACAAGAGTCAAGGAATCGACGCTAGTCATTAGCTAAACACAAGAGTGAAGGGATCGACGCTAGTCATTAGCTAAACACAAGAGTGAAGTGATCGACGCTAGTCATTAGCTAAACACAAGAGTGAGGGAATCGACGCTAGTCATTAGCTAAACACAAGAGTGAAGGGATCGACGCTAGTCATTAGCTAAACACAAGAGTGAAGGGATCGACGCTAGTCATTAGTTAAAACACAAGAGTGAAGGGATCGACGCTAGTCATTAGCTAAACACAAGAGTCAAGGATCGACGCTAGTCATTAGCTAAACACAAGAGTGAAGGGATCGACGCTAGTCATTAGCTAAACACAAGAGTGAAGGAATCGACGCTAGTCATTAGCTAAACACAAGAGTGAAGGGATCGACGCTAGTCATTAGCTAAACACAAGAGTGAAGGGATCGACGCTAGTCATTAGCTAAACACAAGAGTCAAGGATCGACGCTAGTCATTAGCTAAACACAAAGTGAAGGAATCGACGCTAGTCATTAGCTAAACACAAGAGTGAAGTGATCGACGCTAGTCATTATCTAAACACAAGAGTGAAGGGATCGACGCTAGTCATTAATTAAACACAAGAGTGAAGGGATCGACGCTAGTCATTAATTAAACACAAGAGTGAAGGGATCGACGCTAGTCATTATTAAACACAAGAGTAAAGGATCGACGCTAGTCATTAGTTAAACACAAGAGTGAAGGGATCGACGCTAGTCATTAGTTAAACACAAGAGTGAAGGGATCGACGCTAGTCATTAGCTAAACACAAGAGTGAAGGGATCGACGCTAGTCATTAGTTAAACACAAGAGTGAAGGGATCGACGCTAGTCATTAGTTAAACACAAGAGTGAAGGGATCGACGCTAGTCATTAGCTAAACACAAGAGTGAAGGGATCGACGCTAGTCATTAGCTAAACACAAGAGTGAGGGATCGACGCTAGTCATTAGCTAAACACAAGAGTGAGGGGATCGACGCTAGTCATTAGCTAAACACAAGAGTGAGGGGATCGATGCTAGTCATTAGCTAAACACAAGAGTGAGGAGATCGACGCTAGTCATCAGCTAAACACAAGAGTGAGGGGATCGACGCTAGTCATTAGCTAAACACAAGAGTCAAGGGATCGACGCTAGTCATTAGCTAAACACAAGAGTGAAGGGATCGACACTAGTCATTAGCTAAACACAAGAGTGAAGGGATCGACGCTAGTCATTAGCTAAACACAAGAGTGAAGGGATCGACGCTAGTCATTAGCTAAACACAAGAGTGAAGGGATCGACGCTAGTCATTAGCTAAACACAAGAGTGAAGGATCGACGCTAGTCATTAGCTAAACACAAGAGTGAGGGATCGACGCTAGTCATTAGCTAAACACAAGAGTGAGGGATCGACGCTAGTCATTAGCTAAACACACGAGTGGGGAGATCGACGCTAGTCATTAGCTTAACACAAGAGTGAGTGGATCGACGCTAGTCATTAGCTAAACACAAGAGTGAGGAGATCGACGCTAGTCATTAGCTAAACACAAGAGTGAGGGGATCGACGCTAGTCATTAGCTAAACACAAGAGTGAGGAGATCGACGCTAGTCATCAGCTAAACACAAGAGTGAAGGGATCGACGCTAGTCATTAGCTAAACACAAGAGTGAAGGGATCGACGCTAGTCATTAATTAAACACAAGAGTGAAGGGATCGACGCTAGTCATTAATTAAACACAAGAGTGAAGGGATCGACGCTAGTCATTAATAAACACAAGAGTAAAGAGATCGACGCTAGTCATTAATTAAACACAAGAGTGAAGGGATCGACGCTAGTCATTAGTTAAACACAAGAGTCTAGGGATCGACGCTAGTTATTAGCTAAACACAAGAGTGAAGGGATCGACGCTAGTCATTAGCTAAACACAAGAGTCAAGGGATCGACGCTAGTCATTAGCTAAACACAAGAGTCAAGGATCGACGCTAGTCATTAGCTAAACACAAGAGTGAATGGATCGACGCTAGTCATTAGCTAAACACAAGAGTGAAGGGATCGACGCTAGTCATTAGCTAAACACAAGAGTGAAGGGATCGACGCTAGTCATTAGCTAAACACAAGAGTGAAGGGATCGACGCTAGTCATTAGCTAAACACAAGAGTGAGGGGATCGACGCTAGTCATTAGCTAAACACAAGAGTGAGGGGATCGACGCTAGTCATTAGCTAAACACAAGAGTGGGGAGATCGACGCTAGTCATTAGCTAAACACAAGAGTGAGGGGATCGACGCTAGTCATTAGCTAAACACAAGAGTGAAGGATCGACGCTAGTCATTAGCTAAACACAAGAGTGAAGGGATCGACGCTAGTCATTAGCTAACACAAGAGTGAGGGGATCGACGCTAGTCATTAGCTAAACACAAGAGTGAAGGGATCGACGCTAGTCATTAGCTAAACACAAGAGTGAGGGGATCGACGCTAGTCATTAGCTAAACACAAGAGTGGGGAGATCGACGCTAGTCATAGCTTAACACAAGAGTGAGTGGATCGACGCTAGTCATTAGCTAAACACAAGAGTGAGGAGATCGACGCTAGTCATTAGCTAAACACAAGAGTGAGGGGATCGACGCTAGTCATTAGCTAAACACAATAGTGAGGAGATCGACGCTAGTCATTAGCTTAACACAAGAGTTAGGAGATCGACGCTAGTCATTAGCTAAACACAATAGTGAGGGGATCGACGCTAGTCATTAGCTAAACACAAGAGTGAAGGGATCGACGCTAGTCATTAGCTAAACACAAGAGTGAAGGGATCGACGCTAGTCATTAGCTAAACACAAGAGTGAGGGGATCGACGCTAGTCATTAGCTAAACACAAGAGTGAAGGGATCGACGCTAGTCATTAGCTAAACACAAGAGTCAAGGGATCGACGCTAGTCATTAGCTAAACACAAGAGTGAGGGGATCGACGCTAGTCATTAGCTAAACACAAGAGTGGGGAGATCGACGCTAGTCAATAGATTAACACAAGAGTGAGTGGATCGACGCTAGTCATTAGCTAAACACAAGAGTGAGGAGATCGACGCTAGTCATTAGCTAAAACAAGAGTGAGGGATCGACGATAGTCATTAGCTAAACACAAGAGTGAGGAGATCGACGCTAGTCATTAGCTAAACACAAGAGTGAGGAGATCGACGCTAGTCATTAGCTAAACACAAGAGTGAGGGGATCGACGCTAGTCATTAGCTAACACAAGATTGAAGGAATCGACGGTAGTCATTAGCTAACACAAGATGAAGGAATCGACGCTAGTCATTAGCTAAACACAAGAGTGAGGGGATCGACGCTAGTCATTAGCTAACACAAGAGTGAAGGAATCGACGGTAGTCATTAGCTAAACACAAGAGTGAGGGGATCGACGCTAGTCATTAGCTAAACACAAGAGTGAGGGGATCGACGCTAGTCATTAGCTAAACACAAGAGTGAAGGGATCGACGCTAGTCATTAGCTAAACACAAGAGTCAAGGAATCGACGCTAGTCATTAGCTAAACACAAGAGTGAAGGGATCGACGCTAGTCATTAGCTAAACACAAGAGAAGGGATCGACGCTAGTTATTAGTTAAACACAAGAGTGAGGGATCGACGCTAGTCATTAGTTAACACAAGAGTGAAGGGATCGACTCTAGTCATTAGCTAAACACAAGAGTGAAGGAATCGACGCTAGTCATTAGCTAAACACAAGAGTGAAGGGATCGACGCTAGTCATTAGCTAAACACAAGAGTGAAGTGATCGACGCTAGTTATTAGTTAAACACAAGAGTGAGGGAATCGACGCTAGTCATTAGCTAAACACAAGAGTGAAGGGATCGACGCTAGTCATTAGCTAACACAAGAGTGAAGGGATCGACGCTAGTTATTAGTTAAACACAAGAGTGAAGGGATCGACGCTAGTCATTAGCTAAACACAAGAGTCAAGGGATCGACGCTAGTCATTATCTAAACACAAGAGAGAAGGATCGACGCTAGTCATTAGCTAAACACAAGAGTCAAGGAATCGACGCTAGTCATTATCTAAACACAAGAGTGAAGGGATCGACGCTAGGCATTAGCTAAACACAAGAGTCAAGGGATCGACGCTAGTCATTAGCTAAACACAAGAGTCAAGGAATCGACGCTAGTCATTATCTAAACACAAGAGTGAAGGAATCGACGCTAGTCATTAGCTAAACACAAGAGTGTAGTGATCGACGCTAGTCATTAGCTAAACACAAGAGTGAAGGGATCGACGCTAGTCATTAATTAATCACAAGAGTGAAGGGATCGACGCTAGTCATTAATTAAACACAAGAGTGAAGGGATCGACGCTAGTCATTATTCAACACAAGAGTAAAGTGATCGACGCTAGTCATTAATTAAACACAAGTGAAGGGATCGACGCTAGTTATTAGTTAAACACAAGAGTCAAGGGATCGACTCTAGTCATTAGTTAAACACAAGAGTCAAGGGATCGACGCTAGTCATTAGTTAAACACAAGAGTCAAGGATCGACGCTAGTCATTAGTTAAACACAAAAGTCAAGGGATAGACGCTAGTCATTAGCTAAACACAAGAGTGAAGGGATCGACGCTAGTCATTAGCTAAACACAAGAGTGAGGGGATCGACGCTAGTCATTAGCTAAACACAAGAGTGAGGGGATCGACGCTAGTCATTAGCTAAACACAAGAGTGAGGGGATCGATGCTAGTCATTAGCTAAACACAATAGTGAGGAGATCGACGCTAGTCATCAGCTAAACACAAGAGTGAGGGGATCGACGCTAGTCATTAGCTAAACACAAGAGTCAAGGGATTGACGCTAGTTATTAGCTAAACACAAGAGTCAAGGGATCGACGCTAGTCATTAGCTAAACACAAGAGTGAAGGGATCGACGCTAGTCATTAGCTAAACACAAGAGTGAAGGGATCGACTCTAGTCATTAGCTAAACACAAGAGTGAAGGGATCGACGCTAGTTATTAGCTAAACACAAGAGTGAAGGGATCAACGCTAGTCATTAGCTAAACACAAGAGTGAGGGGATCGACGCTAGTCATTAGCTAAACACAAGAGTGAGGGGATCGACGCTAGTCATCAGCTAAACACACGAGTGGGGAGATCGACGCTAGTCAATAGCTTAACACAAGAGTGAGTGGATCGACGCTAGTCATTAGCTAAACACAAGAGTGAGGAGATCGACGCTAGTCATTAGCTAAACACAAGAGTGAGGGGATCGATGCTAGTCATTAGCTAAACACAATAGTGAGGAGATCGACGCTAGTCATCAGCTAAACACAAGAGTCAAGGAATCGACGCTAGTCATTAGCTAAACACAAGAGTGAAGGGATCGACGCTAGTCATTAGCTAAACACAAGAGTGAAGTGATCGACGCTAATTATTAGTTAAACACAAGAGTGAGGGAATCGACGCTAGTCATTAGCTAAACACAAGAGTGAAGGGATCGACGCTAGTCATTAGCTAACACAAGAGTGAAGGGATCGACGCTAGTCATTAGTTAAACACAAGAGTCAAGGGATCGACGCTAGTCATTAGCTAAACACAAGAGTCAAGGGATCGACGCTAGTCATTATCTAAACACAAGAGAGAAGGGATAGACGCTAGTCATTAGCTAAACACAAGAGTCAAGGATCGACGATAGTCATTAGCTAAACACAAGAGTGAAGGGATAGACGCTAGGCATTAGCTAAACACAAGAGTCAAGGGATCGACGCTAGTCATTAGCTAAACACAAGAGTCAAGGAATCGACGCTAGTCATTATCTAAACACAAGATTGAAGGAATCGACGCTAGTCATTAGCTAAACACAAGAGTGTAGTGATCGACGCTAGTCATTATCTAAACACAAGAGTGAAGGGATCGACGCTAGTCATTAATTAATCACAAGAGTGAAGGGATCGACGCTAGTCATTAATTAAACA
Source organism: Megaustenia siamemsis (assembly GCA_032433765.1). NCBI lineage: Eukaryota > Metazoa > Mollusca > Gastropoda > Stylommatophora > Ariophantidae > Megaustenia > Megaustenia siamemsis. Next base: position 26,175,196 of record JAVIAB010000101.1, read on the forward strand.
CAAGAGTGAAGGGATCGACGCTAGTCATTAATTCAACACAAGAGTAAAGTGATCGACGCTAGTCATTAATTAAACACAATAGTGAAGGGATCGACGCTAGTTATTAGTTAAACACAAAAGTCAAGGGATCGACTCTAGTCATTAGTTAAACACAAGAGTCAAGGGATCGACGCTAGTCATTAGTTAAACACAAGACTCAAGGGATCGACGCTAGTCATTAGTTAAACACAAAAGTCAAGGGATAGACGCTAATTATTAGCTAAACACAAGAGTGAAGGGATCAACGCTAGTCATTAGCTAAACACAAGAGTGAGGGGATCGACGCTAGTCATTAGCTAAACACAAGAGTGAGGGGATCGACGCTAGTCATTAGCTAAACACAAGAGTGAGGGGATCGATGCTAGTCATTAGCTAAACACAATAGTGAGGAGATCGACGCTAGTCATCAGCTAAACACAAGAGTGAGGGGATCGACGCTAGTCATTAGCTAAACACAAGAGTCAAGGGATTGACGCTAGTTATTAGCTAAACACAAGAGTCAAGGGATTGACACTAGTCATTAGCTAAACACAAGAGTGAAGGGATCGACGCTAGTCATTAGCTAAACACAAGAGTGAAGGGATCGACTCCAGTCATTAGCTAAACACAAGAGTGAAGGGATCGACGCTAGTTATTAGCTAAACACAAGAGTGAAGGGATCAACGCTAGTCATTAGCTAAACACAAGAGTGAGGGGATCGACGCTAGTCATTAGCTAAACACAAGAGTGAGGGATCGACGCTAGTCATCAGCTAAACACACGAGTGGGGAGATCGACGCTAGTCAATAGCTTAACACAAGAGTGAGTGGATCGACGCTAGTCATTAGCTAAACACAAGAGTGAGGAGATCGACGCTAGTCATTAGCTAAACACAAGAGTGAGGGGATCGATGCTAGTCATTAGCTAAACACAATAGTGAGGAGATCGACGCTAGTCATCAGCTAAACACAAGAGTGAGGGGATCGACGCTAGTCATTAGCTAAACACAAGAGTGAAGGGATCGACGCTAGTCATTAGCTAAACACAAGAGTGAAGGGATCGACGCTAGTCATCAGCTAAACACAAGAGTGAGGGGATCGACGCTAGTCATCAGCTAAACACAAGAGTGAAGGATCGACGCTAGTCATCAGCTAAACACAAGAGTGAGGGATCGACGCTAGTCATCAGCTAAACACAAGAGTGAAGGGATCGACGCTAGTCATCAGCTAAACACAAGAGTGAAGGGATCGACGCTAGTCATCAGCTAAACACAAGAGTGAAGGGATCGACGCTAGTCATCAGCTAAACACAAGAGTGAGGGGATCGACGCTAGTCATCAGCTAAACACAAGAGTGAAGGGATCGACGCTAGTCATTAGCTAAACACAAGAGTCAAGGAATCGACGCTAGTCATTATCTAAACACAAGAGTGAGGGGATCGACGCTAGTCATTAGCTAAACACAAGAGTGAGGGGTTCGACGGTAGTCATTAGCTAACACAAGAGTGAAGGGATCGACGCTAGTCATTAGCTAAACACAAGAGTGAAGGGATCGTCTCCAGTCATTAGCTCAACACAAGAGTGAAGGGATCGACGCTAGTCATTAGCTAAACACAAGAGTGAAGGGATCACGCTAGTCATTAGCTAAACACAAGAGTGAGGGATCGACGCTAGTCATTAGCTAAACACAAGAGTCAAGGGATCGACGCTAGTCATTAGCTAAACACAAGAGTGAAGGGATCGACGCTAGTCATTAGCTAAACACAAGAGTGAGGGATCGACGCTAGTCATTAGCTAAACACAAGAGTGAAGGGATCGACGCTAGTCATTAGCTAAACACAAGAGTCAAGGAATCGACGCTAGTCATTAGCTAAACACAAGATTGAGGGATCGACGCTAGTCATCAGCTAAACACAAGAGTGGGGAGATCGACGCTAGTCAATAGCTTAACACAAGAGTGAGTGGATCGACGCTAGTCATTAGCTAAACACAAGAGTGAGGAGATCGACGCTAGTCATTAGCTAAACACAAGAGTGAGGGGATCGACGCTAGTCATTAGCTAAACACAATAGTGAGGAGATCGACGCTAGTCATAGGCTAAACACAAGAGTGAGGAGATCGACGCTAGTCATTAGCTAAACACAAGAGTGAGGGGATCGACGCTAGTCATTAGCTAACACAAGATTGAAGGAATCGACGATAGTCATTAGCTAACACAAGATTGAAGGAATCGACGCTAGTCATTAGCTAAACACAAGAGTGAGGGGATCGACGCTAGTCATTAGCAAACACAAGATTGAAGGAATCACGGTAGTCATTAGTTAAACACAATAGTGAGGGGATCGACGGTAGTCATTAGCTAAACACAAGAGTGAGGGATCGACGCTAGTCATTAGCTAACACAAGAGTCAAGGGATCGACGCTAGTCATCAGCTAAACACAAGAGTGAAGGGATAGACGCTAGTCATTAGATAAACACAAGAGTCAAGGAATCGACGCTAGTCATTAGCTAAACACAAGAGTGAAGGGATCGACGCTAGTCATTAGCTAACACAAGAGTGAAGGGATCGACGCTAGTTATTAGTTAAACACAAGAGTCAAGGGATCGACGCTAGTCATTAGCTAAACACAAGAGTCAAGGGATCGACGCTAGTCATTATCTAAACACAAGAGAGAAGGGATAGACGCTAGTCATTAGCTAAAACACAAGAGTCAAGGAATCGACGCTAGTCATTATCTAAACACAAGAGTGAAGGGATAGACGCTAGGCATTAGCTAAACACAAGAGTCAAAGGATCGACGCTAGTCATTAGCTAAACACAAGAGTCAAGGATCGACGCTAGTCATTATCTAAACACAAGATTGAAGGATTCGACGCTAGTCATTAGCTAAACACAAGAGTGTCGTGATCGACGCTAGTCATTATCTAAACACAAGAGTGAAGGGATCGACGCTAGTCATTAATTAATCACAAGAGTGAAGGGATCGACGCTAGTCATTAATTAAACACAATAGTGAAGGGATCGACGCTAGTTATTAGTTAAACACAATAGTCAAGGATCGACTCTAGTCATTAGTTAAACACAAGAGTCAAGGGATCGACGCTAGTAATTAGTTAAACACAAGAGTCAAGGGATCGACGCTAGTCATTAGTTAAACACAAGAGTCAAGGGATAGACGCTAATTATTAGCTAAACACAAGAGTGAAGGGATCGACTCCAGTCATTAGCTAAACACAAGAGTGAAGGGATCGACGCTAGTCATTAGCTAAACACAAGAGTGAAGGGATCAACGCTAGTCATTAGCTAAACACAAGAGTGAGGGGATCGACGCTAGTCATTAGCTAAACACAAGAGTGAAGGGATCGACGCTAGTCATTAGCTAAACACAAGAGTGAAGGGATCGACGCTAGTCATTAGCTAAACACAAGAGTGAGGGGATCGACGCTAGTCATTAGCTAAACACAAGAGTGAACGGATCGACGCTAGTCATTAGCTAAACACAAGAGTGAAAGGATCGACGCTAGTCATTAGCTAAACACAAGAGTGAACGGATCGACGCTAGTCATTAGCTAAACACAAGAGTGAAAGGATCGACGCTAGTCATTAGCTAAACACAAGAGTGAAGGGATCGACGCTAGTCATTAGCTAAACACAAGAGTGAAGGGATCGACGCTAGTCATTAGCTAAACACAAGAGTGAAGGGATCGACGCTAGTCATTAGCTAAACACAAGTGTGAAGGGATCGACTCCAGTCATTAGCTAAACACAAGAGTGAACGGATCGACGCTAGTCATTAGCTAAACACAAGAGTGAACGGATCGACGCTAGTCATTAGCTAAACACAAGAGTGAGGGGATCGACGCTAGTCATTAGCTAAACACAAAAGTCAACGGATCAACGCTAGTCATTAGCTAAACACAAGACTGAAGAGTAGGTGAGGCTGTTATATCTGACGATCAAGATATGGATAGTAAAGATATTATTTACAACCTTAGAGAGATTTAAAAATAGAGGTAAGACAAGAAGAGGCTGAGAAAAACAAGCAGAGGATAATTATCGACATATAATATTTAAAGAAACAAGAGATAAAATGGTTTGATCACGTGATAAGATAGAAATATCAAAACACAACACAACTAGCCTGTAATAAATATTTCGAGAATTTCACACCCAAGGGTCGACATCAAAAAAGATGAATTGATAAAATATTAGAAACACTACGAAACTCAACAGCAGTAGGGGCCAACAAAAAGCCAAAGACCGTAGATTACATCTCCCCTCGACGCAGAAAGACAAATAATGAATGAAAGAAGAAGTCTAAACAGTGAGATTTGTAGAATGATGAACCTTGATAAAGTGAAACTACATTGGTTACTAGATTGTTTGAATGTGGAGTTAGCATTGCCAATTACAGAACAGAGCAATTTTCCGGACAAATTGGAGGATAGTTCTTGCAACACCTTATTGACAAATTTAGTTGCTCAGTGTTGATAACCGTTTTAAACAGAAAATAGATAATTATTTGCCTAGAATCTATCATTCTATTGCTTGTTCGAGCCGTAGCCGGTCCACAGGGCATAGACCAAGAGACTCTCTCTTTTATCTAAATTTTTATTCTAGCAGTTTTCAATACTTTTAAAGATTGTTATCAGATCTCGCCATTTGTCTTTGTTCTGTGCAAGCAACTCTATCTCATTGAGGGAGTTCAATGCTGCTCTTGTCTCTCTGATCATTGTCCTTCTCAGTGTCTCTCTGGGTCAGCCTCTTATCCTCTTACCTGTTGTTTCCCACATGTGGGCTTGCTTTGTTTTTCAGTTATTATCTCTCCTCATCACATGTCCAAAATATGACCATTGTCTTTTCTAGATTACTGAAGATATTAGTGGTTGATTGGCGATTTCTCTAATTTCTTCGTTTGTTTTGATTGCGTTCCACGCTATACCAAGTATTTTCCTTAGACATTTATCTTCGAATGCGTTCAACATTGTTTTTATGTCTCTTGTTGTTTTCCAGCCCTCACGTGCATACGTCAGGGTAGATATTACGATTGATTTGAATAGTCTAAGTTTATGTTTGTACTGATGAGTTTTGATTTCCACAACTGTTCAAGGCTTCTGAAAGAAATTCGCAGCTTTAGCAATTCTGATTCGAATTCTTTGTTTGTATCCCCTTCCCGATCAATGTGACTCCCAAGATAGATAAAGTGGTCGATCTCTTCCACAAGTGTATTTTCCAAGAAAATATGTCTTCTGTTGTAATTAAGCTTTTCATGACTTTTTTCTTTTCATGATTGATCATGATTCCCCATCCAGTGACTTTCTTCACGTACTCTAATGTTTAGAATGCAGTGATGATAATTCAGCTCACTACTTTTTTTGTTTTGCACTACAGATGTGGTACTTACACCAAGCGGCGGTGTTTATACTTATAATAGTTTTGTGTATGGTTAGTCGAAAGCCCCGGTATTACTGCAAAAGAATCAAAATCCATAATTACTCAACAGTCAGTGGAATCATCCAAATTAAAACTAATCTCATTGAAGAATCCAAACAATGAAAGGCATCTGCAGCCCTATCATAGCAGCCACAGCACACGCCAAAAATAAAAAAAGAGAAAGCGGCATCAAAAGTGAACGCAGCTAAACTGTCCTTCGTTATACGAAATCATAATTCATCGTAAGCAATCGGAATATCGAAACACGATCTGGACAAAAAACACAGCTCACGGTGGAAGAGTGCGACTAAACTCAGTAGCTGCTGCAAAGTTTTATTATAGTTTCCTTATTTTCATTATAATAGTTATGAAATCATTCAATACAAGACTTGCAACCACAGTTCTGAATTACTTGTACTGTGTGTACTTCGGGGCTTTTAAAATCATGAATCTTTAGTTAACACGTTACGTCAGAAGAAATAAAACCTTGATCCTAGTATATCACACCGCTGCGAAACATGAAATAACATAACATAACATAACATAACATAACATTAATAAGATAACTGAATATAGCATCATCATCATCATGTGCCATACCGGTTGGCGTAGGCGATCATATCCTTTCACAATCTTCTATCTACAGTGCATGGTATCAGTTCTGTTGTTGACTGTTTTCCATGCCATGACAACACGTTATTAGGTATTTTCTCTCTTTGTCGTCCGCGATCTCTCTTTCCTTATATTTTGCTAGTTGTAGCCAAATATTCCAACTTTCCTCTTCTCATGATGTGCCCGAACAATGTTGATTGTTTCTTACAGATGCTTTTTAAGAGCTCCCTTTTTGTGTTGGCCTCTTTGAGAACTTCCTCATTGGTCTTTTTAGCTGTCCATGGAACTTTCAAAATCCATCTGAGAAATCCCATCTCAGTGACCTCTAATCATCTTTTCATTTGTTTGTCTACTGTCCATGAACATAGCACAGCACATCATAAAACAACATAATATAACAACATAATATAACAACATAATATAACAACATAATATAACAACATAATATAACAACATAATATAACTTTACTGGGAATGAAATGTTGATCAAACGTGAGCCGCTGACACTGTCTGGGAGATCAAGGACTACTTCGTGCGTTCAAATTATCTAAGTAGAAGAGAACGACTAAGAAAGTATATTATTTCTAATTAGTAGTTCAAAGAACTAGCGGTCTGGCTGTGACAACTCAACAGAATGGTGAAATGATAATGGGTTAAAACATTGTTGAATAAAATGCCAAATTATGCATTTTTCTTTCAGGAGAATAAAATTATTTGAGTAAGTAACATCATCTACAAGGGTGTACAGGACATGAAATAAGTGATAAGGTGGGCATGGAAATAAACCTAAACTACAAAATAAATGTAACAAATTACACAAATTACACAAATAACAAATGTAATAGTTTGGCCAACTTTAATGAATGCCAAGTGATAACTTATCATGCAAGGTATATATTTAAAGAGGAGGAAGGGCAAGGGACAGGCCTAGAGTAGGATGGATCGACATCAAAGAAAAGCTACAACAATAATGTGGCAATGGTTGAAGCTGTCAGAAGTTCAAGAACCAGAATGTGTTATCTCCCTCAAGACCCGCTTGGGCACTTGAGGAAGTGAAGAAAAAGAAGCATGTACATCTTAGCATTCTTAGTTTTTTGTTAAACTAGGACTGCGCTTAAGTGAGCGAATCAAAGCAAACATTGTGTTGCGAGATAATGTTGTACTCATTAAGTTGTTATCATAACAAGGGTCTGCTACAAATAAATCACCGCAACGAGAAGACGATGTGGATATATGTGATATAGTAAATCTAGTTAGTGAGCTATTTGCGGGTGATCATCATTACACTTCAAACATGTCCGTAGGTGTTCAGATCCCCCTCCTCAGCAAGTCTCGCAGTGTCCAGCGACTGACGACTCCAGTTCTGTGTTAGTTGATAAGTTCTCTTACATGCCTACTAATTTTCTCGTTTCTGGCAGTGCCCATCATAAGTCCCCATCTTTTACATCAGAAGGAGTGATGTGGACTCATGGTTGTCGACTCATGTGCCCTTCCCATATTTTGGAAGGCACTGATGATGTCCCCCCGATTAATTGGTTGACACGTCCTCAACAACAGCGTAGCTAGCGAACCTACCCGCTCTTTCATTTCCCCGTACTCCCGCATGTTCAGGGACGGAGACAAAACGGAAAACCTAGTTAATAGACTATAATAGATTGATGACAGAAACTTACGATAATGATAAGTGGCTTGAAGAGCTTCAAGAAGGAAAATAAGAATCTACAGCCGACCAATCAGAATGTGTAAAAACATGAAGCCCATCTATAGATACGTGAATTGAAACAGAGAAATAAACCAAAAATAAGACAAGAAAACAACATACATTTCGTATTTGCATCTACCAAATGTGCACCAATTTAAAACTTTCTGGGAAACTTCTAATGAACATAAATCGGTTGTGGTATGAAAAAGATGATAAGGAAGCTTGCGTCATCAGTTTGTATGACAGACAAGTGTGTAAGTGAATGTGAGAATTGAGAGATGTAGGGAAATAAAAGGTGTTGGGACGTTATGGAGAGAGTGTGACAAACACCAGATGTGTGAAGCAGTGTCAAGCACGAGATAGTTGAGGGAACTGTGCTCACAGGGGGTAGGGAGATAATAACGGACAACGGACTTTAGAAGACAAGTGAGAAACACGGAGCAAGTGAGTTAGGTGGGGGTTAAGATGAAGGTGAGATAGGTAGGATTATGTGAACAAAGCCCACAGGATGGGGAATTCAGGGAGTAGCTGTGGATTTGATGGAAGAAGAAAGACTCTAGGGACTGAAGGAAATCTAAGAGAAAAGATCATACGTAGAAACTAACGTGTCAGCAGGGTGGCTACGCTTTTAGGGCGTAATGCCTGCTTGTCAGGAGGGAGCATACGTTCCATAGATAGCTAGCACCAGTAAGTGAAATGTTCGAACTTATTTAGAACCAAGAGCCTAAACTATGTGATAGATAACACTATTAGGTGGAATGTTCAATTAGCTTTAAACGAAGGACATTGTCCATGTAAATAGTTAGTAGCAGTTAGACGAAACGTGTCAGAGACTAGTCAGGTCATAGGTGAAACTTAGAGACATAGAGGACCCTGGTGTGTAGTGAGAGGAAGTGCCAGAGACTAGTCAGGTCATAGGTAAAACTTAGAGACATAGAGGACCCTGGTGTGTAGTGAGAGGAAGTGCCAGAGACTAGTCAGGTCATAGGTAAAACTTAGAGACATAGAGGACCCTGGTGTGTAGTGAGAGGAAGTGCCAGAGACTATAGCTTGTTTCATAAGTCGTGCCCACCTTTTAAAATCAATATCTTTTAAACCACTTTTTGTAATTTTTTCAAAATTTGCATGTAAAGTTATAATGAGTAGAACCCAACAGGGAATTAATTTCATTAAAAACAAACATTTGGTTATTATTATTGCTTATTTGATTTATATAAATTTATAACGACCCATTGATGTAGTCAAAACTTAGTGTTTACGGTATTTAAGTTAAAAATTGCGATTTCAAATCCAAACACGGTCCAATTTACGATTTTGCACGCTTTAAACGTGAGCTGTCTGACACAATTAGACACTTGTAGAAAACACGAGGCATTGTGTGTTCCATTTCCGTTCATTCATAGGTGTAGACGTGGAACGCTAACATTTATCATGAGTCTTAAAATGAAATTCTGCAGTTTACAAAACATCGCAATAAAATGTATGACTATTTTTGCAAAGAGGCTAAACGAGGAAGATTATTTCATTCTTTAGAAAACCCTGAGAATAGGACAAGACACATTTTGGATTTATCTAAACGGTCATTTAATCGTTGGATTCAAGCACGTGACCGTCAATGTTCCAAATATACAAAATCACAAGGAAGAGCAAAATTGTTGGATAATTTCGACAGTGAACTTATTAGAAGTGAAATTCGCAAAATGTTGGGTATGAATGAAACTGTTACAATAAGAAAATTAAAAGTATCGCTGAAAAACAACAACAGTATTGAAATATCAAAGTCTACATTATGGAGGAATGTGAGAGCTGCAGGCTTTACATTCAGAAAGTTTTCCAATGGACGAAACATCATCTGTGAGAAGCCACATATAGTAGTCATGAGAAGCAAGTACTTACGTGAAGTTAAAGAGGTGCGCAAGCAAGGTTATGATATTGTGTACTTGGATGAAACATGGATCAATGCTCACCACACTAACCAAAGGGAATGGCAGTCATCAGATGGAAAGATTAAGAGATTAATACCTAGCAGCAAAGGACAAGCGCTTGATAATTGCTCATGCAGGTAGTCGACAACGTGGACTAATACAGAATGCAGAGCTCATTTTTCTTCCAAAATCCATAGATAATCGGGATTATCACTCTGAGATGAATGGTCACATATTTAGACATTGGATTGAAAATTCTGTTCTCCCATCACTAGATCGACCATCTTGCCTAATAATGGACAATGCAGCGTACCACAACATTGTTGCACTTGAAGATAAAGTCCCGACGTCATCCAGTACAAAAGATGCTATTAAGATATGGCTCACAAAGGAGCACATACAATTTAATAACATGTACTTAAAACCTGAATTATTATCTCTAGTAAAGCAAAAACAGAGGACAAAGATTTTTCAAATAGATAAGATTATCCAAGAGCACGGTCATATAAGTTTGAGGCTGCCACCTTACCATGCTCATTTAAATCCAATAGAACTAATCTGGGCAAAATTAAAAGGACAAGTGGCAGATGAAAATACAACATTCAAAATATGCGATGTAAAGACTCTTGCTAATCTCGCTTTATTAAATATAGACAAAGATTATTGGGCTAAATGTGAAGACCACGTCTTAAAACAGGAAGAGAAATATTGGAAAAATGATGGTTTGTGGAATGTTCAACCCCAAACAGTTATTAATCTTTAGACTCGTCTGATTAATCTTTTAGACTCGTCTGATTTTAGACTCGTCGGCCCTGCTTGCCCGCTACATTGAGCAGACGGACCAAAGAAATGAGGCTGTAAGATGAGGATACGGGGATCTTTGTCAAATTTGTGTGAGGATGTAGGGCTGGAAGAAGATCTCACAATCACAACCGATACCATTCGCGCGACACTTAAAAGTCCACAACACTGCTCCTGGTCCAGATGGTGTTCGGTACGATGACATAGGCGATTTAGCTGATGACGACTTGACACACTGGCCAATGAGTTTAATGCCAGTATTCGGAGTGGCCAGATTAAGAGGAGTGGCTACACAGCTACTTACTACCGCTACCGAAGCCAAACAAGGACCATTCTCAGATCAGTGCCTACAGAATCATCACAATGCAGAACACTGCGGGCAAGCTGCTGGAGAAAATAGTTGCCCGTGTCCTCACGTGTCGCCTTGAACAGAAACGCGTATTCCCATCCACACTCGGAGGTTATAGATATAACAAAGAGACATGGCTCAATGCGGCAGTATTTGCCTATGACGTCTTCGAAGGCTTCCACAGACGAGAGGAGACATGTGCTGCTGCTATAGATCTGGAGGATGCATACAACAGGGTACCATTTGAATATCTCATGCATATGCTTCTTAAACTGGCGGTGAACCCCTTCCTCATAAGATGGATCGCTGCGGCACTGTTTCAGAGGAAGGTGATACTCAGATGTGGAAGTTGGTCTTCCGAGCCAACATCCATTTGTCCTGGGCTGCCACAAGGCTCACCATTGTCACCAGTTCTATTTAATGTGTACACAATAATGACCACGGAACAACAGCTGGATGGGAGGGAAGAACTATGACTTTTGCTGATGATATTCTGGTATATCGACAGGGAAGAGACAGACGGGAATCGCCTCCACAATGCAAGACGAACTCGATCGCATTTCTTCCTGGTGTGGGGTTTCAGGTACCTTGGTTAATCCTAATAAAGCATCAGTTTCATGGTTCTCCCTTAACAATCATATCGTTAATACGACCACACCGGTAGTACGAATGGGAGCTGATGAGGTGACCAGGGACAAGTTGATGACATACCTCGGAGTTAAGTTTGATCGCAGCCTGTGTTTTCGGGACCACGTTGACCATGTGATAACAAATCCCGCAAAGGATTAGCCGCCTTGAAGGTCATGGCAGCTGCCACATCGAGCAGAGGCTACTTACTCTTCTGTTCCAGGGATTAGTCCTCGCACCATCGAGTATGCCTGGCCATTCTTACTGTCAGTACGACTCAAATTGATAGGCTGGAGAAAATACAAAATGAAGCCATGCGCATTATCCTGGGATGTACGAGGGACACTCCCTGTGTGGCAATGAGGTATCTTCTTGACTTTCTAACCATGGATGACAGAATCAAGATCTGGAGAGCACGAGCATACCTGAAGATTAGTACAGATACAGAGCATCCATTGCACCACGTGCTCAACACAGAGAAAGGTACCAGGCTAAAAAGAGGCAAATCATGGGTGGGCCGAGCAGAAGATGTCATCAAACAGGTCTGTGTGCTTACCAATCTCAGCGTTGGTGATGAGTGGATACCGGTGCCTACGTCATTCAAGGGGACTTTCTCATGTATTGTCACACTCGACAGGAAAGTAGGGAACAGAACCCAGTCGTGTTAATGCTGAGGTCAACGGTCTCATCTGCGATAACACCGATGAGAAAGATGCAGTCATCTATACAGACGGATCTGTAAGACGACACGAAAAAGTGCATGGGCATTTACAGCACGTTCGGCAGGCAGAATAGCCAAGGAAGACAGTGGTGCATACGCCATGACCACGAGTAGCATGACAATGGAGGTGATGGCAGTGACCAAGGTATTCAAATGGTTAGAGTCACAAGACTACATCCACGCATGTATACTGAGTGATTCGATGAGCATGATAAAAAAAGTGGAGGCGGGCTTTGTACGCATGCAATGGGTGAGTCGTTGCAGAAATCCAAAATACGTAAGGTCACCTTTGTCTATGTCCCTGACATGCGGGAGTACGGGGAAATGAGAGAGCGGACAGGTTGGCTAGCTGCGCTGTCGTTGAGGACGGCCACCGATTGATCGGGCGGACGTCATCAATGCACTCCGAGATGTGGGAAGAGCACAGGACTTCGACAAACACAGATCAACGTCGCTTCTTCGGATGATGGAAATGGGAGTTAAGATGGGCACAGCCAGAAATGAGAAACTTGGTGGCCGTGTAAGAAGACTTATCAACCAACATAGAACTGGAGTCGTCAGTCGCTGGATACTGAGGGAATTGCTGAGGAGGGGATCTGAGCACCTATGGACATGATCGGAGTGCAATGATGATGACCCGCAAATAACTCAATAACTCAATAACTTGTCTGATTCAGAATGAAAGTATATAGCCCCCACAATGTTGGCCCCTATATTACCTTAAATTATTTCAACAAACGGTCCTTTTCAGGACCACACAACTATGAAAATTGGACATACAGGTATACCTTGATATTATCGTCCGTCCTCGAACTGAGCAGACAATAATTATCCTGGTGTTTTGTTTATCCAGTTATTTCCCCATTACGGCCACGCCTTTACCTAGTGAAAATTAATCGTAGACCAGCAACTACGGTAGTTTTCTATTCTTTAGGGCTTCACAATTTACAATTTTGACAAACATCAAAGAAATATCGCCGTTTTTAAGAAACTGCAGCTGCAAGATATTTGTTAAATATAGATTTAAAGGGTCTTTTGCATTCTAATAACATTTGGAAAATTTCAAAAGTATTTAACAAACGGTTAGAGAGTAATAGCGTTTTGAAGTTGGGCAAATGTTTTTGAAACGAGCTATAGTCAGGTCATAGGTGAAACTTAGAGACATAGAAGACCCTGGTGTGTAGTGAGAGGAAGTGCCAGAGACTAGTCAGGTCATAGGTAAAACTTAGAGACATAGAGGACCCTGGTGTGTAGTGAGAGGAAGTGCCAGAGACTAGTCAGGTCATAGGTGAAACTTAGAGACATAGAGGACCCTGGTGTGTAGTGAGAGGAGTGCCAGAGACTAGTCAGGTCATAGGTGAAACTTAGAGACATAGAAGACCCTGGTGTGTAGTGAGAGGAAGTGCCAGAGACTAGTCAGGTCATAGGTAAAACTTAGAGACATAGAAGACCCTGGTGTGTAGTGAGAGGAAGTGCCAGAGACTAGTCAGGTCATAGTGAAATTTAGAGACATAGAAGACCCTGGTGTGTAGTGAGAGGAAGTGCCAGAGACTAGTCAGGTCATAGGTAAAACTTAGAGACATAGAAGACCCTGGTGTGTAGTGAGAGGAAGTGCCAGAGACTAGTCAGGTCATAGGTGAAACTTAGAGACATAGAGGACCCTGGTGTGTAGTGAGAGAAAGTGCCAGAGACTAGTCAGGTCATAGGTGAAACTTAGAGACATAGAAGACCCTGGTGTGTAGTGAGAGGAAGTGCCAGAGACTAGTCAGGTCATAGGTAAAACTTAGAGACATAGAGGACCCTGGTGTGTAGTGAGAGGAAGTGCCAGAGACTAGTCAGGTCATAGGTGAAACTTAGAGACATAGAGGACCCTGGTGTGTAGTGAGAGGAAGTGCCAGAGACTAGTCAGGTCATAGGTGAAACTTAGAGACATAGAAGACCCTGGTGTGTAGTGAGAGGAAGTGCCAGAGACTAGTCAGGTCATAGGTGAAACTTAGAGACATAGAAGACCCTGGTGTGTAGTGAGAGGAAGTGCCAGAGACTAGTCAGGTCATAGTAAAACTTAGAGACATAGAAGACCCTGGTGTGTAGTGAGAGGAAGTGCCAGAGACTAGTCAGGTCATAGGTGAAACTTAGAGACATAGAGGACCCTGGTGTGTAGTGAGAGGAAGTGCCAGAGACTAGTCAGGTCATAGGTGAAACTTAGAGACATAGAGGACCCTGGTGTGTAGTGAGAGGAAGTGCCAGAGACTAGTCAGGTCATAGGTGAAACTTAGAGACATAGAGGACCCTGGTGTGTAGTGAGAGGAATGCCAGAGACTAGTCAGGTCATAGGTGAAACTTAGAGACATAGAGGACCCTGTGTGTAGTGAGAGGAAGTGCCAGAGACTAGTCAGGTCATAGGTGAAACTTAGAGACATAGAGGACCCTGGTGTGTAGTGAGAGGAATGCCAGAGACTAGTCAGGTCATAGTGAAACTTAGAGACATAGAGGACCCTGGTGTGTATGAGAGGAAGTGCCAGAGACTAGTCAGGTCATAGGTGAAACTTAGAGACATAGAGGACCCTGGTGTGTAGTGAGAGGAAGTGCCAGAGACTAGTCAGGTCATAGGTGAAACTTAGAGACATAGAGGGCCCTGGTGTGTAGTGAGAGGAAGTGCCAGAGACTAGTCAGGTCATAGGTAAAACTTAGAGACATAGAGGACCCTGGTGTGTAGTGAGAGGAAGTGCCAGAGACTAGTCAGGTCATAGGTGAAACTTAGAGACATAGAGGACCCTGGTATGTAGTGAGAGGAAGTGCCAGAGACTAGTCAGGTCATAGGTAAAACTTAGAGACATAGAGGACCCTGGTGGTGTAGTGAGAGGAAGTGCCAGAGACTAGTCAGGTCATAGGTGAAACTTAGAGACATAGAGGACCCTGGTGTGTAGTGAGAGGAATGCCAGAGACTAGTCAGGTCATAGGTGAAACTTAGAGACATAGAGGACCCTGGTGTGTAGTGAGAGGAAGTGCCAGAGACTAGTCAGGTCATAGGTGAAACTTAGAGACATAGAGGACCCTGGTGTGTAGTGAGAGGAATGCCAGAGACTAGTCAGGTCATAGGTGAAACTTAGAGACATAGAGGACCCTGGTGTGTAGTGAGAGGAAGTGCCAGAGACTAGTCAGGTCATAGGTGAAACTTAGAGACATAGAGGACCCTGGTGTGTAGTGAGAGGAAGTGCCAGAGACTAGTCAGGTCATAGGTGAAACTTAGAGACATAGAGGGCCCTGGTGTGTAGTGAGAGGAAGTGCCAGAGACTAGTCAGGTCATAGGTAAAACTTAGAGACATAGAGGACCCTGGTGTGTAGTGAGAGGAAGTGCCAGAGACTAGTCAGGTCATAGGTGAAACTTAGAGACATAGAGGACCCTGGTATGTAGTGAGAGGAAGTGCCAGAGACTAGTCAGGTCATAGGTGAAACTTAGAGACATAGAGGGCCCTGGTGTGTAGTGAGAGGAAGTGCCAGAGACTAGTCAGGTCATAGGTGAAACTTAGAGACATAGAGGACCCTGGTGTGTAGTGAGAGGAAGTGCCAGAGACTAGTCAGGTCATAGGTGAAACTTAGAGACATAGAGGACACTGGTGTGTAGTGAGAGGAAGTGCCAGAGACTAGTCAGGTCATAGGTGAAACTTAGAGACATAGAGGGCCCTGGTATGTAGTGAGAGGAAGTGCCAGAGACTAGTCAGGTCATAGGTAAACTTAGAGACATAGAGGACCCTGGTGTGTAGTGAGAGGAAGTGCCAGAGTTCAAGTATTAGTTTTACCTTGTTGCCCGAGCGGGAATATCTACACTGGTGGGCAAGTGTCACAGAAGTGTCATGTTGCACTTTGTGTAATAAAGAGTTTCATAGTGTTTATTGAAAGTGAGACTTGTGTATGCCATTACTGACCCAAGTTGGTTTGTATGTGGTGGCTGAATCTGAGTAACAGTTCAAGTGCAAAGACAACGCGAAATAGGCACGGCAGTACAAGACCACCTTGACAGAGGAGGCACACGCGGTGGACCGAACATTCGAGTTGTCGCGGAAATTAAGGACAGGACAGTCCACGGCCAGCAATACATGAAAGAGCGCCGCACACAGACTACCAGTGTACCACTCACGAGGGGCTAGATTGATACAGAAGAGGACAGAAAGGTGTATGTTCTTTTACACGGTGCCAAGATCAGTATAGCGGTCATTCCATCTACCACATTACAGGGCGGTATTATCCAGCGGTCAGTACACACCATTTTGCAAGTACTGCCGTGTACGAGTCAAGATGCTCCTGTAGTAATCAGAAGCTCTATCAACGAGTGCTTTCTCCAGTGCAATCATCTATCAGTCAAGCCACCTATATCAATAACATATATATAACCCTGCACACAAGAACCAAGAAAACGCCGCTGCATGATTGCACAGACATGATGGACTGATTACTCCGTGTGCTGGTGATCTCTCGCAGAGCAAAGACAACTTCAGAGTAACGCCATGGGAGTTATTCCAACATAACAAGCTATTTAGTGATGATTATGACGCTCAAATGTCGCTGATTACAGTTTAATATTCTATACTCGTGTTATTTGTTCGAAATAACTGGAACGAAGAGATAGAGGAGCAAAGAGAAAAGGAGGTGCGTGTGATCCCGCGGGTAAACCACTGTTTCGCTGCTGAAAACCCGCCGTATGTGTTCAAAACCCGAGCTAAACAAAATTATTTTTTTCTATCGGGGTGAAATACAATCTTGAGATTCATTCGTCGTGATGGCTGCTTTGAACAGACGGCTTTTATATCCTTGGTTCTATCGTGAGCCCCCGACATACAACATCAATGGTACTATGTTTCGTTAAGGTTACTTTTAAAGAGGAAAGATAATAGACAGCTTTAGAGAAAGGCTTGCAAATAAGAGGAACACGGAATGATAAATTACTGTCGGGGTCGAAAGTTGTGGAGAGACATGATCACCTACGCCAGCAGGCATGGTACTTGATGATGATCATCATGATTTCTTCAAAGATTTTCATCGGCCGTGATAGTACAATTGTCCACGAGGGAACGTATTTCGTATAGTACCACATCTTACAACTATAAGACATATACGACTTGTAAGGGAAGAAAAATATGTGTGTGCAATTGCAAATATACGATTATATAGGGTCAACGTATACATAAGCTACTATTATGGATTTATGACCTTACCTTTATGAGGTTTGGCAGACGGATGGTAGAAGTTAAACAATTACATAATATCTCTATTGATCTTTCGAGCTGCAGCCGCCCATAGGGCATACACCCAGTTACTCCTTCTCTTTCTACATTTTTATTCTAGCAGTTTTCAATTCGTGCAAGATCGTTATCAAATCTCGTCATTTGTCTCTGTCCTGTGCAAGCAACGCTATCTCCATGAGGAAGCCGATTCCTGTTGCTCTTGCCTCTCTGATCAATGTTCTTATTAGTGCCTCTCTGGGTCAACCACTTATCCTCTTACCTGTTGCTACCCTCATGAGGAATTGCTTTGCTATTCGTATTATCTCTTTTCATCACATGTCAACATATGACCATCGACTTTTCTTGATTACTGAAGATATTAGTGGTTGATTGGCGATTTCTCTAATTTCCTCGTTTGTTTTGAATTCGTTCCACGCTATACCAAGTATTTTCCTTAGACATTTATTTTCGAATGCGTTCAACATTGTTTTTATGTCTCTTGTTGTTTCCCAGCTCTCACGCGTATATGTAAGGGTTGATAGTACATTTGATTTTAATAGTCTTGTTTTGTGTTTGTGCTGATGAATTTTGATTTCCACAACTTTTCAAGGCTTCTAAAAGACAT
>JAVIAB010000101.1:26198230-26208230 GCA_032433765.1 Megaustenia siamemsis
GTATGTGTCACAGGAAGCCGTTTATATTAACTAATTTCTGCACTTAACTTTCCTACTCGTGATGTGACATTATTCGAATATATTTGAACATATTCCTTTTTCTTTTTGTTTCAGTCACAACTATTTGTTCCAATGTTTAACTTAAAAAAAATATAATTAAACAAGCAGGTACTTTACAACAAAAACTTGAAACAAGTAAATTCCTATTCATCTCATAAACCTGTGGGCTATTGGGGAACTACTAACATACTTGATCATCCCTAACTATTTATCTCTAACCTTTATTCTCTAGCACTCTGCAGCGTCTGCGTATATTGATCTTTTGATATTAACATACCATTTCTTTCTCTTTCAACATTAAATTCTTCTTGAGTCTTTTGGCGTGTGTTGATACTGCTATGATGTGGACTGCAATCTACTGCCACGGGCGATTGAGTAATTATGGATTTTAATTCGTGTGCAGTGATACCGGGGCTCCATAACCATAACCATCACCAATCTTCTTGCTTTCAAAGTTGCTTGCAGAATGATCTTTGCTAGATTATATGCTCGAGATAAGTGAGCAACGCATTTCATTCTGCCTTCCGTTGCAATAGTCACACAGATCGTCATGTACCCCAGCTGATTGTTATATCCCTATCGACATTTGTTTTAAAATTTGTGATATGATCTAAATAAGAGTTTCGCAAACCATAAAGTTACTAATGGAATAAAGCTTAACATATACATTTGTTTATACAGATTCATATTGGTTTATTTTAGGCCGAAAATTTACATAAAGTAAACATGAGAAAACAGAAGATGAAAACTATGTTTGATTTGCAGGGGAGTTAATTGTCGGTCCGTTTTGAACATAATGTGTGAATAAGAGAGGGGCTAGGATTTTAGAATTGAAAGAAGTGTCACGAACTCAGTAATAAGAGTGAAAGTTAAAGGTGAAAGTAATAGAAGTAGACACATAGAGAAGATGCACAGGGAAAGATCAATAGTGGAACTTTTGTTGGATCACTTGATATTGTAGCGACAAGGAAAAGGGTCAAATGTGACAAGGGAAAGAGGTCAAATGTGACAAGGAATGGGTCAAATGTGGAACTGATGTTGGATTGCTTGATATCGTAGCTACATGGGAACAGGTCAAATGTGGGACTGGTGTTGGGTCGTTTATCGTAGCGGCAAGAAAAAGGGTCAAATGTGACAAGAGAAAGGGTCAAATGTGACAAGAGAAAGTTTCAAATGTGGAACTGTTGTTGGATCACTTGATATCGTAACGACAAGAGATAGGGTCAAATGTGACAAGAGAAAGGGTTAAATGTGACAAGAACAAGAGTTAAATGTGAGAAGAGAAGGGGTTAAATGTGACAAGAGAAAGGTTCAAATGTGGAACTGTTGTTGGATCACTTGATATCGTAGCGACAAGAGAAAGGGTTAAATGTGAGAAGAGAAAGGGTTAAATGTGAGAAGAGAAGGGGTTAAATGTGGGACTGTTGTTTAATCGTTTGATATCGTAGCGACAAGAGAAAGGGTTAAATGTGACAAGAGAAAGGGTTAAATGTGAGAAGAGAAGGGGTTAAATGTGGGACTGTTGTTTAATCGTTTGATATCGTAGCGTCAAGAGAAAGGGTCAAATGTGGGACTGTTGTTTAATCGTTTGATATCGTAGCGTCAAGAGAAAGGGTCAAATGTGGGACTGTTGTTGGATCGTTTGATATCGTAGCGTCAAGAGAAAGGGTCAAATGTGGGACTGTTGTTGGATTGTTTGATATCGTAGCGTCAAGAGAAAAGGTCAAATGTGGGACTGTTGTTGGATTGTTTGATATCGTAGCGTCAAGAGAAAAAGTCAAATGTGGTACTGTTGTTGGATTGTTTGATATCGTAGCGTCAAGAGAAAGGGTCAAATGTGGGGCTGTTGTTGGATTGTTTGATACCACAGCGACAACGGAAAAGAATCAACGGTGGCACTGTTGATAGATGGTTGGACTGGTTAGATTATGTTTCCAATAGCAATTTCATTCGGGTAAATAGAACATTTGTCAGTTTAAGTTTACTAACCGCGGCGTGAGCATAGAGCAATGTTGCATTATGAACGTTTACACATTGCACGATATTATATCTTACATTAAATATAATTGAAAAGTGACATTGTGAAGACTCTCAATCATCAAAGAAGTGGTAGGAATGTATATTTTCTTACTATTTTTCTTTGGTCTTTCATGGTTTGAGTGAACAGTATGATCTGCTTCTCTCTTGTGCCGTCTTTCTTTCCCAGGAAATAAAAATAATCAGCGATTACTTAACACGGGATGAACCTAAATTCTCATTTGACATTTGACAAATTACATTTGACACAATTATATGAACAGCCTGAACAGATCGGCCCACTAACCAAGGCAAGGCTTTAAACATGATCCCACGATTAAAATGCAACGAATGAAAGCATTCACATCACAAACACTATTTAGTAGAACATCTTCACACTTGCAAAACTCCTATACTTACACATGCGCGCGCACGTGATTGCACAAACCACATTCACACACACCACAATATACACCCCTCCACTAACAACCTGAAGGTTTGAAGAGAACGGTAGAGTCCCTACGGGTAATATTTTCATATGGAGACAAATAATAATAAATGAATATTATTATAGAGGGAAACTTCCGAGGCTATAATCAGTGAATCAGTTCAGAGGAAGAGGTATGTTTTCAGAGGAAGAGGTATGTTTACAGCACTCGGAAAAATGACAAATAATCAAGAACAGAAAAAAATATGGACCAAAGCAGGATCGAACCCTTACTCAGTGACATAGCGCCTTGCCACGAAAAGCCAAACACTTAGGACGCTGAGTGGCAGTGTTCCTAAGTGTTTGGTTTTTTGTGGCAAGGCGCTGTGCCACTGAGTACGGGTTCGATCCTGCCTTGGTCCATATTTTTTTCTGTTGATTATTTGTCATTTTTCCGAGTGCTGTAAACATACCTCTTCCTCTGAATTGATTCAATATTTTCATTCCATTTATTTACATTGATTGTGGCTTCAGAGATTGATGTCTGTAATCAAATCTCCCAAACGTCTTTATCTATAGGATTTAGGACGCTTAAGTGAAGTAAGTACATACACTATACTCATCATCATTAACAAGTACCATGCCTGCTGGCATAGGTGATTATGTCTCTCCACAAATTTCGATCTCGACAGCTTTTTATCTTTTCTGTTGTTGACCTTCTGTCAACCCATTTTCTTAAGCTGTCTGGTATCCATTCTCTTTGCTTCCCGCAATCTCTTCGTCCCTTAATTTTCCCAGTTGTTACAACATAATGCAGCTGTTCCCTTCTCATTACATGGCTAAAAAAATGATGATTGTTTCTTCCTAATATTGGAAATTAGCGCTCTTTTTGCTTTGGCCTCTTTCAGAACATTTTCATTGCTCTTCTTAGCTGTCCATGGTATCCTTACACTCTTCAGTACACCCACATTTCTACAACCTCAAGTGATTTTCTTGTTTGTTGTTCCTTGTCCATGATTCACATCCATAATTTAAGACTGGTTTACATAACATTTCAGACTTTTTTTTTCTTGTTTCTGTTGTCAAAAATGGATCCCACAGTATCTTCCTCATTTTGTGGAAAGCTGCTTTTGCCTGAGCCATTCTACATCTCACCTCTTTGTTGTTGAGAATTCTAGAACGGTGACGACCCATGATTATGCAAAGAACTTACGACGATAGTTTTCTGTTGCCTTACGTCGGTTTATTTAAGTTGACTCGCTAACCTTTGACTAAAACGTCACATCTACATGGCAGTAGGGTTGACTTAATGGTCCCCGCTCTTAGCTTTTACTCACCCTAGTATACTTGCAAGACAGCAGGGTAGCAACAGGTTGTAATGTCTACTGCATACAGTAGCAGGTAAAGATGACTTGATCTGACAGATTACACTGTAGTGGGGTCAAGTAAATAAATTATCTAACTTTTAGGCTTGTCATAACACATTTTTATATTTAATGAACAGTGGCTAAATGCTCTGTCATACACTCATTGTTTTTCTCTGTTGTGGGTCAGCGATGTAATAAATGCTAGATCGGGTTAGCTTTGAAGTAATATAACAACCACTACATGACGTTTTGTCGGACATATTTCTCATCTTGTGCCACAAAAATCAAAATAAATTAATAAATTAAAAACTGTATCAGTATTGATGGAGAGATTTGTCCACTTCTATACAGTTTACCTACATTTATCATCATCGAGTGACGTCTCCCCGCAACGAAGGTTGGCTACCATAGGGCGCCATTCTGCTATGTCTCTTGCTTTGGTGGTGCGGGTTGCCATAGGCTGATTTGTCCATCTTTTGATGCTACTCGTCCATGTTAGTCTTGGTCTGCCTCTGCCTCTTTTACCTTGTATTTTCCCCACCAGAATTACTTTTAGTAAGCTGTTATATCTTTTCACATGGCCCAAAAGTCGCATTTGTCTTGTTTGAATTGTGCTTAGTAGTTCTCTTTTCATATTTAATTGTTTTAAGACTTCATCGTTTGTTTTCTTTTCCTTCCGTCCAGTTCTACCTATTCTTCTATATATACACATTTCAAAGGCCACAATTCTCTGTTCTCTTTACCTATCGTAACACCCACATAATAAATGGACGTTATTGCGCTGTATCGCTAGTTTACTGCTTTGAGGAAGATGCATGCTCTTTTCGATGCAACACAATTGGGAAGCTAGGATAGCTGGAATATGTTGTAACAAATACAAAGATTGACGGGAGAAGCAATAGAAGTAACAGTGCTACAAGACAGACAATAAGTTTAGGAGCACAGTTTGGTAGGACGTCAACAGCAGAATTATCAAATAGCTGTAGAAAGTTGTGGATTTTCAAGGTGGTACGATACATGATGATGAAGATAACCAACAATTTCATTTTCCCATTTCCATAATTATTGTCTCTTAGCGTTCACCAATTATATGAAGCTGTGTCGCTACATTGGGGCAAGCTGCGACATCTGTTTAAACATCCGTATTCAGGGTAGGTGGGTTTCTAATGTTAACAAATTGTCCATGGCAGCGACATTTTCTGACCTACTCTTTTCGACTTTTAACTTCTGCCAAGAATACTTTAATGTGCGCAGAGTGGACACGGGCCCTTTAGTTTTTTTGCTGTTATCTGATACGGCTAGACATCAAATCTCACAATACAGAGAGGACTAGCCATCAGATCTCACTAGCCAGAGAGGGCAAGACATCAGATCTCACTAGCCAGACAGGGCTAGACATCAGATCTCACTAGCCAGAGAGGGCAAGACATCAGATCTCACTACAAGAGAGGGCAAGACATCAGATCTCACTAGCCAGAGAGGGCAAGACATCAGATCTCACTACAAAGAGAGGGCAAGACATCAGTTCTCACAACACAGAGAGGACAAGACATCAGATCTCACTACACAGAGAGGACAAGACATCAGATCTCACTACAAAGAGAGGGCAAGACATCAGTTCTCACAACACAGAGAGGACAAGACATCAGATCTCACTACACAGAGAGGACAAGACATCAGATCTCACTAGCCAGAGAGGACAAGACATCAGATCTCACTACAAAGAGAGGGCAAGACATCAGATCTCACTACACAAAGAGGGCAAGACATCAGAACTCACTACACAGAGAGGGCAAGACATCATATCTCATTAGCCAGAGAGGGAAGACATCAAATATCACTACGCAGAGAGGACAAGACATCAAATCTCACTATACAGAGCGGGATAGACATCAGGTCTCTCTAGCCAGAGAGGGCTAGACATCAGTTCTCATTACACATAGAAGGCAAGACATCAGTTCTCACTAAACAGAGAGTGCAAGACATATGATCTCTATACACAAAGAGGGCTAGACATCAGATCTCACTACACAGAAAGGGCAAGACATCAGATCTCATTTGACATAGAGGGTTAGACATCAGATTTCACAACACAGAGAGGGTTAGACATCAGATCTCACTAGCCAGAGAAGGCAAGACATCAGATCTCACTAAACAGAGAGGGTTATACATCAGATCTCACTACACAGAGAGGACAATGCATCAGATTTCACTACACAGAGAGGGCTAGACATCAGATCTTACTACACAGAAAGGGCAAGGCATCAGATCTCATTCCACATAGAGGGTTAGACATCGGATTTCATAACACAGAGAGGGTTAGACATTAGATCTCACTAGCCAGAGAAGGCAAGACATCAGATCTCACTAAACATAGAGGGTTATACATCAGATCTCACTACACAGAGAGGATAAGGCATCAGATTTCACTACACAGAGAGGGCAAGACATCAGATCGCATTCCACATAGAGGGTTAGACATCAGATCTTCATCCACTGAGAGGGTTAGACATGAGATCTCACTCCACAGAAAAGCATAGACATGAGATCTCACTCCACAGAGAGGGTTAGATATCAGATCTCATTCCACAGAGATGGATATATATCCGATCTCACTCCACACAGAAGGATAGACATCAGATCTCATTCCACAGAGAGGGATATACATCAGATCTCACTTCACAGAGAATAATAGAAATCACATCGCACTCCATATAGAGGGATAGACATCTGATCTCACTAGCCTGAGAGGGCTAGACATCAGATCTCATTAGCCAGAGACGGCTGGACTTCATATCCCTTGCCACACAGATGGATGGACATCATACCTCACTCCACAGAGAGAGCTGAACATCATACCTCACTCCACATAGAGGGCTGGACATCATACCTCACTTTACTGAGAGGGCTGGACATCATACCTCACTCCACATAGAGGGCTGGACATCATACCTCACACCACATAAAGGGATGAACATCATACCTCACTCCACATAGAGGGCTGGACATCATACCTCACTCCACATAGAGGGCTGGACATCATACCTCACTCCACATAGAGGGCTGGACATCATACCTCACTCCACATAGAGGGCTGGACATCATACCTCACTCCACATAGAGGGCCGGACATTATACCTCACTCCACATAGAGGGCTGGACATCATACCTCACTCCACATAGAGGGCTGGACATCATACCTCACTGCACATATAGGGCTGGAAATCATACCTCACTCCACTGAGAGGGCTGGACATCATACTTCACTCCATAGAAAGGGCTGGACATCATATCTCACTCCAAAGAGGCCATGAGAAGGTAAAGCCAGGAATAACGCACGAACTCGAAGGGAACTATTTCCCTCCTAGTAGGAGAAATAGAGAATACTATTGTCCATTGGCAACATGTTCATTTCTGTACTGAACCTCATGACAACGATTTAAAGTTTTGATCTCGTCTTCGTTCATGCCAGAGAACATTCGAACATTACTGGTCATTGGATATCATCTTCTTTTATGCCAGAAATTTTAGAACAGTAATAAATCATTGGATATCATCTTCGTTTATGTCAGAGAACAATTGGCGTATTACTGTTCATTTGCAACATTGGTTAAAACAAGGAACCTTGTGACCGCGAAGTGGGCACTTTAATATCAGCGGTGCAGCCACCTTATTCATTAAAAAAAACTGTTCTTTTGAGAGTTTTTGCGTATAATTTGTAAGGTGTGTACAGAAAATTAGAACATTTGCCTATTGTCATAGTCTACTCATGACTACAGCATAGGGATACGAACACACTTCTCCAGTCTAATCCACTGGAAACTATTATTCGTGCTGTTTCGTCCTGTAACTGTCTGCAACGCAAATATCCAGCCCTACGGGAGATTTCTATCTTAATATGAAAAGACAGATACACAATCTGTTCTCGAGTTGTGATCCTAACCATATGCTATAGTATTGAGTACACCTGCGAGAAAGACATCGTCAATGATGTCTATTTTTTTAGGTAGATGAGTTTGCAGTGTGCTCTAGCGTTTGGATTCTCGTGGCAAGACTCTGTGCCAAGGAGTAGGGGTTCGATCCTGCATCCTAGCATATATTGTTCTTTGCTTTTTTCTGTTGTTGATTATTTGTAATTTTCTCCTAGTGTTATAAACCTCTTCCCCTGAAATGATTCGCTGATCCATCGCCTCGAAATGTTTCCCTCCATAAAAATATGCTTTCTATTATTTGTCTCCTTGTCATGGTGGCAAGATTGTATAAGAACCCAAACAGAAATCTACAAAAAATAGACTAAATATGTCTCTCAATTTAACAATGAACACTTTCATTACAGGATTTGAAACGTACTCAAGAAGTAAGTTATACGAATCAGATTTGACATAAACTATAATAGGGAACAGGGAAATAATTGCAATGCTGCGGTAAAGCTGGTAGCAAGGAGCCAGTGGTGGGATGTGCTAAACACTCCAAAGTATGGTGACAGCTTTACAAGTAAGGAAGACAACACAATACTGACGTTTCGGTCTATGGCCTTCTTCGGAATACAAGGACAACGACAACAAACGGTGAAGCACAATTAACTATAACTACATGTTAGATGATCAAGTGGAGGGCGAGGAAAGTAGAATGTTGAAATAAGAAAGGAGAGAGAAGAGAGAAATGAATACTACATGATGAGAGGTAGGATGGGCGTCAAGATACATAACATAGAAAAAGAGAAACATGTATAATAAAATGCACTTAGCTTAGAGCAGCAAGTCTGTCCTCCGTGCTGGAACAAGTCGGAATGACTAGGATCGTTAAGACTGTGTCTAGAAAGTAACACGTGATTGAGACACGCGAGTTAAGAAGGACCAACGGATCTAATGGCAGGAAAACCAATCAGGGAGGGGGGAGAGAGGAGGGTGGGGGAAGGAAGTTAGGCGAAGCTGCCAAACTACTGGGAAACGATGGTCAATGGTGAGAGGAAAGCTATAGGCCCAAAACCAAAGGCCCGGAGTGGCAAACCATGCCAATAAATCACTCGAACAATGCAAGTGTGAGATCCCGCGAAGGTTAAAAGAAAGAGTGAATGAAAAGACAAAGTAGTGAACTGGGAGATGGGTGAGAGAGATAGACTCTACAGAATGGAAGGCCTGGAATGGTAGGTCAACGAAGGGAGGGAGTGAATACCGGAGGAAGAAATAAGGAGAGGAAGAATATGAAAACCGGTATAAGTCAAGTAGGTAAGGAGAAGGGCAGAAGGGCGATAGAGTGATAGAGGGGTGGTCAGGAGGAAGTTAGTTAATCGAGAGGTAGGGAAGTATTAGAAGAGGAGGTATGGAGAGGAGGGATAAGAAGCTGGTATGTGAAAAGTGGATAGGAGGAGAGGCGGTAGGTCAGAAGTGAATGGAAAGAGAGGGAGTCTGGAAGAAGTGGAGTGATGGGAGAATAAAGAGGGTTAGACCATTTTCCTCCGCTACGACTCCTCTCGCCCGTCATCCCGCAAGAACTCTCTTCCCTATTCTCAGCTTCTCAGACTTCGTCGCCTTTGCCAAGACAATGAAGATTTCCTTCACAACGCCCACCTCATGCTTGACTTCTTCCGCCGACACCTCTATCCAGAATCAGCTCTCCTCCAGTCCTGCGTCGAGTTCTCCACACTTCATGTCAGTCTGCTCTTACCCCTTACTCCAGAGTGAGCCGACTGTGGTGATCAGAGGAGCATGATATTAGGCCAGTTACCAAGACATCAGTCTTACCTCGATGGCCGCTCGAGTTAAAGTGGGCTGCTACAGGAGTGTCCGTTTCTCGGGTGATGTCATTCAAGTGTTCACGGCACCTATCGCCGATTCTTCGACCAGATTGGCCGATGTAGGTCAACTTGCATCGCTTACAAATGATGGCATAAATGATGTTCCGCGATGTGCAAGTGAATCTCTCTCTGATCTCGAAAGGACCATTAGGGAAGAGGACAGTGTCGGTCTGGAGAACGTGGTCACAAGTTTTACATACTCTCCGGTTGCAGCGGATAGTGCCTCGATGGCTGAAGTGGTCAGCAGGAAGACGGCCCCTGACAAGAAAGTCTCGGAGGTTCCGGTCACGTCTAAAGGCCACTAGTGGCGGGTCAGGGAAGAGCAGACGAGTA
>JAVIAB010000101.1:26220730-26295730 GCA_032433765.1 Megaustenia siamemsis
CAATCTTGTATTTGTGTTTTTTATTTGTAATAAAACATTGTGTGTTTTTTCTTCAAACAAATCTTATCTTACAGAATGTACACATTCTAAAAAACGTAAGCAATACGATCTGGTAGTAACATCAATAAAGTATCATCAAAATAACTTGGTAACCTTTGTGTGATATGAGAATCATATACTATTGTTACTTTATTAACTCCATTTCTGGGTTCTGCTGCAGGATTTTCCAGGGGCTGATGAATACAAGTCACTTGTTCCGGGAACTCTCTACGTTGGGGGCCTTGGTTGCCTAGTTGAGAAAACCACCCGACTGGACTACCGACGTTCGGACATTCCGCGTTTGATTCCCGCTGGAAACTATGAATTGTACTCATGGTGGGAAAAAAATAACCTCGCGATCGAACCTACAGCTGGCAGAAATGGGTACCTGATTAGTGCTCTGAGAGGGTGAAGAATGCCGTCACGCATCTCGTGTTTCCATGCCTGAAGCGACACTATTCAGAACTCTCTGAACGTTTCTGTATAGACGACCGAACACATATTGGTGGAAACTCTCGTGCTAAGACACAGATTCAAGTCTCGTACATTAGATTTATTATCCACGTTTTTTTCTGGTCAGATGCTTTTATTAAACTTCATCTCCCCATAAGAGGAAAACGATGTGATCGAAGTCATATCCACTTTATTTATTTGAGCTCTTATCCAATTGTTACATATTTAAACATTTATGTTCATTCTAGGCGATAGCTATTGATAACGTTCAAATAGACTATTAGAATTGATTTAAAGTTACACTCACAAACTCACAGATCAATTCACTCGCCACACATAAATACTTTATATCACCGTCTATGAAGCTATAAATCTCAATATTATTGGTGGTCTTATTTTATATTATAGGTGCTGAAAGTATGACACTTTCCAGTTTTGTCAGGAAATTAGAGCAACTTTGTTGGATATCACAACATATCAGGCACAACAATCTAACTTCTACGTATTTTATCTTCATAAATATATTTAAAGTCCATGAGCAACATGTCATCAGTCAAGTCGGAAACAATCTTCACGAAATCAATAAAAGTGGGGTTTTTTAAGGGATCGGAACGAGTTTATTCCAGAATTGAAAATGACAACAGAAAACCAATGATTTCAATCACTTCAGTGTGTCAACGGCCTCTTAGAACACATTGTATTCAAAATTTAAGGCACCATTTTTATTTTTCCAAGAGAATGTGTGCAGACCTTGAATGGTTGTAACGCTGTGATAGCCAAATGAGTAAAAATATCGCACGTTATGGTTATAGTAGGCCCTGGTATCACTGTAAACGAATTAAACTCCATAATTGCTCAACCGCCCGTGCCAGTGGAATCATCCGAATTAATATTTCATCTCCCAGACAAAGAAAGGTAACTGCAACCCATCATGGCAGACTCAGCACACGCCGAAAAATATGAGGCGAAACTGCACAGAAAGTGAACAATAAAAGAACAATCAACCGGTAAAGACGTCGAATTTTGTTCATTCCTAGACAATACAAACAAAGATACAAGTATATGGGAAGTGATATATTTTTAAGCACATAAGTTTGTGAAGTGAATATATAACGTTGTGTTAATAAACTTTTGAACGTAATCAAGATTGCATCTTCGAGTCCTCCATGAAATGATGAGGACAAGTATCAGCTACGAGGTTGGCCCGAGCAGCTTAGTGCGATTTTAATCAACAAAGGCATTCTCTACCGGCACAACTCAGGGTCTTGAGAAGATAATGATAATAGATAATTCTGACGTGCAGGATTTCTACGCACAATTTAATTATATTATTTTGTTCTCTTTCAGTTAAAAGCAAAGTTGTCATCCGTAAGCAATCAGCATCATCATCATCGAGTGCCATCTCCGCATCGAAGGTTGGCTGCCATGGAGCGCCATTCTGTCTCTTGCTTTGATGGTACAGGTTGTCATAGGCTGGTTTGTCTATCTTTTGATGTTACTCGTCCATGTTAGTCTTGGTCTGCCTCTGCCTCTTTTACCTTGTATTTTCTCCTCCAGGATTACTTTTAGTAGGCTGTTGTGTCTTTTAACATGGCTCAAAAATCGCATTTCTCTTGTTTGAATTGTGCTTAGTAGTTCTCTTTTCATTTATAGTTGTTTTAAGACTTCATCGTTTATTTTCTTTTCCTTCCATCCAATTCTACCTATTCTTCTATATATCCACATTTTCAAGGGCTTTAATTCTCTGTTCGGTTTTCTTGTCTAATGTCCATGTTTCTGCGCCATATAAGAATGTTTAGAAGACATAACATTTTCCTATACCGTAATCAATACCAGCTAGATAAGTGTCCCAATCATCAAATCAATAATTATTTTCATAATAGCAGTTATATTATTCATAAAAAATTGACAAATTATAGTTGATTGAGTGGTGGACAGGTTAAACCGGTACACAGTTCATAACCTGGTAGCCGTGTTCAGTGCGGTAACTATGCTACGTTTTCTTGTGTGCCACCAACACGTGTACAATGTTCAAATCAACATTAAAATGTGAACATAGGACATTGGACATGTTTACTTAGAGCTGCTGTACGGCCTTGGTATAGTACTTAGTAAGTCTTTCATAAAAGTACCGATGATTGTATCAAATAACCACTATTACAACTTGTATGTATTCACAATGATTGACGGCCTGCTTATCTATAATTTAGATTCGAAATATGGTACGAAATTCATTCACAAGAAATAGTCACAAAACATCACATAGAAGAGTCAACAAAACATCACATAGAAGAGTCAACAAAACATCAAATAGTATAGTCGACAAAACATCACATAGGATAGTCAGCAAAACAAGAAAATAATAGTCAACAAAACATCACATTGAATAGTCAACAAAACATCACATATAATAGACAACGAAACTTCATACAGTGCATAAAGCATCATATTGAATAGTCAATCATTAAAATCATTATATTGAAATTTATTTTTTAAAAACATTGTATTTCTAATTAAATAACTGTGACAAATAATAACACAAATTACAGAGGGCATATGGCACAGATAAACATTACGTTAATGGCACACCAATATTTGACAACTATCAAGGCAGCAACATGTTCGGAGATAGCAAAAAAATGTCGGGAATCATGACACGCATCGCAATAACATCCAATAAAATAACACCAGTAATCATGGCACGTATCACAATAGCATAAAATGAAATAAAATCAGGAATCATGACACGCATCGCAATAGCATTCAATACTTTCAACAAACTGATGAACATCAGGTGATACAACGTTTTCAATAAACGAACAAAGTTTAGATGATTCAACCCCTGTATGATACCAGTATTGTAGAAAGCATAAACGTAGACAGCAAAGCACTAAGAATAATAAAGAACATGTACTGGCAACAAACAGCGGCCATAAGAACTGGAAACCAATTGGGAATGTTTCAACAAATAAAACAGGGTGTTAGACAGGGTTGTGTACTGTCACCAGATTTGTTTAATATTTATAGTGAGATTATTTTAAGATCCATAAGGGACATGCCTGGAATAACAATTGGATGCCATAATATAAATAATCTAAGGTATGCTGATGATACAGTCTTAATAGCTAAGAGTGAAAATGAGTTACAAGAAATGTTGGACATTATAGTGAAGGGAAACAAAAATAAAGGACTCAGCCTTAATAGCAAAATGACAGAGGTAATGGTAACAATAAAGATAAAGACAATCAGTGCAAAATAAAGACAAGTGGAACAATATTAAAACAGGTAAATGCATTTAAATATGTGGGAACTTTGTTAACCTCAGACGGAAGATGTACAAAAGAGGTGAGATGCAGAATGGCTCAGGCAAAAGCAGCTTTCCAAAAAATGAGGAAGATACTATGCAATCCATTTTTAACAATAGAAACAAGAAAAAGAGTTCTTAAATGTTATGTGGAGCCGTCTTAACATATGGATGCGAATCATGGACAACAGGACAACAGACAAGAAACTCACTGAGTCTGTAGAAATGTGGTTTTACAGAAGAATGTTGAGAGTACCATGGACAGCTAAGAAGAGTAATAAAGATGTTCTGAGAGAGGTCAAAGCAAAAAGAGAGCTAATTTCCAATATTAGGAAGAAACAATCATCATTTTTTGGACATGTAATGAGAAGAGAACAACTGGAATATATTGTAACAACTGGAAAAATTGAGGGACGAAGAGTTAGAGGGAAGCAAAGAGAAAAAAAATAACAGACAGCTTAAGAGAATGGCTTGGCAGAACGTAAACAACAGAAATGATAAATAGCTGCCGAGATCGAAAGTTGTGGAGAGACATGATCACCTACGCCAATAGGCCCGGTACTTGATGATGACGATGATACCTGTGCTAACATATAGATGTGTAAGTTGGACATTTATTAATACTTTAGATATGAAATTAAATGCCTTGGAAAACAAATGTCGTCGTATGATCTCAAACAAACTGGAAAAAAAAACATTTTTTTCCATCCGACACAAAAACATCAAATAAGAGATGCATCAAAACAAGGCAACAATTGTCGAGCTTTGTTGAAAGAAAGCGTTGGAAATGCATCGGTCATGTTCTGAGAATGAATAAAGAAAGATTTCCCCACCAGGGAGTCAAATGGAAACCATCTGGTAAAATAAAACAAAGCAGACCAAGAGAATCGTTAAGCTGAACAATTACTCAGGAAGGTTCAAACAGGGACTAGAAAACGATCAACAACTGCAAGAATTAGAAATAAATCTCAATCGTGGAGAACTGTGACTTCCGCCCTATGTGCCCTTTTTGATCCGAGACGACAATTATATACGTGTTAGTCATGTGTCATATCTTTGTGTGCATGTTTATGTTAGTCATATATCATATCTTTGTGTGTGCATGTCTGTGTTTGTCACATCTCATATCCTTGTGTGTGCATGGCTATGTTAGTCATATCTCATATCTTTGTGTGCATGTCCATGTTATGCATGTGTCATATCTTTATGTGTGCATGTCTATGTCAGTCATATCCCATATCTTTGTTGTCATGTCTATGTGAGTCATGTGTCATATCTTTGTGTGTGCATATCTATGTTAGTCATATCTTATATCTTTGTGTGCATGTCTATGCTAGTCATGTGTCATATCTTTGCGTGTATGTCTGTGTTAGTCATATCTCATATCTTGATGTGTGTCAGTGTTAGTCATGCCTCGTATCGCTGTGTGCATGTCTATGTCAGTCATATCCCATATCTTTGTTGTCATGTCTATGTGAGTCATGTGTCATATCTTTGTGTGTGCATATCTATGTTAGTCATATCTTATATCTTTGCGTGTATGTCTGTGTTAGTCATATCTCATATCTTGATGTGTGTCAGTGTTAGTCATGCCTCGTATCGCTGTGTGCATGTCTGTGTTAGTCACATCTCATATCTGTGTGTGAGCATGTCTGTGTTAGTCATCTCTAGTGACTCGGGCAGATGGTGCTCGTAAACCTGGGAGGGCCGACCATCTAACGGCAGAATCCCCTTACAGAGAAGACAATCTGCTGCCTTGCAGGAAGATTGGGGACAATCAAAGGCTAAGGAAAGCAAACCTGAATAAAATGATGGCTGAAATCGGATGCACTGGGCCACTGGCGCAGAACACAGTGCAACGTTTTAACGGGTGTTCAAGCAGGGTGGATCTGGCAGACTCTAATTGTGATGTTCTGTCTGTGGGGGCGATCAACACACTTAGCCTGACAGCTGACTTCATGTGAGAGTCTGGAATCCTACTCTGATTGAGTCATGATCGCAGAGAGAGAGAGAGAGAGAGAGAGAGAGAGAGAGAGAGAGAGAGAATGAATTTGTGAAAATAATGCATTCAAAGGTGTTTGTTCGGATTTGCATATTAACAAAAATAATAACTACAATCACTGCAACATTGGAATGGATAAATGCGATCATAGCAACAGTAGAATGGATCATTTAAATCAAGACAACAGAAAAAGAAATAATTTAAATCAAAGGAACAGTACAAGGGATAATTACAATGACAACAACGTTGGAAGGGATAACTTCAATAAAGGCAGCAGTGGAAGGGATAAGTTCAAAAAAAGGCAGCATCAAAAGGGATAACTTAAATAAAGGCAACAGTAGAAGAAATAACTTCAATCAAAGTGGAGTAGAAGGGATAATTTTAGTCCAGCCAAATTTAAAAAAAAGAATAAATTCCTAGATAATTTAATAGTTCATGGTAACATAGTTCATTTGTGAAAATGACTTTTTTTTAATAAATGGCCAAAACTCCACGTCAATGTTTCTCTTTCAGTATGTTGAGCTGTTGAAATTGTAAGTAACATGTGTAACAACTTAGAACAAGATAAAGCGTCGTCGTGTTCACGTTTGATCGTTTATTGACGTCTGCCAACATTTCTTTCCAAATTCAAGAAACACATAAATCAGTAGGATCGTTACAACTTAGTGTAATTCAACTATCACCACCAGCATTATCTTTAAGCATGTAAAAGGTTCCCTCATTGCCAGGTCTATGAGGAATATGGTGTTAGTGACCATATTTTTCTATGATTACGGCACATTGTTGGTGGTGTGGTCGGTATCACTCCAGGCCGCCTTTACATCCCAGAAAAAATCTGCCTCTCATTTTTTGAGGCTGGGTGAACCCCGGACCTTATCATTTCGAAAAAAAAAACAGCCACTGCTGGAGATCGAACCCGGTCCGTCCAAGTCAGGAAACGAGCACACTAACCACTCAGCCACTGCTGGAGATCGAACCTGGTCCGTCCCAGTCAGGAAGCGAGCACACTAACCACTCAGCCACTGCTGGAGATCGAACCTGGTCCGTCCCAGTCAGGAAGCGAGCACACTAACCTCTCAGCCACTGCTGGAGATCGAACCTGTTCCGTCCAAGTCAGGAAACGAGCACACTAACCACTCAGCCACTGCTGGAGATCGAACCTGTTCCGTTCAAGTCAGGAAGCGAGCACACTAACCACTCAGCCACTGCTGGAGATCGAAGCTGGTCCGTCCTAGTCAGGAAGCAAGCACACTAACCACTCAGCCACTGCTGGAGATCGAACCTGGTCCGTCCCAGTCAGGAAGCAAGCACACTAACCACTCAGCCACTGCTGGAGATCGAACCTGGTCCGTCCCAGTCAGGAAGCAAGCACACTAACCACTCAGCCACTGCTGGAGATCGAACCTGGTCCGTCCCAGTCAGGAAGCGAGCACACTAACGACTCAGCCACTGCTGGAGATCGAACCTGTTCCGTTCAAGTCAGGAAGCGAGCACACTAACCACTCAGCCACTGCTGGAGATCGAACCTGTTCCGTTCAAGTCAGGAAGCGAGCACACTAACCACTCAGCCACTGCTGGAGATCGAAGCTGGTCCGTCCCAGTCAGGAAGCGAGCACACTAACCACTCAGCCACTGCTGGAGATCGAACCTGGTCCGTCCCAGTCAGGAAGCGAGCACACTAACCACTCAGCCACTGCTGGAGATCGAAGCTGGTCCGTCCTAGTCAGGAAGCGAGCACACTAACCACTCAGCCACTGCTGGAGATCGAAGCTGGTCCGTCCTAGTCAGGAAGCGAGCACACTAACCACTCAGCCACTGCTGGAGATCGAAACCGGTCCGTCCCAGTCAGGAAACGAGCACACTAACCACTCAGCCACTGCAGGAGATCGAAACCGGTCCGTCCCAGTCAGGAAGCGAGCACACTAACCACTCAGCCACTGAGGCTCTAAGCATATGATGATTTCTTATCAACTGATACACAAGCTGTAAACTGCAATTGAACTGTGTCTATATGTTATAGTAAAAGTAAAGTACCCCCGTCACGCCAAGTGGCGTATAGGGAAATATGGTGTTAGTGAACCTATATTTTACAGACCTTCAGCACATGATTTTTGGGCTAATGTGGTCAGCATTACGCCCGTGCTGCTTTACTTTCCCAGATAAAAATCCGGTACCCATTTAAGGCTGGGTGAACTCGGAAGCCGTCGGTTGGGATCGAACCCTACCCTTGTCCGTGGTAGTCCAGTTCACTAACCACTGAGCTATAGTTGTCGCACTTGTAAGAAAAGGGAGACTAGAGATAGATGAACGATTGGAGTTGGCTCACTGAGCAGTAACATTAATGTTTTGAGTCAGGAAGAACTCATGACAAAAGCGTGAACCTAGAGCGATCATGTGGTAGAAGTATGATCTTTGGGAAGCAAAGAAGGGTGCAATGTGACATTCGACGAGAGACAGTGAGAGAGAGGAGCTTTCAATGAGAGGCAGTGAAAGAGAGAGATAGAGAGACAGTGAGAGAGAGAGGAGCTTTCACCGAGAGACGACCTGTGTGAGATGACGTCGAGTCTAAGATGTTACCACCAGGCTCCGACTATGTGAACAAGTTCATGAGACAAGATCCTCTTGGATGCAGAGAAGTAGTTTCCAAACAATAATGTGTATTGTATTCGTGTGTTCTCAGAAGTGACTAACTATAAGTAGTTTAAGCTAACATTAATGGTAACAAGATTCGCAAACCATGTAAATGTCACCAGTAATGACAGTAGACGGAAGGATAAGCAGAACTTATTAGTTGAATGATAGCCTAGCCCACGTTGGACGGTAGAGAGACAGTTGTGTGTAGAGAATATATATCAGGATTGCTGTGATATATTAAGGTCACGGGCTGTGTACCTTTGTAACGTGTTCTATTTAGTCATTATATTAGGCAGCTTGTCCATATATTGGCCTTATGGTGTTGAAGTAATATTGAAGTGATGTGTACAACTAAGCTGATGGCAATAGCACACCTATCGTCAAGGGTGATTCACAAAGGGATGGATTGCATATCTCACAATTATTGATGGTGTAATTGTATTAGAAAAAAGCTTACCAGCGTGAAGAACAGGCTGGGTTTAGAAAAGGGAGAAGCTGTCTTGACCACATTTTCACTCTACGACTTATATTGGAGGAACACATTGAAAAGCAAAAACCTTTTGTACTTAACTTCATCGACTTCAAAAAAGCATTTGATAGTATTCATAGAGATTCTTTGTGGAAAATTATGAAGCAATATGGCTTACCATCAAAAATCATAAATATTATCAAAGACATGTATGATGGTTACACATGTGCAGTTCGAACAGAGGAAGGACTGAGCGAATGTTTCCCAATAGAAACTGGGGTTAAACAAGGATGTATTTTATCGCCCTTGTTATTTGGAATTGTTATGGACTTCATAATGAAGAAATGCTGCACTGGTAATAAAGGCATCGAATGGATACAAGGAGACCATTTGGAGGACCTGGACTTTGCTGATGACATAGTTCTCATCAGCAATCAGATAAAAACGATGCAGGAAAACACAAATGAACTATCATCAATAGCCAGCAAAATTGGGCTTGAGGTCAATCATGAAAAGACTAAAGTCATGAAAAGTTTAATTCCAACAAGTGACAAAATATACATGGAAAACAAACCAGTAGAAGAGATCGATCACTTCATCTATCTTGGAAGTCACATTGATCGAGAAGGGGATACGAGCAAAGAAATTAGATTCAGACTGGCTAAAGCAGCAATGTCTTTCAGAAGCCTTGAAAAGCTGTGGAAATCAAAACTCATTAGCACAAACACAAAACTTAGGCTATTCAAATCAAATGTACTATCAACCCTTACATATGCGTGTGAAAGCTGGAAAACAACAAGAGATATAGAAACAAAGTTGAACGCATTCGAAAATAAATGTCTAAGGAAAATACTTGGTATAGAATGGAACGAATTCAAAACAAACGAGGAAATTAGAGAAATCGCCAATCAACCACTAATATCTTCAGTAATAAAGAAAAGACGATGGTCATACGTTGGACATGTGATGAGAAGAGATAATAATCGAATAGCAAAGCAAGCCCTCATATGGGAAACAACAGGTAAAAGAAAAAGAGGAAGACCCAGGGAGACACTGAGAAGAACATTGATGAGAGAGGCAAGAGCAGCAGGAATCGGCTCCCTCAATGAGATAGAACTGCTTGCACAGAACAGAGACAGATGGCGAGATTTGATAAAATATCTTTAAAAGAAAACTGCTAGAACAAAAATTCATATAGGAGAAGGTGTATCTTGGTCTACGCCCTATGGGCCGGTTACGGCTCCAAAGGTCAATAGATAGATAGAATTGTATTACACGAACATGCTAGTAGATTTAAAAAGCCTCACTCGTACAATTATACATAGGGTTTTCATCAATATTACTTCGAGTCAGTGGTGATGTAAGCAATTATTAAGCTGACAATATACACCACAACCTTAGAATGTCACAAAGTCGTGCAGAAGGTTAGTTAGAGTACTAAAGACAGCTAGAAAGAGCAAAGAAAAGATTCTAAAAAAAAGTGATGATTATTACCAACACACTATATGAACACAATCCAACTAATCGTACATGGATTTTTGTTTGTGCTGATGTTTTCTGATTGTATTTTAATATTCTGCTTTTGCAGTGTTAAATCAACCCCTTTTTTTTATTTATTTATTTTTTTTTTTCAAGTAGAATCGGAAGCGAAATCTCTTTCAGTTTCTTGCCGTTCTTATTTTTCTTCCAGCATATACCAGTGTCGGCGATAGCTCAGTGGTTAGTGAACTGGACTACCACGGACAAGGGGTAGGGTTTGATCCCAACCGACGGCTTCCGGGTTCACACAGCCTTAAATGGGTACCGGATTTTTATCTGGGAAAGTAAAGCAGCACGGGCGTAATACTGACCACATTAGCCCAAAAATCATGTGCTGAAGGTCTGTAAAATATAGGGTCACTAACACCATATTTCCCTATACGCCACTTGGCGTGACGGGGGTACCTTACTTTTTTTTTATATACCAGTGTGGGTTTGCTAGCGGATATAATCATATTTATTTTCCCTACTTCTTATTGGTTATTTATTGTGCATATTCAATCCATATAAACAATACGAGGTATAAGTGTCTCTAAAATACTCCTGATCTGATTTCAAAATAATAACCCTTATCTGCTCAACAGTATTGAGTTATTGAGTTATTGAGTTATTTGCGGGTCATCATCATTGCACTCTGAACATGTCCATAGGTGCTCAGATCCCCTCCTCAGCAATTCCCTCAGTGTCCAGCGACTGACGACTCCAGTTCTATGTTGGTTGATAAGTCTTCTTACACGGCCACCAAGTTTCTCATTTCTGGCTGTGCCCATCTTAACTCCCATTTCCATCATCCGAAGAAGCGACGTGGATCTGTGTTTGTCGAAGTCCTGTGCTCTTCCCACATCTCGGAGTGCATTGATGACGTCCGCCCGATCCATCGGTTGCCCGTCCTCAACGACAGCGCAGCTAGCCAACCTGTCCGCTCTCTCATTTCCCCGTACTCCCGCATGTCCAGGGACATAGACAAAGGTGACCTTACGTATTTTGGATTTCTGCAACGACTCTACCCATTGCATGCGTACAAAGCCCGCCTCCACTTTTTTTATCATGCTCATCGAATCACTCAGTATACATGCGTGGATGTAGTCTTGTGACTCTAACCATTTGAATGCCTTGGTCACTGCCATCACCTCCATTGTCATGCTACTCGTGATCATGGCGTATGCACCACTGTCTTCCTTGGATATTCTGCCTGCCGAACGTGCTGTAAATGCCCATGCACTTTTTTCGTGTCGTCTTACAGATCCGTCTGTATAGATGACTGCATCTTTCTCATCGTTGTTATCGCAGATGAGACCGTTGACCTCAGCATTAACCACGACTGGGTTCTGTTCCCTACTTTTCCTGTCGAGTGTGACAATACATGAGAAAGTCCCCTTGAATGACGTAGGCACCGGTATCCACTCATCACCAACGCTGAGATTGGTAAGCCCACAGACCTGTTTGATGACATCTTCTGCTCGGCCCACCCATGATTTGCCTCTTTTTAGCCTGGTACCTTTCTCTGTGTTGAGCACGTAGTGCAATGGATGCTCTGTATCTGTACTAATCTTCAGGTATGCTCGTGCTCTCCAGATCTTGATTCTGTCATCCATGGTTGGAAAGTCAAGAAGATACCTCATTGCCACACAGGAAGTGTCCCTCGTACATCCCAGGATAATGCGCATGGCTTCATTTTGTATTTTCTCCAGCCTATCAATTTGAGTCGTACTGACAGTAAGAATGGCCAGGGCATACTCGATTGGTGCGAGGACTAATCCCTGGAACAGAAGAGTAAGTAGCCTCTGCTCAATGTTGGCAGCTGCCATGACCTTCAAGGCGGCTAATCCTTTGCGGGATTTTGTTATCACATGGTCAACGTGGTCCCGAAAACACAGGCTCGATCAAACTTAACTCCGAGGTATGTCATCAACTTGTCCTGGTCACCTCATCAGCTCCCATTCGTACTACCGGTGTGGTCGTATTAACGATATGATTGTTAAGGGAGAACCATGAAACTGATGCTTTATTAGGATTAACCAAGGCACCTGAAACCCCACACCAGGAAGAAATGCGATCGAGTTCGTCTTGCATTGTGGAGGCGATTCCCCGTCTGTCTCTTCCCTGTCGATATACCAGAATATCATCAGCAAAAGTCATAGTTCTTCCCCTCCCATCCAGCTGTTGGGCCGTGATCGTTTTTGTGTACACATTAAATAGAACTGGTGACAATGGTGAGCCTTGTGGCAGCCCAGGACAAATGGATGTTGGCTCGGAAGACCAACTTCCACATCTGAGTATCACCTTCCTCTGAAACAGTGCCGCGGCGATCCATCTTATGAGGAAGGGGTTCACCGCCAGTTTAAGAAGCATATGCATGAGATATTCAAATGGTACCCTGTTGTATGCATCCTCCAGATCTATAGCAGCAGCACATGTCTCCTCTCGTCTGTGGAAGCCTTCGAAGACGTCATAGGCAAATACTGCCGCATTGAGCCATGTCTCTTTGTTAAATCTATAACCTCCGAGTGTGGATGGGAATACGCGTTTCTGTTCAAGGCGACACGTGAGGACACGGGCAACTATTTTCTCCAGCAGCTTGCCCGCAGTGTTCTGCATTGTGATGATTCTGTAGGCACTGATCTGAGAATGGTCCTTGTTTGGCTTCGGTAGCGGTAGTAAGTAGCTGTGTAGCCACTCCTCCTTAATCTGGCCACTCCGAATACTGGCATTAAACTCATTGGCCAGTGTTGTCAAGTCGTCATCAGCTAAATCGCCTATGTCATCATACCGAACACCATCTGGACCAGGAGCAGTGTTGTGTGACCTTTTAAGTGTCGCGCGAATGGTATCGGTTGTGATTGTGAGATCTTCTTCCAGCCCTACATCCTTACACAAATTTGACAAAGATCCCCGTATCCTCATTCTTACAGCCTCATTTCTTTGGTCCGTCTGCTCAATGTAGCGGGCAAGCAGGGCCTTCCCTTTGCTCTCATCAGATTTGTGCCATATCCGGTCTGTGCTCTGAAAGTCTGGTATACCTCTGTGTCGTGGTGTGCCATTCATGCACTGATGAAGGCGCCAGAATGTGGCTAGCGATTTTTCTGAGCACACTTTTTTACAGAAGTCATCCCATTTGGCATCCTTAGCCTGCTTAGCGCATAGTTTAAAGTGCATAATTTTTTGGTCGACCTCTACTTTCAGACGCTTCAAGAGCTCAGGTTGTGTTCTACCATACCTTCTGGCTTTCTGCCATGTCTTGACCGTTTGTCTCTTGCTCCGCCAAGCTTCCTCGACATCTACGTTCCACCAGGGTGGCTGCGTCCATCTCTCCTGCCTCCTACGAGGGGCGCTCTGTTTCCTATGTCTGATTTTGCTAATGACGTCCTGGTCTGTTTTCTCGTAGTTGAATGTGTGGAGCTTTCTTCTCTGGCGTTTATTTCCGCCTTTCTCAATTAGGAGGACACATGGATAGTGATCACTTTATGCTCAACAGTAGTTTACAATCATTAAATTCAAAATCGAAGAATCGGCTGTGGGAGGGAAGAAAAACTATAATTTAACTCTACTTCCCAATTAATTGCTTAAAAGTCCACGAATGACAGAAATAGCCTTATGTAACCATTTAAAACTAATCAAACATTAGTAGCACGATTATTGGTCAGAAAATGATGAACAGAACCCACATTGATAATAAACAGAATAATTACCAAAAATGTACCCGACATCATGAAATAAAAATTTGTCTTCCTATTAAGTATTTCCAAGCAGGGCTGGAAACGTGGCTAGTAAGTAATGGTTGTGGCTGATATGGCTTGATTGTCCATAAACTATCAGTGATCACGTTTATAAAGAACCAACTTGAACAAAAAGAAAAGCTCTCGACTGCTTTCTACTTAAAGTGGTGTCGAGAAACTACTCGTACGATCCACTTTTAAACATAGTGACGTTACTCTAACATTTACATCTCTAATATCTTATATCATCTGAAACTTACTTTTAGATGAATGAGAGATTATTTCTTACATTAATTGATAGATCTTTCATGAATTCATTTTTAAACGTACAATGAATAGTTGTCTAGTGGTTGGTACTCTGATAGATTATACAAGGTTTCAGTGGCGCTCACTGCAATGATAATCACCGGCCGGCGTTTCTTCATTAACGGGATAAAATGTGATGTAGAGTAATACTTGACTTCCCAGAGATATTAACATAAATAGAAAATCAAACACACACACACACAATGTGGCTTCAATGGAAAACATGACCGTGTTTGGTTATGGAAAGCCCTAGTACCACTGAAAACGAATTAAAATCCATAACTGCTCAACCGCCCGTGCCAGTGGAATCATCCAAATTACTATGTCATCTGCCAAGCAAAGAAAGGTAGCTGTAGTCCTCATCATAGCAGTCTCAGTACACGCCAAAAGACATAAGGCGTAACCGCACAAAAAATGAACACAGCCATCTATTCTCCATCAATACGATATCATCATTCATCATAAACAATCGGATTATCAAACTACAATCAAAACAGATGAAACTCACGGCTCACAGTTTGCACAGAGCACTTAACTCAGTGGCTCCTGAAACAAACCGGACTTGGAATATGAGGAAACTACAACAAGAAACACTTTGTTCATTCGTTTTTGTTTCATTTCAAATGATTTATTGCAGACACTGAAATAATTACATTATCACTGTTCAGCATATTCTAGTTCATTGCACTTATGCCAATGTTTGACACGCGCTTAGAAATAGGGGAAAAAATTCTTTCGGAGCATGAGCAACTACTCATACACTCGACGAGTAAACCTTACCATAGTCCGGAACGTTGCGATCATCCAACGGACTAAGACGTGACAATGGACAGCCTGTGATCGGTAGAGTACTGAAGGTGTGGGAGGAACTCAATCTACAGTTCCATACTTGTCATTGCTACAGCTCTAACAGAATGTCGTTTCCCATTGTCATGCGGGATGCACTCTCAATCCGTCAACAATCCGGCTTGCTTGTGGCGAATAGCTGACTCTAGACTTTCATCAGAAGTTCTGAATGTGTGTCACTGGTCACAGTTTTGAGTATGTAGTGCTCTCAGAACGCAGACAAATACAAATAAATGAATATTATTATATTCATATATATATATATATATATTATAGAGGGTCACTTCTAACGGGGGTGATAGAGCAACGAATAAATTCTGGTGAAGAGGTATATTTACAACACTCGGATAGAACATAACAAATAATCAACAACAGAAAAAAAAAACAAAGACAACAGTCGTTGCAAAACAGGAAAGAACCCGTACTCCTCGGCACAGCGCCTTGTCACGAGAACCAAACGCTAGAGTTGGCTGTGTGTGCTCTATGTAGCAGACCTCTAAGACCGCAGCCTTGTGAACACAGAAGAAAGTCAACATGACGTGCCTGCACCCACATCTTCGGTTATGTTGTCGAGGTGTGACTTCAATACTTACTTGTTACTTTGTCACTCATATTGTGAATATTAAAAAATATATATATATATATATATATATATATATATATATATATATATATATATATATCTGAACAATGCGCTGCTCTTCTTTGGTGTATCGCTGCAAGTGCGCTGTCAACTTGTCGAACTCTTTACCATGCACCTATGCGTGATGATGGCTTCTAACTCCATCTATTTGAGACCCAAGGTCGGCGCCTGAACATATCAGATACACACGATGGCGGTACACGAGATGTGAAATAC
Organism: Megaustenia siamemsis; assembly: GCA_032433765.1. Classification (NCBI taxonomy): domain Eukaryota; kingdom Metazoa; phylum Mollusca; class Gastropoda; order Stylommatophora; family Ariophantidae; genus Megaustenia; species Megaustenia siamemsis. The sequence continues at coordinate 26,236,898 of JAVIAB010000101.1, forward strand.
AACTTGTCATCTTTGTAATTAAACCACCCATATATGTGTGTATGTTTGTATATATATTCTGACCTTGCCAGGAGAAGATAAAATAGTTGTCTTTGCGGGAACAACAATCTGCAAATGTGTTCTTTCTCCAGATCTGCAATATCCACATCTGGCCGTCTCAGTTCCATATCTGTTGTATATGTATAGCCTTCAACGTCTTGTAGGGTCAAAGCAAGGAAATGAATATAAAATGAGAAACTTCAGTCAAGATAATTGTGAGGAGAAATGAAAAAAAAAACGGTATGGTTAAAGTTTTACGTAGTAACTGGACGGCACAAATTAGAACATCGTTTCGGCCCAATATGCCTTCAGAAGGAAAAAAACACGCATTAAACACACAATAAACACACACATGTTTATGTAAAACAAAAATAATTAATTAATAATTAATATTATATAATAATAAAACAATAATAATTTTGAACTAGACTGGGATTCTCATTCTAGTTCCAAATTATTGTTCTTTCTTTTTTTTCCCAAATGAAAAAGAAAGAAAAAAACTATAAAATCCTGAAATCTGAAGTAGAAAAATCTATAAAAACAATTAAAAAAGGAAAGGCACCAGGACCTGACAATATACAGATAGATATGATGCAGGCACTAAAATTTTGGCATTGAAGTGATCACAGACATATGCTATGAAATATACCATACAGGATACATACAAAATGAAATAAAAACACCAACTTTCATTGCATTGCCTAAAAAGAATGGTGCAGTTGAATGCAGTGATTTTAGAACAATAAGCCTAATGAGCCAGGTAACCAAAATTTTACTAAAAGTTTTACAAGGAAGGATTCAGAATAAAATAAAATCAATACTGAATTAGAAGAGCAACAATTTGGATTCAGGAAAAACAGTGGCACAATTAAAGCCAAATTTAGCTTGTGAACATTGATTGAAAAGTAAATAGAAGTAAACAAACCAATATATACCTGCTTCAAAGTGTTCGATAGAATACACAATGATCAACTTATAGACTGCATAACGCATATACATACAGACGACACAGATATACGACTAATAAGTAATTTATACTGGGAGCAAACAGCAATAATACAATATAACAAGGGGAACTCTATACCCATGGATATAAAAAGAGGAGTAAGACAAGGATGCATCCTATCACCAAGTTTGTTCAATCTATACACTTAGCAAATCTTTTAAAACATCTCAGAGATGCCAGGCCTAAACATTAATGGAAAGATAATCAATAACCTAAGATATGCTGATGATACTGTACTAGTAGCAGAAAATCCTAAAGACCTACAACAATTGCTTAATGTGATAAACATAACAAGGAAAAAATATGGACTAGATATGAATACCAAAAGACTAAAACTATGATCATAAACAAAGAAAATTCTCAAGACCTACAATTAAATATCACAGTAGAAGGAATACACGTGGAGAGAGTTCAGAACTACAACTACTTTGGACATACTATAACCAATGATGGAAAATGTAAATTTGAAATAAACAAAAAAATAGGTATGGCAAAAAGTAATTTTAATGCCATGAAAAATATACTAACAACAAAACAAATAACAACAGGGCTGAAACTAAGAATAGCAAAATGTTACATCCTTTCAATATCCCTGTATCGTGTAGAAACATGGACATTAGACAAGAAAACAGAACTGAAAATTGAAGCCTTTGAAATGTGGATTTATAGAAGAATAGTAGAATTGGATGGAAAGAAAAGAAAACAAACGATAAAGTTTTAAAGCAACTAAAAATAAAAATGGAACTACTAAATACAATTAAGAAAAGACAAAGGAAATGTTTGGGTCACGTTAAAAGACACATTAGCCTACTAAAAGTAATTTTGGAAGTGAAAATACACGGTAAAAGAGGCAGAGGCAGACCAAGACTAACATGGACAAGTAACATCAAAAGATGGACAAGTCAATCTATGACAACCTGCACCATAAAAGCAAGAAACAGTGTGGAATGTCGATCCATGGTAGCCAACCTTCGCTGCGGAGACAGTACTCGATGATGATGATGATTATTTAATATATTTTTAAAATACATATGTGTGTGTTTGTATGTTTGTTCCTACTGAAGGACTATTGCGCCGCCGAAACGATGTTCCTAACCGGTATCGTCCACTTATTACGTAAAGCTTTAACCCCACAGTTTTTTCTATGTTTTCTCTCTATTTTTTTATATTTCTCCTTTGACGTCACACATATGGTTGGTAGCAGACTACCAAGATAAGTCAGTATTCTGGTAAAATATTAGTGTCTTAGGCTGGACGCTGTTTTCCCGAGTAGATTTTCTCGTGGCTGTATCAGCCAATATTAGATAGACATACTCGACAGCAGATTGAACATGAAGATATGTTTGTGGTGTCTAGCCTGGTTTCGTATCTTTTGTTCCTTGTGTCTTCTCAATTTGATATCAACGATTACTCAAATACTTCTGTGCCGTTTTTTTAGTAATGTTCTGCATGTAATACGATCAGCAGCCGGATTTTCACACTTTAGTTCACTGATAGAGAATTCCCTCAAAGAAGTCATGCAACCATCCTGATAACTCATCCCTGGTATGTCCTTGGTTTATGTCAGTCCTTAAGATCACTATACGCTATTTATTTTAGAAGAAAACGATTGTTTGCCATTATTTTTACATGACCCAGACAAGCTAGTCTTCGAATCCTAAATGTTGTCATGTTGCATTGGAGTTTTCTCGTTGTAAGACATTATATCTATCTATCGTTTGACCTTTCGAGCCGTAGCCGGCCCATAAGACATCTGTTTTAACTGTTTATATAATGTCATGTGATTACTCAAGCTGTTCAAGCCAAGGGCACGTTGGCTGTATGTCATGTGTGCCATATTTAAAAGAACATTTCTTTCATAAACAACATTGGGCTTAATTTTCTGGGCACACACATTATAGATTGCACAATCCACACTAACCTCCATACGACTCATCTTCGAAGTGTTCCTATGGAGACTTCATTAAGTTCTGAAGTAAAACTTTGTTACAGGCTATAGGAGATAAAGGATAATACACCACAGACTACCCTAGAACCCATCCCTCCTGGTTTCATGTTTAGGATTATTCCTATAATCGTTGATTCTCTCTAGCCACTCACGCGACAGTAAACTGGTGGAATAGTGAAACCACAGACATATATCTACGATATGTCTTTAACGATACAAACCAACACAAATAATATTCCATGAAATCATCCAGCACCTCAGACTTAAAGAAACGCCAGCCCATGAACACAACACATGTGGCACTGACGTAGTGAAACAACTGAGCTGAGACTACATTATAACAAAAAGCTGACAGTGATATCGTTCAGGAAGAAATTGAATAAGAGAAAAGGCGTGAAACGTATCAAAATGGCGTAGGTTATATAAGATAATCATCATCATCAAGTATTATGCCCGCTGGCGTAGGTGGTCATGCCTCTCCAACACTTTCGATCTCGACAGCTATTTATCATTTCTGTTGTTCACCTTCTGTCAAGCCATTCTCTGCAGCTGTCCGGTATCTTTTTCTCGTTGCTTCCGTCTATCTCTTTGTCCCTCAATGTTCCCAGTTGTTACAATATATTTCAGCTGTTCCCTTCTCATTACAAGGCCAACAAATGATGATTGTTTCTGTTTAATATTGAATATTAGCTCAGTCTTTGCTTTGACCTCTTTCAGAACGTTTTCAATACTCTTCTTAGCTGTCCATGGTATTCACAACATTCTTCTGTAAAACCACATTTCTACAGCTTCCAATGATTTTTTTATCTGTTCTTCTAGTGTCCATAACTCACATCCATATAATTAGATTGGCTCTACATAAGAGTTATGAACTTTTGCTCTTGTTTCTAATGTCAAAAATGAATTGCACAGTATCTCCCTCATTTTTTAGAACGCTGCTTTTGCCTGAGCCATTCTGCATCTCACCTCTGTTGTACATCTTCCATCTGAGTTTTAGAATGTTTCCAGATATTTAAATTCATTTATCTGTTTAAAAAATTGTTCCACCTGTCTTTATTGTGTTGTGCATTGCAGTAATGTCTTGTTCTTTATTGTTACCATTACTTATGTGATCAAAGAGAATAATTAAAAGAGAGAGGCACGATTCTTCTATACCTGGATAATCTAAGACTAACGACTAATGTCTGTTAGTAGAGTAGGTTTTCCTTATATAGAAGATATGAAGGTCTTACGAAGTGCATCTGAGCTGAATCCATTTACAGTGCATTCTCTAGTGTCTGGTGTCGGTGCTTCTACTGGGGAACGTGCTGAGGGGGAGATTTAAGCACTATGGAGTTTCTATTGTCTAATTATGATGATCTGTCGGCTAAACGTATAGAAGACCTCTAATCTAAGTACATCGAGACTAGATAAGCTTTGACACCAGTTGCTGAAACAAAGAAATCTCAACAGTTACATCAAGGGTCAGGATGTAAGAGACAAGGGCATAGATAGACTACGTTACCAATGCTCAAACAATCAATAGTGAGAAGGTTTACAAATTATTTGTTTATAACAAACAAACAGAAAGGAAATAAAACTGTTGTTTTAGCCACTTTGATTCACATATTGATTTTTTTTTTCTCTTTTAAAAGGTCAGGAAACTAGAAAATCCGAGTCAATCAAGAAAGTAATCGATAATACGTAACATCTTGCTGGTTGTAACTGATTAATGAATGCATGCAAATCAACAAAAGACGTGATGGAATTTTACACCGAAGTTTGGGGAAAAACAAGTCTTTTCTGAATCTTATTTTCTTGATTCTTAAAATTAACCAAAATAAAAAATAATTGAAAATGAAAGTTGCCTTGTTGTTCATACGTCATGACTGAATGGATGATAAGCATGGCCAATATTTATGTTTGTAAAATAAAAATTTTAAAAGGTTTTAAATTTACTAACATTTTCATGTTATTGAATTACACCATCTATAATTGTGAGAGGAGACGGGCTAAGATAGCGTCGTAGCTAGACATGTTTGTCGCTATGCCCTGTGTGTATTTCTATTAAAGATGATAGCACAGGGACCTTTTGCCTGTAGCAGTTATCCTGCATGATTCCTGTGATTGTTTTTATTTATTCAATGATGATTGTGTAATTTCATTGATAAGGATTGGATGGTATTTTCATTCATTGCGGACTCAATGCAAGTTGGCCCATTTTCGATAATAAGCACATTGGATTCACTTGTGGAGAGAGCTTAGACACTATCCTACCTGTCGCCTATGGGTAGGCAGCTTGATCTACTTCTAAGCGTGTTACTAGTGGAGTAGCGGTCAACCCTAGTTATAGAGGCGTGCTGCCAATATAGAATAACCAGCCGCGTTCTGCAAAACGAAGTCAAGTGGCAATACAGAGGGTGGGGTGAATTAGTTGCGTGGGGCAGCTAATTCTATAAAATGCCCTATGACGTTTTCGTCAGCGAATCGGAGGCGCCCTAACCTCCTCCCCGGGTAGGTGCGACCTGTCAGCCTAAAGATGACAACGCATCTAGGAGAAGGTCAACTCCGATTATAAACCCCCGCTGTCTTGCGGGTACCCGGTTACGGAATAGACTTCGGGAGTAAAACCTGAGGAAAAATCCGGAGATGGAGTCCCTAAGGCAGTTCAGTGTTGATTTCAACATTGCTCTAGCAATTCCTGTGGCACAGTTGGCACCAAACTGTTCTTGCCCTGCTAGACCTTTGGATCGCTCGGCTGCGTGAAGTGAAGAAACATGTTGCATGGGCAACAACTTGTCTATTTCTTTTTCTGCCCAAGCTGGCGCCCTGGAGGAGACACTTCAGAATCGCTATTTTGGTGTCGACAGGATACCATCCACACCTGCCACACAAGTGAAACCAACAATTAAAAAACTCAACTTACGCTTGGGTGGCTGAAACGTCCGTACAATGCAAATTGGCCTATCTGACAATTTGAGCGATATAAACGACGCCAGAAAGACAGACATAATCAATAATTAACTGAAAAGACTTCAGGTGGATATAGCCGCACTTCAAGAGACACGTTTGGCAGTATCTGGCATGCTGAACGAAGCGGACTACGTGTTCTATTGGCAAGGAAGGAGCAGCGACGATATCAGAGACCTCGGTGTGGGATTTGCTGTGAAGAAATCTCTAAAAGGTCTGGTTACACTCGGTCAGAATGCATCAGAGCGGATACTAACACTTCGCCTCAATAAAACAACAGGACCAGTTACCTTATAAGTGTATACGCTCCGACCTTGTGCTCCTCATCTGAAACCAAGGACAATTTATACGAAAATATGACAGAAGTCATGGAAAGTATACGAGGATAAGATCATATTATTATACAGGGGGATTCTAATGCAAAAATTGGCGCAGACCACAGTTCGTGGCCAATCTGCCACGGTCGCTTTGGAGTTGGTTAATAAAAATGAAAACGGCCAACGACTTCTAGAGTTTTGCGCCTATCATAACCTGTGACGTCACAAATACTTTCTTCAAAACCAAGCTGGCACCAGCTGGACTTGATACTTGTCAGACTCCCTTTCCTCAAATCTGTAATTCACACACGGTCATACCACAGTGCAGACTTCGACTCGGATCATTCACTAGTCTGCTGCAAACTCAAGTTACTGCCCAGAGGTTCCACTATGCCAGGCAGCCAAAGAAGAGACCTCGCATAGACACTAGCAAGCTAACACATTCTGGATTGATCGAGCAGTTCAACAAGACCCTCAAGGATGCGCTATGCACTCAAGAACACGACAACAGCTCTGCGGAAAAATGGGAACATCTCCGCAACGTCATCTACAACAACGCGGTTAGCATCTTTGGAAAACTGACACTTAAGTTTCACGATTGGTTTGAAGCCAACTTCCATGTTATGATACCCGTAATCGAAGCTAACAGTCCAGAAAACAACTCGACGCTGTGCTAATGAGTATTCGCTCCAACTCAACGACAGCATCCAGATTGCATCTCAAACTGTAAACCTAAAAGCAATGTATGATGGCATAAAGAAAACCCTCGGACCAACAAAATAGACTATTGCCCCACTAAAGTCATCCACTGGGGAGAAAATAACAAATAGAGGCAAACAGATGGAAAGATGGGTGGAACATTATTCTTCATTTTATTCAATAGAAAACACTGTTACACCAAACGCTCTTGACGCCATACAATGTCTCCCACCTATGGACGAGTTGGACATTGAACCAACCATAGAGGAACTTAGCAAGGCCATAGATAGCTTGGCTACAGGCAAGGCTCCAGGACAAGATGGGATCCCTCCCGATCTGATTAAATCCTGCAAATGTGCTTTGTTACATCTCCTGCTTGAAGTACTACATCTATACTGGAAAGAGAAAGCCATTCCTCAAGATATGAGAGATCCCATGATTGTAACTATCTACAAGAATAAAGGAGATAGAAGCGACTGAAACAACTACAGAGGCATCTCATTACTCAGCATCGTCGGCAAGACCTTCGCCAGAGTCATCTTAGGAAGGCTACAAAAACTCGCAGAACGCGTATATCCTGAATCGCAATGCGACTTTAGATCCGGAAGATCAACTGCAGACATGATTTTCTCTTTTCGCCTACTTCAGAAAAATCTAGATAGCAGAAAAAAGCCTTTCTTCATCGCCTTTATCGACCTTTCAAAGACATTGGGTCTTTTCAGCAGAGAAAGTTTTTTTTCAAAATACTTTCCAAATAGGCTGCCCATATACTCTACTGATGCTAGTCAAATCGTTTCATGAGGACATGAAGGGCACCATCCAATACGACGGCAGCACATCACAACCCTTCGGCATACGCAGCGGAGCCAAGCAGGGATGCGTTCTTGCTCCAACTCTATTTGGAATATTCTTCGCTGTTCTGTTAAAATATGAATTCTCACATGCGAATGAAGGAATCTATCTGCATGCTAGATCCGATGGTCCAGTGTTCAATATTTCAAGACTAAAGGCAAGGTCAGACATATCTCTCTTAGAGATCTGTTATTTGCTGACGACGCTGCACTTGTCACGCAAAGTCAGGAAGAACTCCAGAGCATGGTACATCGCTGTTCACTTGCCTGCCGAGACTTCGGTATAACAATAAGGTTGCAGAAAACTAACATACTCGGTCAGGACGTCGAAGCAACACCTGAAATCTCTATCGACAACTATAAACTCGATATCGTGCGGCAGTATAACTACCTGGGGTCCATCATCAGGGACAGACTATCTTTAGATACAGAAATTGACACTCGTATTGGTAAAGCCGCTACCACCTTTGCCCGTCTCTCTAAGCGTGTCTGACAAAACATCAAACTGACAATTAAAACAAAAGCCGTAGTGTACAATACCTGCATAATTAGTATCCTCCTGTATGGCAGCGAATCTTGGACAACCTATGTAAAGCAGGAAAGAAGGTTAAATGCATTCCATACGCGATGTCTACGCCATATTCTTGGTATCACCTGGAAGGATAAAGTGAAAAACATTGAGGTCAAGACTTGCACAGGCTTCCCGAATATCTACACGCTGCTCAAACAACGTAGGTTACGCTGGCTTGGTCGTGTACACCGTACGAAAGATGGCCGCATACCAAAAGATACACTCTACGGACAAAGGCATATGGTAAAAGAACTAGGGGGCGCCCAAAACTTCGATTTGTAGATGTGTGTAAACGTGACATGAAGAATCTGAACATAAACCCCGTAGCATGGGAACACATAGCTGCAGACCGCAATCTCTGGAAACACACTCTAAAGGTTCACCTCAATGAAGAAGCAGACATATTCATGGAGAAAGAGAATACACGACGAAAGAAAAGAAAAAAATAACATTTCTAGGGTCGCTGAAAAATCCATGGTCAACTATGCCTGACGGAGGCTACCGATATCGAATTGTGAGATATGCCATCTATCCCTCGTTGAATCACCATTGAAGATAGATGTGCTATTGACATCAGCTTAGTAGTACACAGCACTTCAATATTACTTCAACACAATAAGACCAATATAAGGTCAAGCGGCTTTTATCACTCTGTTCTTGTCGTGGGCCCACCGACATACACCAGCAATGTAAATGTGTCGTGAACATTTTCATGTAAACACTGTTTGACTGTAACCCGTTCCAGCGTTGTACGCGTCCACACTATCATTGTCATGTGTGGTCGCTGGTGCGCAACTGATTCTTTACTTATGAATGGACGACTCATCGTTGGACGGTGTTCATGGCTGAGTCCAAGGCTGATTACTGCTGAGAATAGGGTTAGCCAGGGTTATGTCCACTTGATAGAGATAACAAAGTACTTGTGGGGTGTTCTAATAGACCTCACCTAACTACAAACATTCCTTCTGACACATCACGTAAGGTTTGGTGTGATGACATAATATCATGACTAAATAGAACACGTTATAAAGGTACACAGTCCGTGACCTTAATATATCAAAGCAATCCTGATATATATTCTCTACACACAACTGTCTCTCTACCGTCCAACGCGGGCTAGACTATCATTCAACTAATAAATTCTGCTTATCCTTCCGTCTACTGTCATTACTGGTGACATTTACATGGTTTGCGCATCTTGTTACCATTAATGTTAGCTTAAACTACTTATAGTTAGTCTCTTCTAAGATCACACGAATACAATACATATTATTGTTTGGACAACTACTTCTCTGCATCCAAGAGGATCTTGTCTCATGAACTTGTTCACATAGTCGGAGCATGGTGGTAACATCTTAGACTTGACGTTATCTCACACAGGTCGTCTCTCGGTGAAACCTTCTCTCTCTCTCTCTCACTCTCTCTCTCTCTCTCACTGTCTCTCGTTGTTAGCTCCTCCTCTCTCTTTCTCTCTCTCTCTCACTGTCTCTCGTTGTTAGCTCCTCCTCTCTCTTTCTCTCTCTCTCTCACTGTCTCTCGTTGTTAGCTCCTCCTCTCTCTTTCTCTCTCTCTCTCACTGTCTCTCGTTGTTAGCTCCTCCTCTCTCTTTCACTCTCACTCTCACTGTCTCTCGTTGTTAGCTCCTCCTCTCTCTTTCTCTCTCTCTCTCACTGTCTCTCGTTGTTAGCTCCTCCTCTCTCTTTCACTCTCTCTCTCACTGTCTCTCGTTGTTAGCTCCTCTCTCTCTCTCTGTCTCTCGTTGTTAGCTCCTCCTCTCTCTTTCACTCTCACTCTCACTGTCTCTCGTTGTTAGCTCCTCTCTCTCTCTCTGTCTCTCGTTGTTAGCTCCTCCTCTCTCTTTCACTCTCACTCTCACTGTCTCTCGTTGTTAGCTCCTCTCTCTCTCACTGTCTCTCGTTGTTAGCTCCTCCTCTCTCTTTCTCTCTCTCTCTCACTGTCTCTCGTTGTTAGCTCCTCCTCTCTCTTTCTCTCTCTCTCTCACTGTCTCTCGTTGTTAGCTCCTCCTCTCTCTTTCTCTCTCTCTCTCACTGTCTCTCGTTGTTAGCTCCTCCTCTCTCTTTCACTCTCACTCTCACTGTCTCTCGTTGTTAGCTCCTCTCTCTCTCTCTCTGTCTCTCGTTGTTAGCTCCTCTCTCTCTCACTGTCTCTCGTTGTTAGCTCCTCCTCTCTCTTTCTCTCTCTCTCTCACTGTCTCTCGTTGTTAGCTCCTCCTCTCTCTTTCTCTCTCTCTCTCACTGTCTCTCGTTGTTAGCTCCTCCTCTCTCTTTCACTCTCACTCTCACTGTCTCTCGGTGAAAGCTCCTCTCTCTCACTGTCTCTCGTTGAAAGCTCCTCTCTCTCTCTCTCTGTCTCTCGTTGAAAGCTCCCCCCCCTCTCTCTCTCTTTCACTGTCTCTCGTTGAAAGCTCCTCTCTCTCTCTCTGTCTCTCGTTGAAAGCTCCTCTCTCTCTCTCTGTCTCTCGTTGAAAGCTCCCCCCCCCTCTCTCTCTCTTTCACTGTCTCTCGTTGAAAGCTCCTCTCTCTCACTGTCTCTCGTTGAAAGCTCCTCTCTCTCTCTCTGTCTCTCGTTGAAAGCTCCCCCCCCTCTCTCTCTTTACTGTCTCTCGTTGAAAACCCCTCTCTCTCTCTCTCTGTCTCTCGTTGAAAGCTCCCCCCCCTCTCTCTCTTTTACTGTCTCTCGTTGAAAGCTCCCCCCCCTCTCTCTCTCTCTCTCTGTCTCTCGTTGAAAGCTCCCCCCCCTCTCTCTCTCTTTTACTGTCTCTCGTTGAAAGCTCCTCTCTCTCTCTCTGTCTCTCGTTGAAAGCTCCCCCCCCTCTCTCTCTTTTACTGTCTCTCGTTGAAAACCCCTCTCTCTCTCTCTCTGTCTCTCGTTGAAAGCTCCCCCCCTCTCTCTCTCTCACTGTCTCTCGTTGAAAGCTCCCCCCCTCTCTCTCTTTTACTGTCTCTCGTTGAAAGCTCCTCTCTCTCTCTCTGTCTCTCGTTGAAAGCTCCTCTCTCTCTCTCTGTCTCTCGTTGAAAGCTCCCCCCCCCTCTCTCTCTTTCACTGTCTCTCGTTGAAAGCTCCCCCCCCTCTCTCTCTTTTACTGTCTCTCGTTGAAAACCCCTCTCTCTCTCTCTCTCTGTCTCTCGTTGAAAGCTCCCCCCCCCTCTCTCTCTCTCTCTGTCTCTCGTTGAAAACCCCTCTCTCTCTCTCTCTCTGTCTCTCGTTGAAAGCTCCCCCCCCTCTCTCTCTCTTTTACTGTCTCTCGTTGAAAGCTCCCCCCCCCCTCTCTCTCTCTCTGTCTCTCGTTGAAAGCTCCCCCCCCCTCTCTCTCTCTCTGTCTCTCGTTGAAAGCTCCCCCCCCTCTCTCTCTCTCTGTCTCTCGTTGAAAGCTCCCCCCCCTCTCTCTCTCTCTGTCTCTCGTTGAAAGCTCCCCCCCCTCTCTCTCTCTTTTACTGTCTCTCGTTGAAAGCTCCCCCCCCCTCTCTCTCTCTCTGTCTCTCGTTGAAAGCTCCCCCCCCCCTCTCTCTCTCTCTGTCTCTCGTTGAAAGCTCCCCCCCCTCTCTCTCTTTCACTGTCTCTCGTTGAAAGCTCCCCCCCCCCTCTCTCTCTTTTACTGTCTCTCGTTGAAAACCCCTCTCTCTCTCTCTCTCTGTCTCTCGTTGAAAGCTCCCCCCCCCTCTCTCTCTCTCTCTGTCTCTCGTTGAAAACCCCTCTCTCTCTCTCTCTCTGTTTCTCGTTGAAAGCTCCCCCCCACTCTCTCTCTTTTACTGTCTCTCGTTGAAAACCCCTCTCTCTCTCTCTCTCTGTCTCTCGTTGAAAGCTCCCCCCCCTCTCTCTCTCTCTCTCTGTCTCTCGTTGAAAGCTCCCCCCCCTCTCTCTCTTTTACTGTCTCTCGTTGAAAGCTCCTCTCTCTCTCTCTGTCTCTCGTTGAAAGCTCCTCTCTCTCTCTCTGTCTCTCGTTGAAAGCTCCTCTCTCTCTCTCTCTGTCTCTCGTTGAAAGCTCCTCTCTCTCTCTCTGTCTCTCGTTGAAAGCTCCTCTCTCTCTCTCTGTCTCTCGTTGAAAGCTCCCCCCCCTCTCTCTCTTTTACTGTCTCTCGTTGAAAGCTCCTCTCTCTCTCTCTGTCTCTCGTTGAAAGCTCCTCTCTCTCTCTCTGTCTCTCGTTGAAAGCTCCTCTCTCTCTCTCTGTCTCTCGTTGAAAGCTCCTCTCTCTCTCTCTGTCTCTCGTTGAAAGCTCCTCTCTCTCTCACTGTCTCTCGTTGAAAGCTCCTCTCTCTCTCTCTGTCTCTCGTTGAAAGCTCCTCTCTCTCTCTCTGTCTCTCGTTGAAAGCTCCCCCCCCCCTCTCTCTCTTTCACTGTCTCTCGTTGAAAGCCCCCCCCCCTCTCTCTCTCTCTCTCTGTCTCTCGTTGAAAGCTCCCCCCCTCTCTCTCTTTCACTGTCTCTCGTTGAAAGCTCCTCTCTCTCTCTCTGTCTCTCGTTGAAAGCTCCCCCCCCCCTCTCTCTCTTTCACTGTCTCTCGTTGAAAGCTCCTCTTTTTCTCTCTCAATCGCCCTCTTTTACTGTCTCTCGTTGAAAGCTCCCCCCCTCTCTCTCTTTTACTGTCTCTCGTTGAAAGCTCCTCTTTTTCTCTCTCAATCGCCCTCTTTTACTGTCTCTCGTTGAAAGCTCCCCCCCCTCTCTCTCTTTTACTGTCTCTCGTTGAAAGCTCCCCCCCCTCTCTCTCTTTTACTGTCTCTCGTTGAAAGCTCCCCCCCCTCTCTCTCTTTTACTGTCTCTCGTTGAAAGCTCCCCCCCCTCTCTCTCTTTTACTGTCTCTCGTTGAAAACCCCTCTCTCTCTCTCTCTCTGTCTCTCGTTGAAAGCTCCCCCCCCCTCTCTCTCTTTTACTGTCTCTCGTTGAAAGCTCCCCCCCCTCTCTCTCTTTTACTGTCTCTCGTTGAAAGCTCCTCTCTCTCTCTCTGTCTCTCGTTGAAAGCTCCTCTCTCTCTCTCTGTCTCTCGTTGAAAGCTCCTCTCTCTCTCTCTGTCTCTCGTTGAAAGCTCCTCTCTCTCTCTCTGTCTCTCGTTGAAAGCTCCTCTCTCTCTCTCTGTCTCTCGTTGAAAGCTCCCCCCCCTCTCTCTCTTTTACTGTCTCTCGTTGAAAGCTCCTCTCTCTCTCTCTGTCTCTCGTTGAAAGCTCCTCTCTCTCTCTCTGTCTCTCGTTGAAAGCTCCTCTCTCTCTCTCTGTCTCTCGTTGAAAGCTCCTCTCTCTCTCTCTGTCTCTCGTTGAAAGCTCCTCTCTCTCTCACTGTCTCTCGTTGAAAGCTCCTCTCTCTCTCTCTGTCTCTCGTTGAAAGCTCCTCTCTCTCTCTCTGTCTCTCGTTGAAAGCTCCCCCCCCCTCTCTCTCTTTCACTGTCTCTCGTTGAAAGCTCCCCCCCCCTCTCTCTCTCTCTCTCTGTCTCTCGTTGAAAGCTCCCCCCACTCTCTCTCTTTCACTGTCTCTCGTTGAAAGCTCCTCTCTCTCTCTCTGTCTCTCGTTGAAAGCTCCCCCCCCCTCTCTCTCTTTCACTGTCTCTCGTTGAAAGCTCCTCTTTTTCTCTCTCAATCGCCCTCTTTTACTGTCTCTCGTTGAAAGCTCCCCCCCCTCTCTCTCTTTTACTGTCTCTCGTTGAAAGCTCCTCTTTTTCTCTCTCAATCGCCCTCTTTTACTGTCTCTCGTTGAAAGCTCCCCCCCCCTCTCTCTCTTTTACTGTCTCTCGTTGAAAGCTCCCCCCTCTCTCTCTCTTTTACTGTCTCTCGTTGAAAGCTCCCCCCCCCTCTCTCTCTTTTACTGTCTCTCGTTGAAAGCTCCCCCCCTCTCTCTCTTTTACTGTCTCTCGTTGAAAACCCCTCTCTCTCTCTCTCACTGTCTCTCGTTGAAAGCTCCCCCCCTCTCTCTCTCTCACTGTCTCTCGTTGAAAGCTCCCCCCCCCTCTCTCTCTCTCTCACTGTCTCTCGTCGAATGTCACATTGCACCCTTCTTTGCTTCCCAAAGATCATATTTCTACCACATGATCCCTCTAGGTTCACGCTTTGGTCATGAGTTTTTCCTGACTCAAAACATTAATTTAACTGCTCAGTGAATCAACTCCAATCGTTCATCTATCTCTAGTCTCCCTTTACTTACAAGTGCGACAACTCTCTTAATTAGACTTACTCTATAACATATAGACACAGTTCAATTGCAGTATACAGCTTCCGTATAATTTGATAAGAAATCACCACATGCTTAGAGCCTCAGTGGCTGAGTGGTTAATATGCTCACTTCCTGACTAGGTAGTGACCGAAACCAGCAGTGGCTGATGTTTTTTTTTAGAACTGACAAGGCTCCGGTGTTCACCCAGCCTAAAAAATTGGTAGCAGAGGGGGTGTTTCTGTGAAATGAAGGCGGCCTGGAGTGATACCGACCACACCACCCAACAATGTGCCGTGATCATAGAAAAATATTGTCACTAACACCATATTCCTCATAGACCTAGCATGGAGGGAAGCTTTTGCATGCTTAAAGATAATGCTGGTGGTGATAGTTGAATTGCACTAAGTTGTAACGATCCTACTGATTTATGTGTTTCTTGAATTTGGAAAGAAATGTTGGCAGACGTCAATAAACGATCAAACGTGAACACGACAAAGCTAGATCGTGTTCTAAATTGTTACACATTTTACTTACGTTCTCAACACGTCAACAAACTGAAAGAGAAATATCGACGTGGAGACATTTATTGAAAAATTCATTTTCACAACAGAACATTATCATAAAATATTTAAATCGTCTAAGGATTTATTCTTTTCTTTTAAAGTTAGTTCGGCTGAAATTATTCCTTTTTCTCCAATTTGATTGAACTTATTTCTTCTACTGCCGCCTTTATTGAAGTTATCTCTTCTTCTGCTGCCTTGATTGAAGTTATCCCTTCAACTGCCGCCTTTATTGAAGTTATCCCTTCTACTGTTGTCTATATTGAAGTTATCTCTTCTACTGCTGCCTTTATTGAAGTTATCTCTTCTACTGCTGCCTTTATTGAAGTTATCCCTTCTACTGCTGCTTTTATTGAAGTTATCTCTTCTACTGCTGCCTTTATTAAAGTTATCTCTTCTTCTGCTGCCTTTATTGAAGTTATCATTTCTACTGCTGCCTTAATTGAAGTTATCTCTTCTTCTGCTGCCTTTATTGAAGTTAGCTCTTCTACTGCTGCCTTTATTGAAGTTATCCCTTCTACTGCTGCTTTTATTGAAGTTATCTTTTCTACTGCTGCCTTTATTGAAGTTATCTCTTCTACTGCTGCCTTTATTGAAGTTATCCCTTCTACTGCTGCCTATAATGAATTTATCTCTTCAACTGCTGCCTTTATTGAAGTTATATCTCTTCTTCTGCAGCCTTTATTGAAGTTACGCCTTCTACTTATGCCTTTATTAAAGTTATCTCTTCTACTTTTCCTTTTATTGAAGTTATCTCTTCTACGGCTGCTTTTATTGAAGTTATCACTTTTACTGCTGCCTTTATTTAAGTTTTCTCTTTTACTGCTGCCTTTTTTGCAGTTTTCTGTTTTGCTGCTGTCTTTTTTGAAGTTATCCCTTCTGACGTTGTTGTTATTGAAATTATTCCTTTTACTGTTCACTTTATTGAAATTATCTCTTTTTCTGTTGCCTTGATTTAAATGATCCATTCTACTGTTGCTGTGATCGCATTTATCCATTCTAATGCTGCAGTGATTGTAGTTATTATTTTTGTTAATATGCAAATCCAAACAAACGCCTTTGAATGCGTTATTTTCACAAATTAATTCAGTAATTGTCGTCTTGCACCAAAGAGGGCACATAGGGCGGAAGTCACAGCTCTCCACCATTGAGATTTATTTCTTAATCTTGCAGTTGTTCGTCGTTTTCTAGTCCATGTTTGAACCTTCCTGAGTAATTGTTCAGCTTAACGATTCACTTGGTCTGCTTTGTTTTATTTTACAAGATGGTTTCCATATGACTACCTGGTGGGGAAATCTTTCTTTATTCATTCTCAGAACATGACCGATGTATGTCCAACGCTTTCTTTCAACGAAGCTTGATAATTAGCCTCGTTTTGATGCATCTCTTATCTCCTCATTTGAAATGCATACATTCCAGCCATATTGAGATCTTACAAAAACATTTGTTTTTAAAGGGATTAAATTTCATATATCTAAATTCTAAATGGATTTCCAACGTACACATATATATGTGACTACTGGTATTATACCGAAGATGACCAATCTAAATTATGTTCGTTTTTTTTCAGAATTTTCGATCGCATGATGTTCGTCAGTTTGTTGAAAGCATTGAATGCGTGTCATGATTCCTGATGTTATTTCATATGGATGCTAATATGATGTGTGTCATGATTCCTGATGTTATTTCAGTGTATGCTATTGCGATGTGTGTCATGATTCCTCATGTTACTTCCTTGCATTCTATTGCGATGCTTGTCATGTTTGATGATGTTATTTCATTGGATCTATTATGATGCGTGTCATGATTCCTGGTGTTATTTCTCCATTTCCGAATATGTTGCTGCCTTTATAGTTTTCAAATATTGGTGTGTCATACATGTAATATTTAGCTGAGCCATATTCCCTGTGTAATTTATTTTATTATTTGTCAGCGTTATTTAATTAGAAATACAATGCTTTTAAAAAAAAAATTCAATATAATGATTTGTAATATAATTATTTGTGATATAATGATTGATGAAGACAGATAACTCAGTAGAACCAGCAAAATGATTTCTGAGTTATATATGACTTTGATTAGAAAGATCTGATAGAATTCAGCCCTGACAGGTAAAATAAAAACATCTCCGGCATGTCTTGTAATCTTGTAACAAGTTTGCTGTGCTGGGGAATACAACGACTGGTTCTGTAACATTTTGATGTGAGGACTGTAACATTATGATGTGAGGACTGTAACATTATGATGTGAGGACTGTAACACAATGATGTGAGGACTGAAACATTATGATGTGATGGCTGTAACATTGTGATGGGAGGACTGTAACATTATGATGTGATGTCTGTAACTTTATGATGTGAGGACTGTAAAACGATGATGTTAGGACTGTGTGATGTTATGCCTTGATAGTTGTCAAATATTGGTGTGCCATAAATGTAATATTTAGCTGAGCCTTATGCCCACTGTAATTTGTTTTATTATTTGTTATCGTTATTTAATTAGAAATACAATGTTTTTGCAAATAAATTTCAATATAATGATTTGTAATATAATGATTTGTGATATAATGATTTGTGATATAATGATTTGTGATGTAATGATTGATGAAGACAGATAAGTCAGTAGAACCAGCAAAATGATTTATGAGTTTAATATGACTTTGATTAGAAAGATCTGATAGAATTCAGTCCTGACAAGTAAAATAAAAACAGTCAAAGCGGCGAATTTCTTTGATGTTTGTCAAAATTGTAAATTGTGAACCCCTAAATAATAGAAATTACCGTAGTTGCTGGTCTATGATTAATTTTCACTAGGTAAAGGCGTGGCCGTAATGGGAAATACCAGGAGAATTATTGTCTTCTCAGTTCGAGGACGGACGATAATATCAAGGTATACCTGTATGTCCAATTTTCATAGTTGTGTGGTCCTGAAAAGGACCGTGTGTTGAACTAATGTAAGGTAATATAGGGGCCAACATTGTGGGGGCTATATACTTTCATTCTGAATCAGACGAGTCTAAAAGGTTAATAACTGTTTGGGGTTGAACATTCCACAAACCATCATTTTTCCAATATTCCTCTTCCTGTTTTAAGACGTGGTCTTCACATTTAGCCCAATAATCTTTGACTATTTTTAATAAAGCGTGATTAGTAAGAGTCTTTACATCGCATATTTTGAATGTTGTATTTTCATCTGCCACTTGTCCTTTTAATTTTGCCCAGATTAGTTCTATTGAATTTAAATGAGCATGGTAAGGTGGCAGCCTCAAACTTATATGACCGTGCTCTTGGATAATCTTATCTATTTGAAAAACCTTTGTCCTTTGTTTTTGCTTTACTAGAGATAGTAATTCAGGTTTTAAGTACATGTTATTAAATTGTATGTGCTCCTTTGTGAGCCATATCTTAATAGCATCTTTTGTACTGGATGACGTCGGGACTTTATCTTCAAGTGCAACAATGTTGTGGTACGCTGCATTGTCCATTATTAGGCAAGATGGTCGATCTAGTGATGGGAGAACATAATTTTCAATTCAATGTCGAAATATGTGACCATTCATCTCAGAGTGATAATCCCGATTGTCTATGGATTTTGAAAGAAAAATGAGCTCTGCATTCTGTATTAGTCCATGTTGTCGACTACCTGCATGAGCAATTATCAAGCGCTGTCCTTTGCTGCTAGGTATTAATCTCTTAATCTTTCCATCTGATGACTGTCATTCCTTTTTGGTTAGTGTGGTGAGCATTGATCCATGTTTCATCCAAGTACACAATATCATAACCTTGCTTGCGCACCTCTTTTACTTCACGTAAGTACTTGCTTCTCATGACTACTATATGTGGCTTCTCACAGATGATGTTTCGTCCATTGGAATACTTTCTGAATGTAAAGCCTGCAGCTCTCACATTCCTCCATAATGTAGACTTTGATATTTCAATACTGTTGTTCTTTTTCAGCGAAACTTTTAATTTTCTTATTGTAACAGTTTCATTCATACCCAACAATTTTGCGAATTTCACGTCTACACCTCTGAATGAACGGAAATGGAACACACAATTTCTCAAATGTCTAATTGTGTCCAAAAAACCACGGCGAAAGCGTGCAAACACGTCAATTTTACCGTGTATGGATTTTTTTTGCTGGCTATTTTTAACTTAAAATTCTGTAAACATTAAGTTTTGACTACATCAATGGGTCGTTATAAATTTATATAAATCAAATAAGCAACAATAATAACCAAATGTTTTTTTTTATGAAATTAATTCCCTGTTGGGTTCTAATCATTATAACTTTACATACAAATTTTGAACAACTTACAACAAGCGGTTAAAAAGCTATCGATTTTAAAAGTTGGGCACGAGTTATGAAACAAGCTATAGTGCCAGTGCAAACAAAGAATGGGAGGAAAGAAGCCTAGTAGACTAGGACAATAAAGGAGGCAAACCAAGGAGGGAAAACTAGTGAAGTCTGGAGAAAAGGACAAGAGAGTAGCTAGCCAAGTAGTTAAGGAGTATCAGAGAAATAGTGAACCAGTAGGCAATGTAGTGAACTGTGAGATGATAAAGAGAGGAAGTGTGCTCAGAAGGGATGTGCTGGAAGTGGATGAATAGAGAAGGAGATCCAAAGAAGAGGGGAGGGAGTTTTTTTAAAGGAGAAGTAGTGTTTAAGAAGTTGGGAGAGTGAAGAAATTATGCACCGTGAGAGGAGATATGGAGAGGAAGAATTGGAAAAATGTATGTATAAAGGGATAGGAGGAGAGGCGGTTGGCCAGAAGTGGATAGATAGAGAAGGATTCAGTAGGAAGTAGATTAATAGAGGAGTAGTGCGCACGAAGTAAGTACAAAGAGAAGTAGAGAAGTTGGAAAATGGTGAGACTGAAGTGGATACAAAGAGAGGTGGTGTATAAGTGACTGATTAATAGACAGGTAGAGTCCTAGAAGAGGACTAAAAGTGGACTCGGGATAAGGGGAGTACTGGATAAGTAAACCACTAGAAAAGTGGTGATTGCAAATGAAGAGAGAGTGAAAGGGTGGACTAGAATTAGATCAACAGAGAAGTGGTTGGTTAGACATAGATCAGTAGAAGTGGACGGAGAGATGGTACATCCAACATACAGAGGTTGTAAACAAGGAGTGTTTATAGTAATAAGGAAGTGGTGAACTAGAAGGGAGTCCAGTAGAGAGGGGTTGTACTAGATGAAAATGGCAAGATAAGGGGTTATTCAAAGTGGATAGGGAAAGAAGTGGTAGACTAGGAGTAGAAAAATAGAGAATAAGTGAAATGGGTAGTGGAGTATGGAGGCGGGTAAGGGAGTGAGAGGAAGAGGGATCCTCAGAGAGACAGGGATACATTGATGCCACGAGGGGTGAGGCAACCCCAGTGAATTGGGAAGAGATTCTCACAGTGATGGTCCAGAGTGAATCGACTGTGGTTGTCAGAGGAGCATAATATCAGGCCCGTGACCAGTACATCAGCTATACCACGATGATCCATAGAGTTAAACTGGGCTGCCACAGGAGTGCCTGCATCTCGGGTGATGTCATATATGTGTTCACGGCATCTATATCAGCGATACGGCGACCGGATTCATCGATGTAGGTCAACTTAAATCGCTTGCAATGAAGACATAAATGATGTTACGCAATGTGCAAGTGAATCCCTCTCTGATCTCGAAAGGACCATTAGGCAAGAGAACCGTATTAGTCTGGAGAACGTGGTCACAAGTATTGCATACTCGGCGGTTGCAACGGATAGCACCCAGATGGCTAAAGTGGGGGGGGGGGGGAAGCAGGATGCGGCCCCTAACAAATAAGTCACGAAGGTTCCGGTCACGCTTAAAGGCTACTAACGAGGGTCGGTGAAGAGTAGACGGGTAGTGGAGTCAGAAGGGATAATAGGGAGGTAGAGGTAATAAAACTAATCACCGCGTAGTGATGAGGGTGATGGGTGAGCACTACTCTATCCAAAGGGTGGGGGGGATGAGTAGAGGGGGTGAGAGCAGTCGTGAGATGTGGAGACCTCGACGGAGGGCAGGGAGGAGAGCTGCTTCAGATAAAGGCGAAAGCGGAAGAAGTCTAGCATGAGGTGGACATTATGAAGGAAATCTTCATCGTCTTGGAAAAGGCGATGAAGTCTGAGAAGCTTAGAATAGGGAAGAGAGTTCTTAAAGGATATATGGTGAAAAGAGTCATAGCGGAGGAAACTATGTGAGTCGGTGGCCTTGTAGAAGACCGAGGTGAGACGATGAGAGGTGACTAAGGAAACTGTGATGTCCTGGAAAGATACGGAGGATGTTAGATGTGGTAGATGATATGGATAGAGGGGTGGAAATGTCCGACACACTCGCGATGAAACGGGAGATCTCATACTCGGAAAGGTCAGTCAGACCGATGCAGTCATCGATGTACGTTTGGGTCAAAAGTCTATTGTATGGTGTCTGTTTTGCCTCGAGTGGTATTTCCTAATTAGACAGTTGTGGTGACAGTTGCCCAGTGATTTCATATATTTGTTGCATCTTTATGAGAACGTTGTGCTACCAATGCCAGACCTGGGCCCTAGATGCAAGAACAATAAGTAAAATAACCTCCACTGAGATGAAATGTGTTAGACGAATGACAAGAAACAGCCTGAGAGACACGATCAGAAATGAACTGATAAGTGCTAGTAATAACCCCCGCCATAGAATATAATAAAGAAACAATACATAAATAATATGGTTTGGCCACGTGACAAGGCACAGTGATTAAAACACAACAAAACAAGACTTCAATAAACGTTACGAGAACATCAGACCCAACTGTGGACCACGAAAAAGATGGATCGACGTAAAATTAGAAGCACTAGGAAACATAACAGCAGCAGAGGCAAACAGAAGAACAAAAGACCTCAAATTATATCTCCCCTAAACGCTAAAAGGCAAAATCTATCTATCTATTGACCTTTCTAGCCGTAACCGGCCCATAGGGCGTAGACCAAGATACACCTTCTCCTATATGAATTTTTTGTTCTAGCAGTTTTCTTTTAAAGATATTTTATCAAATCTCGCCATCTGTCTCTGTTCTGTGCAAGCATTTCTATCTCATTGAGGGAGCCGATTCCTGCTGCTCTTGCCTCTCTCATCAATGTTCTTCTCAGTATCTCCCTGGGTCTTCCTCTTTTCTTTTACCTGTTGTTTCCCATATGAGGGCTTGCTTTGCTATTCGGTTATTATCTCTTCTCATCACATGTCCAACGTATGACCATCGTCTTTTCTTTATTACTGAAGATATTAGTGGTTGATTGGCGATTTCTCTAATTTCCTCGTTTGTTTTGAATTCGCTCCATGCTATACCAAGTATTTTCCTTAGACATTTATTTTCGAATGCTTTTAACTTTGTCTCTATGTCTCTTGTTCTTTTCCAGCTTTCACACGCATACGTAAGGGTTGATAGTACATTTGATTTGAATAGCCTAAGTTTTGTGTTTGTGCTGATGAGTTTTGATTTCCACAACTTTTCAAGGCTTCTGAAAGACATTGCCGAAAAGGCAAATGGGGAAGGAAAAAAGAAGTTTCATCTTTAAACTATTTCTGCTGCTTGTGAATTGTGGTTTGTCACTAGACTTTCTAGATATTTACATTTCTACACTTGTTATAATTGCTTGCTGTTTATCGTTATGTTGATGATCTGTTTCTCTATTGCCATAATCATGACTTCTGTTTTGTTGATTTGTTATGTTGTATTTGAGTGCCGTTGGTGAAAGCTATATCTAAGTGTTCTTGTGGGTCATCTATTTTTGCATGAATGTCTGAATGTCTGCAAACAGAAGTTCAATAATCAAGAATGGCCGACGTTGTAAATGTCGTAATCTGATTTGCTTGATTTCTCAATATTCTTCTCTAAAACCACATTTCTACAGACTCCAACGATTTTCTTGTCTCTTGTCCTATTGCAATTGATTCACATTCATATATTAAGAATGGCTCTACATAACATTTAAGTGGATATAGTATGCATCCCTTATTCCTGCTCTAACTTCAAATTGATCTGTGTAGCCTGTTGCTGTTCTGACTGTGCGGCTGCTGTTGCTGTTCTGACTGTGCTGCTGCTGTTGCTGTTCTGACTGTGCAGCTGCTGTTGCTGTAGAGACTTTAAATTTGGTGGGTTAGATGTTGCTTACACCATATATAGTTAGTATTTATTTTCTGTGCGGTTTCGCCATATGTCGTTTTGAGTGTGCTGCGACTGCTATTACGGGAGCTGCAGCTACCTTTCTTTGTTTGGGAGATGAGATATTAATTCGAATGATTCCACTGGCACGGGTGATTGAGCAATTATGGATTTTAATCCCTTTGCAGTGATACCGGGGCCTTCTATACCATAACCATAGTTAGTATCTCCAGATATTTCATGATATAATTAAGCCAGAAAAATCAAACATGTTTGCACAGCAATGTGTGAAATCAATTTCCTGTGAGACATTTTAAACTTTATATATGATATACGGCAGGACTTACTACATACAATCTATAAACAGACATACAGAAATCTATACATACACACGTACCAAGCGAACACATAAATATGTGTATATTTGCAACTATGGGTGTGTACAGCAAACAGATGTGCCCAAACGCATGCGTACATAAACGTACATTCATAAACGCATGCGTCTGTATATATTATAACGTATGCATATTACAGCATTATGGATCCATAACAACAAAAACAACAACAACATCAACAACATTCAATCCAAAATACATGTCCCATCTCTTGCGTTTCCTGGAACATTTGACACCTCTGCTACAGATAATAATAAATATTTTTGTGTGTGAAGAGACTCGTCACGCCACGTAGCGTATATGGAATTTGCTGTTAGTGACTATAAATTGTACAGACCTTTAGCACATGATTTTGGGGTAAATAAAAATCCGGAGTCTCAGAAAAAAACAACTCGGTAACTATTTAAGGCTAGATGAACACGGAGGCTGTCAATCAAGATCAAACCCGACCTCTTGCCCTTTATGGTCAAGTTCATTAACCACTGAGCTATCGTGATTACCACAATAAATATCATCATCATCATGTGCCATACCGGTTGGCTTAGGTGAGACCTTTCTTGTTGCTTTCTTCTACTATTATGTCTATAATTTCTTGTAGTTCATTCTCTGTCTCTGCCATTAAGATTGTGTCATCCGCATATCGCAAATTATTTATGTTGTGACCGTTGACTTCAATTTCTTTTTTGTCTACTATTGACCTCATAATATGTTCGCTGTAAAGTGAAAACAAATCCGACGACAGAACACAGCCTTGTCTGACTCCTTCTTTTATATATTGGAATTGTCATGTTTGTTTGCTAATTCGTATAGCTGCTCTTTGTTGCCAGTACATGTTTATTATGATTCGCAGATCCTTGCCATCAATGTTTAATTTCTCCACCATATTTAGTATTTCCACATGCTTTACTTTGTCAAATACCTTTATGTAGTCTATAAAACACATATATAGATCTTTCTTTACCGCTATAGATCTTTCTATCAATGTTCTTAAAAATGTATATTGCATTATTGGTGCCCTTTCCTTCCACAAATCCACATTGTTCCTCACTTATTTCTGGTTTTATTTTGTTCCTTACACGTCTCATGATTATTCTTAGTAATATTTTAGTCATATGGCTCACGAGACGAATAGTGCGATGGTCTTCACAATCAGTGGCTCCTGACTTCTTCGGTATGGCTACAAAGATAGATTTTAGTAGATCTTCGGGTATGTGTCCAGTTTTTATATGGCATTGAGTAGTTTTGTTATGACTTGCACTCCTAGCTCTCCTAATGCATTTATCTCTTCGATTGTTATATTATCGGGACAGGGAGCTTTGCCTCTTTTCATGTGTTGAATTGCGTCCTCCACTTCACACTGCATCATTGATGGTCCTGTATCATTGTTGGAATTGTTTAGCTCTTGTATTTCATCGTCACAGAGTTGACTGGTATATTCTGTCCATCTTTCCATTATCTTCTCCTGTCCCATTATTATATTTCCTTCCTTTGATTTCACACATCCTGAAACTTTTATTTCTTTTCATCCTGTTAATTCATTTAACTGATTGTGCATACATTTTGAGTCTTTCTGTTGTTTTTCAATTTGTTCACATTTCTGTTGTAACCATCCTTCCTTTGCTACCATGCATTTGTCTTGGATCTCTTTGTGCAATATTTTGGTAAGTCTATTATTCTTTCTTATGTCTTCGTCTTTCGTCCATTAGTTCTAATATTTCTTCTGTCATCCACTTCTTTTTGTTGATTCTTTTAGTCCTTGGTATTACTTCTTTTAACGTTTGTTCAATCAATTGTTTCAGCATTTCCCACTGTTCTTCGATGTCCTGTATTTTCTCAATATCATTATATCTATTTTGTACTATCGTACTGTACTTATCACTCATCTGTATATCTACTCTAAGCATATCTAGTTCTAATTTTATATTTCTTGGGGATTTCTGTGTTTTTCGCAGTTTTATTTTGTTATCTTTACAACTACTGCTACGTGTTCGCTATTACTATCTGCTCCTGGCCTTGTTTTAACAGATGTTAGCCCATTCCTGAATCTTCTCTGTACCAGTATAAAATCAATTTGTGTACTTTTTTGTCTGGGCTTCGCCACGTCCATAGTCGCCTAGAGTGTTTGTTTGAACCAGGTGTTACACAATAAAAACAGTACAAAATAATTAGAAGTAGATACATGTTATTGCTGCTACAGAGGCACCAGCAGCGCTTCAAACAGTCCCATAATTAATTACTTGCTGAGTAATTTCCCACGAAATAAACCAGGTGTTACACAATAAAAATAATTAGAAGTAGATACATGTTATTGCTGCTACAGAGGCACCAGCAGCGCTTCAAACAGTCCCATAATTAATTACTTGCTGAGTAATTTCCCACGAAATAAACCAGGTGTTACACAATAAAAACAGTAAAAAATAATTATAAGTGCATAAAGTTTATGGCTACTACAGAGGCTCCAGCAGCGCTTCAAACAGCCCCATAATTAATTACTTGCTGAGTAACTCCCCATGAAATAAACTGTGTTTATAACTTTCCTAAAGCAATTTATACTAGGGATTAACTATGCTTAACACTGCGTACAACAACATGTATTTAATTCCTGTGCACACGTAGTTAACGTTGTATCGTCTTCATACAAAGGTATGTATGCTCTTAACCTGTTTTTTTGTTTTCAGTGGACTTCGAAGGAAATGTTATCGTCTTCACTGACGTTTACAATTTTCATGTATAAATTCAATGTTTTATTTGACATATTTTGTTTTCTCATCGCCAATATTTTCAGCTCTCATTCAAATTTAAACGCGTCCAATAAATTACGATACACTGTAGATAGAAGATTGTGGAAGGACATGATCACCTACGCCAACTAGTATGACACATGATGATGATGAATAAATTGTGATATATTTGTCCAACCTTTTTCCAACCACAGGAAACTTTGATCACAAAACCCTCCACTACCTTGTGGACTAGATTCTAGTTAGAATCGAAGGTTATGGGAGTACACCCGGAGTAAAAATCAATAGGAAGGACGGCGTTACTTTCTGGCATCCCCTGCACCTTCTTTCACTTCCGAACGTCCTACTACGTACTTCTTACTGACATTCTTGAAACGAAGTCGAGAGGGGGATAGTGCGACTGGGTAAAGCACTATCTCCATATTCCGTGCTCAGGCAGAGTAGGCAAAGTGAAATGAGGAAGAAAGCACAGACCACGTACCATGGGTGTGTTAAAGCAAACACACTGAAAGAAGGGCGAATTAGAACTCCCCAAGCAAATTCTATATGGTGAACTAATACACGGAAAAAGACAAATCGGCAGACCTGAACTACCACATTGAGATATTTGTAAATCATCTCTGAATGACTTCTTCATCTGTGAAAATGACTGGGGACATCTGGCAAGTGATCGCACATCATGGGGAGCATGTACAAGGAATGGTACAACATTATTTGAGACTGTGCTAAGGCAAAACTTACAAGAGAAAAGACTCATGAAAAAGGATGGAAAACCCTGTGGATCAGTGGGCCTGACTTGTTCGTTCTGTGGCCGTGTGTGTTTGTCAAACACTGATAGAATTAGTCACGAGAGAAGTTGTTCGACAAAACAAAACCTCAAAAAAAAAAAAATAAATAGTAGCCTCCATTAGACCGTCTGACAGGACGAAAAGGGTCAAGTATTTGTCCTACATGACTGGCTGTTTACATCCATAGAGCAGAGATCGCAGAAAACAGATATTCTCTTTCTTGAGAGTGCTATAAAGTCCTGGGGGCAGAGCGCGTTCGCTTTCTGATCAGGAAGGTCCGGATTCAATTCCAAAAAGTGGTGAATTTGTTTGTTTCGGATGCCGAGACTACGGTGCTGAGATTTTTCTTTGATGTAGCGTGTCGACTTTTGTTTTGTTTCTCACCATCCTAAAGCTGTTACTATACCACATGTTTCCTTCATTATTTTTTTTTAAATTGTCGTCTCTCCATTGCTGTTTCAATATCTGATCCATCTGTGAATATCCACGTGAAGATGTCTACCGTGGATTTTTGTTCTAGAGCATGTTAGGTGACGGAGTTCTCATTTCTTGCTTGGGTTTCTCATGTTTGGATACATTGCTGGTAGATATGATATTATTTTGTTCTAGAGCATGTTAGGTGACGGAGTTCTCATTTCTTGCTTGAGTTTCTCATGTTTGAATACATTGCTGGTAGATATGATATTATTTTGTTCTAGAGCATGTTAGGTGACGGAATTCTCATTTCTTGCTTGGGTTTCTCATGTTTGGATACATTGCTGGTAGATATGATATTATTTTGTTCTTGTTTTGGCGTCTGGTCTATTGTTGAGTGTAAGAGCTTCGCGCATGTCTTTCTGGGCTTTGGTATGTCTGTGTACAGTTGGGAGGTCGTTGCTGGGCTTTGGTATGTCTGTGTACAGTTGGGAGGTCGTTGCTGGGCTTTGGTATGTCTGTGTACAGTTGGGAGGTCGTTGCTGGGCTTTGGTATGTCTGTGTACAGTTGGGAGGTCGTTGCTGGGCTTTGGAATGTCTGTGTACAGTTGGGAGGTCGTTGCTGGGCTTTGGTATGTCTGTGTACAGTTGGGAGGTCGTTGCTGGGCTTTGGTATGTCTGTGTACAGTTGGGAGGTCGTTGCTGGGCTTTGGTATGTCTGTGTACAGTTGGGAGGTCGTTGCTGGGCTTTGGTATGTCTGTGTACATGTTGGAGGTCGTTGCTGGGCTTTGGTATGTCTGTGTACAGTTGGGAGGTCGTTGCTGGGCTTTGGAATGTCTGTGTACAGTTGGGAGGTCGTTGCTGGGCTTTGGTATGTCTGTGTACAGTTGGGAGGTCGTCGCTGGGCTTTGGTATGTCTGTGTACAGTTGGGAGGTCGTTGCTGGGCTTTGGTATGTCTGTGTACAGTTGGGAGGTCGTTGCTTGGCTTTGGTATGTCTGTGTACAGTTGGGAGGTCGTTGTTGGGCTTTGGTATGTCTGTGTACAGTTGGGAGGTCGTTGCTGGGCTTTGGTATGTCTGTGTACAGTTGGGAGGTCGTTGCTGGGCTTTGGTATGTCTGTGTACAGTTGGGAGGTCGTTGCTGGGCTTTGGTATGTCTGTGTACAGTTGGGAGGTCGTTGCTGGGCTTTGGAATGTCTGTGTACAGTTGGGAGGTCGTTGCTGGGCTTTGGTATGTCTGTGTACAGTTGGGAGTTCGTTGCTGCGCTTTGGTATGTCTGTGTACAGTTGGGAGGTCGTTGCTGCGCTTTGGTATGTCTGTGTACAGTTTGGAGGTCGTTGCAGTGTTTTGGTATGTCTGTGTACAGTTGGGAGGTCGTTGCTGGGCTTTGGTATGTCTGTGTACAGTTGGGAGGTCGTTGCTGGGCTTTGGTATGTCTGTGTACATTTGGGAGGTCGTTGCTGGGCTTTGGTATGTCTGTGTACAGTTTGGATGTCGTTGCTGGGCTTTGGCATGTCTGTGTACAGTTTGGATGTCGTTGCTGGGCTTTGGCATGTTTGTGTACAGTTTGGAGGTTGTTGCTGGGCTTTGGTATGTCTGTGTACAGTTTGGATGTCGTTGCTGGGCTTTGGTATGTTTGTGTACAGTTGGGAGGTCGTTGCTGGGCTTTGGTATGTCTGTGTACAGTTGGGAGGTCGTTGCTGGGCTTTGGTATGTCTGTGTACAGTTGGGAGGTCATTGCTGGGCTTTGGTATGTCTGTGTACAGGTTGGAGGTCGTTGCTGGGCTTTGGTATGTCTGTGTACAGTTGGGAGGTCGTTGCTGGGCTTTGGAATGTCTGTGTACAGTTGGGAGGTCGTTGCTGGGCTTTGGTATGTCTGTGTACAGTTGGGAGGTCGTTGCTGGGCTTTGGTATGTCTGTGTACAGTTGGGAGGTCGTTGCTGGGCTTTGGTATGTCTGTGTACAGTTGGGAGGTCGTTGCTTGGCTTTGGTATGTCTGTGTACAGTTGGGAGGTCGTTGTTGGGCTTTGGTATGTCTGTGTACAGTTGGGAGGTCGTTGCTGGGCTTTGGTATGTCTGTGTACAGTTGGGAGGTCGTTGCTGGGCTTTGGTATGTCTGTGTACAGTTGGGAGGTCGTTGCTGGGCTTTGGTATGTCTGTGTACAGTTGGGAGGTCGTTGCTGGGCTTTGGTATGTCTGTGTACAGTTGGGAGGTCGTTGCTGGGCTTTGGTATGTCTGTGTACAGTTGGGAGGTCGTTGCTGGGCTTTGGTATGTCTGTGTACATTTGGGAGGTCGTTGCTGGGCTTTGTTATGTCTGTGTACAGTTTGGATGTCGTTGCTGGGCTTTGGCATGTCTGTGTACAGTTTGGATGTCGTTGCTGGGTTTGGCATGTTTGTGTACAGTTTGGAGGTCGTTGCTGGGCTTTGGTATGTCTGTGTACATGTTGGATGTCGTTGCTGGGCTTTGGTATGTTTGTGTACAGTTTGGAGGTCGTTGCTGGGCTTTGGTATGTCTGTGTACAGTTTGGATGTCGTTGCTGGGTTTTGGTATGTTTGTGGAGAGTTTGGTGGTCTTTGTTGGATTTTGGTATGTTTGTGTGCTGTCTGTGGGTCTTTGTTGGGTTTTGGTATGTTTGTGTGCTGTCTGTAGGTCTTTGCTGGGTTTTGGTATGTTTGTGTGCTGTCTGTAGGTCTTTGTTGGGTTTTGGTATGTCTGCATACTGTCTGTAGGTCTTTGTTGGGTTTTGGTATGTTTGTGTGCTGTCTGTCAGTCTTTGTTGGGTTTTGGTATGTTTGTGTGCTGTCTGTCAGTCTTTGTTGGGTTTTGGTATGTTTGTGTGCTGTCTGTAGGTCTTTGGTGTGTTTTGGTATGTTTGTGTGCTGTCTGTCAGTCTTTTTTGGGTTTTGGTATGTTTGTGTTCTGTCTGTAGGTCTTTGTTGGGTTTTGGTATGTTTGTGTGCTGTCTGTAGGTCTTTGTTGGGTTTTGGTATGTTTGTGTGCTGTCTGTAGGTCTTTGCTGGGTTTTGGTATGTTTGTGTGCTGTCTGTAGGTCTTTGTTGTGTTTTGGTATGTCTTCATACTGTCTGTATGTCTTTGTTAGGTTTTGGTATGTCTGCATACTGTCTGTAGGTCTTTGTTGGGTTTTGGTATATTTGTGTGCTGTCTGTAGGTCTTTGTTGGGTTTTGGTATGTCTGCATACTGTCTGTAGGTCTTTGTTGGTTTTGGTATATTTGTGTGCTGTCTGTAGGTCTTTGTTGGGTTTTGGTATGTTTGTGTGCTGTCTGTAGGTCTTTGTTGGGTTTTGGTATGTCTGCATACTGTCTGTAGGTCTTTGTTGAGTTTTGGTATGTCTGCATACTGTCTGTAGGTCTTTCTTGGGTTTTGGTATGTTTGTGTACTGTCTGTAGGTCTTTGTTGGGTTTTGGTATGTTTGTGTGCTATCTGTAGGTTTTTGTTGGGTTTTGGAATGTTTGTGTGCTATCTGTAGGTCTTTGTTGGGTTTTGGTATGTTTGTGTGCAGTATGTAGGTCGTTGTTGGGTTTTGGTATGTTTGTGTGCTATCTGTAGGTCTTTGTTGGGTTTTGGTATGTTTGTGTGATGTCTGTAGGTCTTTGTTGGGTTTTGGTATGTTTGTGTACTGTCTGTAGGTCTTTGTTGGGTTTTGGTATGTCGGCATACTGTCTGTAGGTCTTTGTTGGGTCCTGGTATGTTTGTGTACTGTCTGTAGGTCTTTGTTGGGTTTTGGTATGTCGGCATACTGTCTGTAGGTCTTTGTTGGGTTTTAGTATGTCGGCATACTGTAGTAGTATAGTATGTCAATTAGGACGGATAAAAGTGCCTTTGAAGGCACCTAAATCCTTATATAAATAGTCTACCCGTACATCGAGGCACATTTTTTGGTGCCGTTTTTCCTTATATGGGAGTCTTCATTTTTTCTTATATGAGAGTCTACCCGCCCATTTTGGTTCCGGTGACCTCTCGTTGACCTCTCGTTGACCTCTCGTGGTGTTGTGAAGGCGTCGAAACGCAGATAAATCCTTATATAAATAGTCTACACGCAGATCGAGGCACAATTTTTGGTGCCGTTTTTCCTTATATGAGAGTCTACCCGCCCCTTTTTGTTCCGGTCGTGGTGGTGGTGGTGGTGGTGGTGACCTCCCGGTGACCTCCCGGTGACCTCTCGTGGTGACCTCCCGCTGCGGTGGTGTTGTGAAGGGGTGGTGAAGGGGTGGTGAAGGGGCGGCGGTGGTATCATAACTTTCATATTCTTTGTACTTTCAATGGTTCCGTAACTTTCATAAATCTATTCTTTCTTTATACTCTCATTCAATAAAAAGCAGTGACAAGTTTATTTATTGTTTTTAAAAACTTCCTTTAGAATTAAAGGTAACAGCTTAGGCCGTTACACACGCTACACGCCAAACACAGCGTTAATTAAGCGAGAGATCAAAGAGTTCCCGGTAGGCGCGCAGCAAGGGGCCGCAAGATCAAAGAGTTCACGGTAGGCGCGAGGCGACCTCGCGCAGCGAGGGAGCCGCGTTTAACGTTAAGCGCGATCAAAGAATCCGCCTCCCGTATGAACATCAAAGAATCTGCCTCCCGTGGTGAAATATCCGTCGCCGGTAAGTGTTCATCAGGAGAATCATTTAACAGGGGAATTTTACGATACCGATGTTTTAATGTGAGACGCTTGGGGGTAATTAATATCTTTGCGCTGGTTCGTGTTCAAAGACCGTGTTTCGCTGTGAAAAGTTTTGATTGAATGTTTGAGTGCCAGACTGGCCAGGGCTACGGACTTTTTATCATCTGAAGATTAGAATACCACTTATCAGGGGAATTTTAGTGGGTGGTTGTTTTAATGTGAGATGTTTAGGGGAAATTAACACTGACAAGTTTATTTATTTATTGTTTTATTCGTATATATCTCACAATAGATAACACAGGGGTAGACAATAATGTATTGTTTAACTATTGTACATTATAGACAAGTATAATACATAAGAAACAAAGTAGTTTATTTACAAGTGTTATACATGATAGTGTTAAATCGATAAAGGGGAGGTGGTCACGTTGTCAGAATGGACCTGTCGCTTGATGGGGTGAGGTAGTAAGTTGGAAGTTGTAGTAGTAGGTTAGAAGTTGGCGTGTATTAGAGGAAGTTGGTTGTGGAGGTAGTTGGTAGTAGAAGTTGTAGTAGTGAAAGTTGTAGTTGTATACGTAGTCGGTGTAGAAGTTGTAGTAGTGAAAGTTGTAGTAGAACAGGGGACGACGTTCAAATTAACAGACGACGACTTTTATTCGACTGACTCAACAAGCAAAGACCAAAACGTTACTCCCAAACCAACGAAAGCTTAGACTTTGGAGTTCTATATCTTTAGCACTTCAACGAATAACAGACAACAGTAATGGTGAACCTTACAGATAAGAAAACTTAGTTCCAAACCCCAAAATTTCGTCTCATAACTAAAAAGTTGAACTCAAAACATTAAAAATCTAGGTCCAAAGTCAAAATAGTTAGACACGGTAGGGCAAAAGGGCATATTCTTTCCAACCAATACTCCATATTCTTCTACACATCTGCATCTCGAAGCCTTCGAATTTATATTCAATGTTTGGCTACTGACAATGTGGCAGTCATTTCGTTGTAATGGTCATCTCGTTGTAACAGACACGTATGTCATGTCGTTGTAACAGACACGTATGTCATGTCATTTTATCAGAGACGTATGGTATGTCGTGATGGATCATGTAGGTTGTCGACTGGGCCATGATGGATCATGTAGGTTGTCGACTGGGCCATGATGGATCATGTAGGTTGTCGACTGGGCCATGATGGATCATGTAGATTGTCGACTGTGCCATGATGGATGATGTAGATTGTCGACTGTGCCATGATGGATGAATGTAGGTTGTCGACTGTGCCATGATGCTTGTATGTAGGTTGTCAACTGTGCCATGATGGATGAATGTAGGTTGTCTAGTGTCGCATGATGGTTATATGTATGTTGTCTAATGTGCCATGATGGATGAATGTAGGTTTTCTAATGTGCCATGATGGATGAATGTAGGTTTTCTAGTGTGTCGGGATGGCTGAATGTAGGTTCTGTCTAGTGTGTCGTGATGAGTGTATGTAGATTGTCTAGTGTGCCATGATGGTTGTATGTAATTGTCGAGTATGCTCCAACAAATCACCGCGCCATTTAAACTTCTTTGAACACAATGGACACAGATGTTCACCAGAAGAAACTTCATTATGAGAAACCATCTGGAGAAAATCCAATAACCCTTTCGTCAACCATATTTAACATACCTAGTTTAACTTCATCAAACATCAAGCTCAACAATACTTAGCATGCCTACTTTAAAAACATCGATACAATTGAATAACCTTTTATCGATAAGCCTTAACGTACTTTAAGAGAAAATATTCCAACTTACAGTGTAAAATAGAATCTCAATCCGTTAGAATGAATAGTAACTTTCCTTGAAGCAACCAAACTTATAACACGAAAGCCCTGAAGGGTCTTGTTTAAATATAGCCTGGTAACAAATAAATACATTATCCAATCAGTGAGTGATTATGCCAACATCGACTGATATCTGGATTAACCAATTAGAGAAAAGCATTAACATTGGAGGCGGAGCAAAGAAATGACTGACATCTGTATTATAACCATTCAGAAAAGAGCATTAACATGGGAGGCGGAGCAAAGAAATGGCTGACATCTGTATTATAACCAGTCAGAAAAGAGCATTACTATGAACGGCAGAGTGATTAACCAATTATAGAAGAGCGTAACTTTGAAAACGGTTCCAGTTCCATCTTAAGGTAAATGAATTGGTCGGGTTCTCATCGAGGATCGTGGGCGTTTCTGGTCCATAGAATGTGTTTGGATAAACTTATGTAGGAGTTTATGTTCCTGGGGGTTGATATTATTCACACATATGATAAGGCGTATAAGAAACATTCCAAGTTTTATAACGCGATGGCTAACCTAGTATACACATGATCGGAGAGAAATGAGCTGTTATTTACTGGAATAATTCAGCGAGTCGGTGGTCATGATATCTACGCCACGTTTGTAACCATCGTTATCGAAATACTTTCAGATCGAATTCGCAATTTCGGTCGTCTTGTTGTTCTATATACCCTTGCCTATCGATTAGTTAAGAATCATGTCAAAGACATGTTCGACTCTGATTCCGACATTTGTGTTTTAGAAACGGACTTTGGTACTTGGACCGGTGGTATCATCGGAAGAGAATTTGGAGAGTGGTTACTAAAAGAAGGTGGTTTGGAAAATTGTCTAGACCTCTCTAACGAAGAAGCTACAACACTGTGGACTCTACTTCACAACAGCCTTTGGTCTTTAAGAGCTTTACCTAGAAATGTGAGTTTATATATTTTCCCTAATAAAAGTTTGGTAACCCCACAGCATTTGTTACTGCCTTACAATATTGTTTACCAGGTCACGACACCCTCTCACACTGATGATGAGGGTTGTCCTGTAGTAGGCCTGTGATTGTAATAAGAATGGTTTGCTCCAGCTTTGAAATCTGAAATTTTCACAAAAAGAGATGGTGTTACTCAGTTCCCCTATAATGGGGATGTTGAGTTACTAAAAATAGATTTTGATCTCTGATGCAATACCTGATTAGTTACTAAAAATAGAATGTGACCTATGCTCCAATAACAGAATACTCATTGCCCTGGTGACCAATTGAGACTGATGGAAAAGTGAATTCCCAGTCATAGAAAAGTATGTTGTCACGATAGGTGTGTCAATAACAAGGAATAAAAATCATTAAAGACATCCTAATTAAGTTGTGAAATTTTGGTGGTTGAGAGATAAATCTGAAGATAAGCACATCAAACTATAAGAACAAGGAAACAATCGTATATTACACACTCTTAGAGCCAGTGTTAAGTTAACACGTATTTAGTTAAAATAGAAGGTTATAAATTGAGTAGAGGTAAACTTATACCTTATGGCTCATCTACTTTTTCGAAGAAACTAATTAAAATTAAAATAAGTCAAATAAAAACAAACAAATATGATCTTTTTATAATGTTTATTTTCACAATAAAACTAGACAACACATGTTACACATTCAAATGTTTATAATTGAACAATGATGCTTTAAATAGTGCAAATATGGATACAAATCATCTAAAAAAGTACACATATAACAACATATGTGTATAGTGCTTAAATTACAAGTTTACGTGGTCTCCCACGTGGTTTTTTAAATACACAAGGATCGCAAAATTTAACACAATTTTGTTTATTGTTCTTAATAACATAAGATCCATCAGTTATATTAGTGATCGAACGGGGGTCAATTCGTTTGTGAGCTGTGTCTGTGAGAACAGTCGAAAGATCACTCTGTTGATACTGGAAGTCGTCATAAAAGGAAGGAGCAGCGATCGACCACTCACCCTCATTGGCTGTTTGTTCTCTGTCATAGTCTGAGCGAAATGTAGAAGCTCCATCAGTGGTTGCTTGTATACTGTCACACTCATTGGCCGTTTGTTCTCGGGCATAGTCTGAGCGAAATGTAGAAGCTCCATCAGTGGTTGCTTGTATACTGTCACACTCAGCTGAGAGAATCGTAGACGCATCACCTGTGGCTACTCGTAGTCTGTCACACTCTGAGAGAATCGTAGACTTCAGACCCACTAAAGTCTCAAATGCAGGCTGTGTTAGTGTTATACCGTAACGTGTTGGGAATTTCAACCCCGTTTTGCCATCGTATTTTCTAAGATGAATTAAAGTCTTTGCTCGATATCTCGAAACTGAGACAGCCTTCAAACCATTCTTCTGTAGAGGCTTTACATACTCGCCATTACGAGCGGCATAGAAAAAAGCACCATCACAGTCAACATTAACAGCGGAATCACACATATCCATTCTAACGGACTCCATTCTAAAAAGCACACGACTTGGTAGCAGGGATCTGACTTTCTGTATGTAGCAGCACTGAGAACGGCTGCCCTTTATACCCTGTAACAAGGGGGCGTGGTCAGTCTATTTATAGTAACCAATGGAATACGTTCTATTTATAGTAACTGATGCAATACGTCATTGGACGTGATGAGACATGTTCAGAGAGCGGCCATCTTTGATGAGTCATGGGAAGTTTGTTCCACGAAGCCGATGTATCCATGGAGTCATCAAAACAAATGATGATCCAGAGGGCGGGTCCTACACTGACAAGTTGGAGACAAACTCGAGTATAGCATGTTATGCTCATTAGAGGGAAGTGTTCTTGAGAACACAGGATTGGGCTTGGCAAGTAAAATATCAACTAAACTTTAGTTTCTATTACTTCTGAAATACTTTTTTAGAATCTTGGCTCTGTGATCAATAGCTAGGATGGGGGAAATAATTTTGCCACATTCTTGTATACGGTTTATGAAGCGCTCCTTGTCTATAGAAAACTGCTGCCAAGAATAATTGGGTTCGTCATTTTCATCATCGTGGATTGTTAAAACAATCGTTTCTTCACAAAAATGAACCTAGAAGAAACGAGACAATTTAGGTTTAAAAGCCAGCAAAAACTTCTAAATGAAAAACACTTTATAATAAAATATCTCTTCACAACGCTGTAGCTGATGTCATTTCTCTTTGTTTCCCTCTGTCTTTTCACCCCTCACGTTTTCAAGTTGGTACAAGTTATTACAGCGGCTCTCATTACAAGTCACAACATCCAAGTATTGGATATCTCTTTCGCTTCTCACCTAGTAACCTATTGTCCATGAGTCTCTTGGGTAATTTAAACCTGCTTCTACGTAAAATTTACTCTACTCCAGAGGATAACACTTCAAAAGATTTACCAGTATTAATATTATTCCACTTGTCGTTTTCTTTGATGTTACAGTTACTTCTTTATGGTATTAACGATGAGTCCTTTATTTTTTTTTTTCGGTTTCCTTTACTATAACGTCAATCATTACTAGCAACTAGTTTCAAAATTTTCATTACATGTGGAAATTTACTATTTATCATCATCAATAAAGATAATGTCTCTACTAGTTGTGTAATAACCCAGTAATAAAGATAACGAAGGAGAAACAGAGAATATCAAATCAAAAGGTAAACTCGACTCCAAAGCAATTACCTACATTGGTAGCTCTATCGTTTAGTGTATCACCTTGCTGGCTGCAAGCGTATTGTTCGTTCCACGTTGCGTTAATTTGTTCAAAATAAATATCATGTTCAAAGATTTGTATATCTCTATTACCAGTCGAGGAGTGGTTGTTAATTATTTCAGTTGGAATCTCCAGTCTTCCAGCTCCCTGATTTTGAGAGCCGGTGATGTAGGTGTCAGAGGTTTCACTAGAGTTTAAAAACCTTTCACGTATATTTGTCTTTTTGAAAATTGAGTCTAAAGTTAAACCATTATTAAAATTACCACTAGACCATATTGTCGTGGTTTGCATGCTCATTGACAAATCACTATCGTCATCACTGTCTTCCTCTTCTGAACTTGAGTTTCTTCGAAAAAGTAGATGAGCCATAAGGTATAAGTTTACCTCTACTCAATTTATAACCTTCTATTTTAACTAAATACGTGTTAACTTAACACTGGCTCTAAGAGTGTGTAATATACGATTGTTTCCTTGTTCTTATAGTTTGATGTGCTTATCTTCAGATTTATCTCTCAACCACCAAAATTTCACAACTTAATTAGGATGTCTTTAATGATTTTTATTCCTTGTTATTGACACACCTATCGTGACAACATACTTTTCTATGACTGGGAATTCACTTTTCCATCAGTCTCAATTGGTCACCAGGGCAATGAGTATTCTGTTATTGGAGCATAGGTCACATTCTATTTTTAGTAACTAATCAGGTATTGCATCAGAGATCAAAATCTATTTTTAGTAACTCAACATCCCCATTATAGGGGAACTGAGTAACACCATCTCTTTTTGTGAAAATTTCAGATTTCAAAGCTGGAGCAAACCATTCTTATTACAATCACAGGCCTACTACAGGACAACCCTCATCATCAGTGTGAGAGGGTGTCGTGACCTGGTAAACAATATTGTAAGGCAGTAACAAATGCTGTGGGGTTACCAAACTTTTATTAGGGAAAATATATAAACTCACATTTCTAGGTAAAGCTCTTAAAGACCAAAGGCTGTTGTGAAGTAGAGTCCACAGTGTTGTAGCTTCTTCGTTAGAGAGGTCTAGACAATTTTCCAAACCACCTTC
This sequence comes from Megaustenia siamemsis, assembly GCA_032433765.1. Classification (NCBI taxonomy): domain Eukaryota; kingdom Metazoa; phylum Mollusca; class Gastropoda; order Stylommatophora; family Ariophantidae; genus Megaustenia; species Megaustenia siamemsis. The sequence goes on from JAVIAB010000101.1 coordinate 26,275,709, forward strand.
TTTTAGTAACCACTCTCCAAATTCTCTTCCGATGATACCACCGGTCCAAGTACCAAAGTCCGTTTCTAAAACACAAATGTCGGAATCAGAGTCGAACATGTCTTTGACATGATTCTTAACTAATCGATAGGCGAGGGTATATAGAACAACAAGACGACCGAAATTGCGAATTCGATCTGAAAGTATTTCGATAACGATGGTTACAAACGTGGCGTAGATATCATGACCACCGACTCGCTGAATTATTCCAGTAAATAACAGCTCATTTCTCTCCGATCATGTGTATACTAGGTTAGCCATCGCGTTATAAAACTTGGAATGTTTCTTATACGCCTTATCATATGTGTGAATAATATCAACCCCCAGGAACATAAACTCCTACATAAGTTTATCCAAACACATTCTATGGACCAGAAACGCCCACGATCCTCGATGAGAACCCGACCAATTCATTTACCTTAAGATGGAACTGGAACCGTTTTCAAAGTTACGCTCTTCTATAATTGGTTAATCACTCTGCCGTTCATAGTAATGCTCTTTTCTGACTGGTTATAATACAGATGTCAGCCATTTCTTTGCTCCGCCTCCCATGTTAATGCTCTTTTCTGAATGGTTATAATACAGATGTCAGTCATTTCTTTGCTCCGCCTCCAATGTTAATGCTCTTCTCTAATTGGTTAATCCAGATATCAGTCGATGTTGGCATAATCACTCACTGATTGGATAATGTATTCATTTGTTACCAGGCTATATTTAAACAAGACCCTTCAGGGCTTTCGTGTTATAAGTTTGGTTGCTTCAAGGAAAGTTACTATTCATTCTAACGGATTGAGATTCTATTTTACACTGTAAGTTGGAATATTTTCTCTTAAAGTACGTTAAGGCTTATCGATAAAAGGTTATTCAATTGTATCGATGTTTTTAAAGTAGGCATGCTAAGTATTGTTGAGCTTGATGTTTGATGAAGTTAAACTAGGTATGTTAAATATGGTTGACGAAAGGGTTATTGGATTTTCTCCAGATGGTTTCTCATAATGAAGTTTCTTCTGGTGAACATCTGTGTCCATTGTGTTCAAAGAAGTTTAAATGGCGCGGTGATTTGTTGGAGCATACTCGACAATTACATACAACCATCATGGCACACTAGACAATCTACATACACTCATCACGACACACTAGACAGAACCTACATTCAGCCATCCCGACACACTAGAAAACCTACATTCATCCATCATGGCACATTAGAAAACCTACATTCATCCATCATGGCACATTAGACAACATACATATAACCATCATGCGACACTAGACAACCTACATTCATCCATCATGGCACAGTTGACAACCTACATACAAGCATCATGGCACAGTCGACAACCTACATTATCCATCATGGCACAGTCGACAATCTACATCATCCATCATGGCACAGTCGACAATCTACATGATCCATCATGGCCCAGTCGACAACCTACATGATCCATCATGGCCCAGTCGACAACCTACATGATCCATCATGGCCCAGTCGACAACCTACATGATCCATCACGACATACCATACGTCTCTGATAAAATGACATGACATACGTGTCTGTTACAACGACATGACATACGTGTCTGTTACAACGAGATGACCATTACAACGAAATGACTGCCACATTGTCAGTAGCCAAACATTGAATATAAATTCGAAGGCTTCGAGATGCAGATGTGTAGAAGAATATGGAGTATTGGTTGGAAAGAATATGCCCTTTTGCCCTACCGTGTCTAACTATTTTGACTTTGGACCTAGATTTTTAATGTTTTGAGTTCAACTTTTTAGTTATGAGACGAAATTTTGGGGTTTGGAACTAAGTTTTCTTATCTGTAAGGTTCACCATTACTGTTGTCTGTTATTCGTTGAAGTGCTAAAGATATAGAACTCCAAAGTCTAAGCTTTCGTTGGTTTGGGAGTAACGTTTTGGTCTTTGCTTGTTGAGTCAGTCGAATAAAAGTCGTCGTCTGTTAATTTGAACGTCGTCCCCTGTTCTACTACAACTTTCACTACTACAACTTCTACACCGACTACGTCTACAACTACAACTTTCACTACTACAACTTCTACTACCAACTACCTCCACAACCAACTTCCTCTAATACACGCCAACTTCTAACCTACTACTACAACTTCCAACTTACTACCTCACCCCATCAAGCGACAGGTCCATTCTGACAACGTGACCACCTCCCCTTTATCGATTTAACACTATCATGTATAACACTTGTAAATAAACTACTTTGTTTCTTATGTATTATACTTGTCTATAATGTACAATAGTTAAACAATACATTATTGTCTACCCCTGTGTTATCTATTGTGAGATATATACGAATAAAACAATAAATAAATAAACTTGTCAGTGTTAATTTCCCCTAAACATCTCACATTAAAACAACCACCCACTAAAATTCCCCTGATAAGTGGTATTCTAATCTTCAGATGATAAAAAGTCCGTAGCCCTGGCCAGTCTGGCACTCAAACATTCAATCAAAACTTTTCACAGCGAAACACGGTCTTTGAACACGAACCAGCGCAAAGATATTAATTACCCCCAAGCGTCTCACATTAAAACATCGGTATCGTAAAATTCCCCTGTTAAATGATTCTCCTGATGAACACTTACCGGCGACGGATATTTCACCACGGGAGGCAGATTCTTTGATGTTCATACGGGAGGCGGATTCTTTGATCGCGCTTAACGTTAAACGCGGCTCCCTCGCTGCGCGAGGTCGCCTCGCGCCTACCGTGAACTCTTTGATCTTGCGGCCCCTTGCTGCGCGCCTACCGGGAACTCTTTGATCTCTCGCTTAATTAACGCTGTGTTTGGCGTGTAGCGTGTGTAACGGCCTAAGCTGTTACCTTTAATTCTAAAGGAAGTTTTTAAAAACAATAAATAAACTTGTCACTGTTTTTATTGAATGAGAGTATAAAGAAAGAATAGATTTATGAAAGTTACGGAACCATTGAAAGTACAAAGAATATGAAAGTTATGATACCACCGCCGCCCCTTCACCACCCCTTCACCACCCCTTCACAACACCACCGCAGCGGGAGGTCACCACGAGAGGTCACCGGGAGGTCACCACCACCACCACCACCACCACGACCGGAACAAAAAGGGGCGGGTAGACTCTCATATAAGGAAAAACGGCACCAAAAATTGTGCCTCGATCTGCGTGTAGACTATTTATATAAGGATTTATCTGCGTTTCGACGCCTTCACAACACCACGAGAGGTCAACGAGAGGTCAACGAGAGGTCACCGGAACCAAAATGGGCGGGTAGACTCTCATATAAGAAAAAATGAAGACTCTCATATAAGGAAAAACGGCACCAAAAAATGTGCCTCGATGTACGGGTAGACTATTTATATAAGGATTAAGGTGCCTTCAAAGGCACTTTTATCCGTCCTAATTGACATACTATACTACTTACTGTCTGTAGGTCTTTGTTGGGTTTTGGTATGTCGGCATACTATCTGTAGGTCTTTGTTGGGTTTTGGTATGTTTGCATACTGTCTGTAGGTATTTGTTGGGTTTTGGTATGTTTGTGTGCTGTCTGTAGGTCTTTGTTGGGTTTTGGTATGTTTGTGTGCTGTCTGTAGGTCTTTGTTACGTTTTGGTATGTTTGTGTGCTGTCTGTAGTTCTTTGTTTGGTTTTGGTATGTTTGCATACTGTCTGTAGGTCTTTGTTGGGTTTTGGTATGTTTGCATACTGTCTGTAGGTCTTTGTTGGGTTTTGGTATGTTTGTGTGCTGTCTGTAGGTCTTTGTTGGGTTTTGGTATGTTTGTGTGCTGTCTGTAGGTCTTTGTTACGTTTTGGTAAGTTTGTGTGCTGTCTGTCAGTTTTTGTTGGGTTTTGGTATGTTTGCATACTATCTGTAGGTCTTTGCTGGGTTTTGGTATGTTTGTGTGCTGTCTGTCAGTCTTTGTTGGGTTTTGGTATGACTGCATACTGTCTGTAGGTTTTCCTTACCAGATGGCTCCGGCTCCTTCTTAAAAGTCTGTTTTTTTTTTGTTCCGTAGTGGAGTTTTTTGTGCATTTGGTGTTCTAACAGAAGTTCAAATTGCGGGTATTGTATTTTTTAAATATCTTTACTTTTTTTGCAGAGTTCTAGGGGCTACACTTTTCTCGATGTCTATAATCGAATTAGCATTGTTTCTAACGTTGTTCTAATTGCCACAGTTTTGAACTTTGTCTAATTTTCTGACATTTCCGACTGACTGATCTGTCTGATCTTCGGTGTAGATGTTTTAATGATCTTTGTGTATTCTTCCCATGATATATCAAATAATTTTATGCTTTTTTTTCAAAAGGATAGTCTTTGGATGACATTTGTTATGATTTTGTTGAAAATATTTGATTTACTGTTTAATCTAGAGCTATAAATGTTGGTGTATCTATTTTGCGATGATGTAAAGGTTTCATAGCTTTATTGATACTCCATTGTTTGGGGATCGATTCAGCAAACATCAAAAGAAATAATACCAGTGACTGAAAGAATCAATATAAAGAAATGGATGACAGAAGAAATAGTACAACTAATGGAAGAAAGAAGAAAACATAAGAAAGAAGAACGAGCATACAAAATATTGCACAAAGAGATCCAAAACAAGTGCAGAGAGGCAAAGGAAGGATGGTTAAAACATAAATGTGAAGAAATGGAAAAAGAACAAAAGAAAGACCCCAAATTTATGCACAATCAGTTAAATGAATTAACAGGAAGAAAAGAAGTCAAAGTTTCAGGATGTGTGAAATCAAAGGAAGGAAATATAATAATAGGACAGAAGAAGACAATGGAAAGATGGACAGAATATATCAGTCAACTCTATGATGAAAGACCAGAATTAAACAATTCAAATGAAGACACAGGACCACCAATAATGCAGAGGGAAGTGGAAGACGCAATTCAACACATGAAAAGAGGCAAAGCTCCAGGTCCTAACAATATAACAATCGAAGAGATAAATGCATTAGGAGATTTGGGAGTACAAGTCATAACAAAATTGCTCAATGACATATATAACACTGGACACATACCCAAATATCTACTAAAATCTATCTTTATAGCCATATCGAAGAAGTCAGGCGCCACTGATTGTGAAGACCACCGCACTATTAGTCTCATGAACCATATGACTAAAACATAACTAAGAATAATCATGAGACGTGTAAGGAACAAAATAAATCCAGAAATAAGTGAGGAACAATGTGGATTTGTGGAAGGAAAGGGCACCAATAATGCAATATACATCTTAAGGACATTGATAGAAAGATCTATAGAGGTAAAGAAAGATCTATATATGTGCTTTATAGACAACACGAAAGCATTTGACAAAGTAAAGCATGTGGAAATAATAAATATGGTGGAGAAATTAAATATTGATGGCAAGGATCTGCGAATCATAAAAAAACATGTACTGGCAACAAACAGCAGCTATACGAATTAACAACCAAACAGGACAATTCCAATATATAAAACTATAGCTCGTTTCAAAACACGTGCCCTGGGAAGGAATGTTGTATTTTCATCTGGCACTTGTCCTTTTAATTTTGCCCAGATTAGTTCTATTGGATTTAAATGAGTATGGTAAGGTGGCAGCCTCAAACTTATATGACCGTGCTCTTGTATAATCTTATCTATTTGAAAAATCTTTGTGCTTTGTTTTTGCTTTACTAGAGATAGTAATTCAGGTTTTAAGTACATGTTATTAAATTGTATGTGCTCCTTTGTGAGCCATATCTTAATAGCATCTTTTGTACTGGATGACGTCGGGACTTTATCTTCAAGTGCAACAATGTTGTGGTACGCTGCATTGTCCATTATTAGGCAAGATGGTCGATCTAGTGATGGGAGAACATAATTTTCAATTCAATGTCGAAATATGTGACCATTCATCTCAGAGTGATAATCCCGATTGTCTATGGATTTTGAAAGAAAAATGAGCTCTGCATTCTGTATTAGTCCATGTTGTCGACTACCTGCATGAGCAATTATCAAGCGCTGTCCTTTGCTGCTAGGTATTAATCTCTTAATCTTTCCATCTGATGACTGCCATTCCCTTTGGTTAGCGTGGTGAGCATTGATCCATGTTTCATCCAAGTACACAATATCATAACCTTGCTTGCGCACCTCTTTTACTTCACGTAAGTACTTGCTTCTCATGACTACTATATGTGGCTTCTCACAGATGATGTTTCGTCCATTGGAATACTTTCTGAATGTAAAGCCTGCAGCTCTCACATTCCTCCATAATGTAGACTTTGATATTTCAATACTGTTGTTCTTTTTCAGCGATATTTTTAATTTTCTTATTGTAACAGTTTCATTCATACCCAACATTTTGCGAATTTCACTTCTAATAAGTTCACTGTCGAAATTATCCAACATTTTTGCTCTTCCTTGTGATTTTGTATATTTTGAACATTGACGGTCACGTGCTTGAATCCAGCGATTAAATGACCGTTTAGATAAATCCAAAATGTGTCTTGTCCTATTCTCAGGGTTTTCTAAAGAATGAAATAATTTTACTCGTTTAGCCTCTTTGCAAAAATAGTCATACATTTTTATTGCGATGTTTTGTAAACTGCAGAATTTCATTTTAAGACTCATGATAAATGTTATCGTTCCACGTCTCTACATCTGAATGAACGGAAATGGAACACACAATTTCTCGTGTTTTTTACAAGTGTCTAATTGTGTCAAAAAACCACGGTGAAAGCGTGCAAACACGTCAATTTTACCGTGTATGGATTTTTATTTGCTATTTTTAACTTAAAATACTGTAAACATTAAGTTTCGACTACATCAATGGGTCGTTATAAATTTATATAAATCAAATAAGCAACAATAATAACCAAATGTTTTTTTTTAATGAAATTAATTCCCTGTTGGGTTCTAATCATTATAACTTTACATGCAAATTTTGAACAACTTACAACAAGTGGTTAAATAGCTTTCGATTTTAAAAGTTGGGCACGAGTTATGAAACAAGCTATAGGAGTCAGACAAGGCTGTGTTGTGTCACCGGATTTGTTTTCATTTTACAGCGAATATATTATGAGATCAACAGTAGACAAAAAAGGAATTGAAGTCAACGGTCACAACATAAATAATTTGCGATATGCTGATGACACAGTCTTAATAGCAGAGACAGAGAATGAACTACAAGAAATAATAGACATACTAGTAGAAGAAAGCAACAAGGAACATCAAGTTCTGCTGCTATAAAGGAGACTTGCCTTGCTATCCCAGAATTGCCTTAAATGGGATCACTGTAGTTGAAAACTTCTCCTCATGTGTAAATTACACATTCACATCTAAGAGTGAATCAGTGAAGGTCACAAAATCATATTCTCTCTGTGGTTTTACTAACTACAGGTCATGTGGCTTCTGTTGGATTGGAAATGATAACTTACCACCACTGTGTGTCTATATGTTTGGAATTGGAGTCATCAATGACGGCCTAACATCATAAAGTGCTATGACGATCATCATTTTCGGGAGGACGTGAACTCCCATGGTATATGGTGGATAGGCGGCAGGAACCATTGAAGTTCCTTCTTGCAGTTTCCTCAGATTCCAAGTCCGGCTTGTTGCAGGAGCTACTGAGTTAAGTGCTCTGTGCACACCGTGAGCTGTGTGTCTCATCCGTTTTGATCCTGCTTCGATATCCCGCGTGTTTACGATGAATGATGAAATCGTATGACAGGGAACAGTTGGCGGTTTCGCCTATGGCTTTTGGCGTGTGCTGAGACTGCTACGATGGGGACTACAGTTACCTTTCTTTGTTTGGGAGATGAGTTGGTAATTCGGATGATTCAACTGGCACGAGCGGTTGAGCAATTATGGATTTTAATTCGTTTGCTGTGATACCGAGGCCTTCCATAACCAATAACAAGAAAGGTCTCAGTCTGAATAGTAAGAAAACAGAAGTAATGGTTATATCGAAGAAACAATCATCAGCATCATGCAGCATCAAAATAAACGAGACAAATCTGAAACAAGTACAACGTTTCAAATACTTGGGCACAATAATTACATCAGATGTGAGCTGCACCACAGAAATAAAAAGCAGAACAGCTCAGGCCAAAATGGCATTTCAGAAAATGAAAAATATCTTATGCAACAAATCTATATAAATAAAAATGAGAAAGAGAGTTCATCGGTGCTATATAGAACCAATTCTGACCGATGGAAGCGAATCATGGAAAGTAGACAAACAAATGAAAAGACGATTAGAGGCCACAGAGATGGGATTTCTCAGAAGAAAGTTGAAAGTTCCCTGGACAGCTAAAAAGACCAATGAGGTCAAAGAGACCAACACAAAAAGGGAGCTCTTAAAAAAACATCAGAAAGAAGCAATCAACATTTTTCGGGCACATCATGAGAAGAGGAAAGTTGGAATACTTGGTTACAACTGGCAAAATAAAAGGAAAGAGAGATCGCGGACGACAAAGAGAGAAAATACTGGATAGCTTGGTGTCATGGCATGGGAAACAGTCAACAACAGAACTGATACGATGCACTGAAGATAGAAGATTGTAGAGGGACATGCTCGCCTACGCAGGGTACATGATGATGATGATTGTTTGGGGAAAGTGAACAAATTGTGGCTGTGGTTATGTGCTGTTTATATGTGTATCCATTTCTTGTCCAGGTCTCTACCTGCTACCCTATTTGTTGGCATATAAGCGGCCGTTGTAATGTGTTCTGGTCTGTCCGGAATGTAAAGTGCGTGAAAGTGGTTTGGTTTAATGTATGACAAAAGAAGTGTCATAGCTTTATAGCTTCATTGGGGGATACTTGTTGTAGTGTAACTTACTTGCTAAGATGATTATTTGCTTTCATGTTGATGGGTTCATTTGGAATCGGTATTCCTTTATTCAGGAGAACATGCGTGTAGCTCCATCTTGTAGAATTGTCAGAATCAGTCTTTACTTCCATGCACGGTCGAAGGCGCGGGAAAGATGAAAGAAAATTTCTATTACTTTCTTCGTTTATCTTGAAAATTAATTTGATGAATATTGAGCGATAGGTCAGTTGATCTTCTATATATTTGTTGTTTGTTTGAGCACGCCAGCTTTATATCTCTAGCGAAGTCCTGAAGGGCTGCATTTTACTTGAATGTGCACTTTTCATATTTTCACCATTGACAGACTTGTGCTCAAACGCCCCCGCCATAGAGGCAGACAATCTCTGACTTCAGATGTACTTTTTATTATTGCCAAGAGTTTGACGTTTATGATTTTTTCCCTCTCAATTGTGCCCATGGAAGCGGCCATTTGTTCTGCTGTTTCGATTTCCAACTGTCCAGTATGACAGTTTAACGTGCACAAAGTGCACTCGGGACCTCATTATCTTTCCATTATCCGAGTAGACTAGACGCCTGAACACACTCCCCTGACACCAGGATGAGAGTTTAACGTGCACAAAGTGCACTCGGGACCTCATTATCTTTCCATTATCCGAGTAGACTAGACGCCGGAATACACTCCCCTGAGACCAGGATGACAGTTTAACGTGCACAAAGTGCACTCGGTACCTCATGATCTTTCCATTATCCGAGTAGACTAGACGCCGGAACACACTCCCAAGAGACAAGGGTCGGACCCACAAAGAAATCACGAATTAATTTTTGGAAAATTTCCAGCTCCTAAATGTAAAATTAAAGTACGAGACTTGAACCGGCGTCTTAGGACGCGAATTGTCCACCCATATGTGCTCGGCCGCTTATCCAGAAATGTTCGGAGATTTCTGTATAGTGTCGCCTCAAGCATAGAAACTCAGATGCGAAGCGACATTCCTCACCTTCCCAGGGTAATAACCTGATACCTATTTCTGCCAACGGCTGGGTCGACCATGGGGTATTTTTTAATTTTTTAAGAGGTCGACGTCTTACCGCGAGGCCATCTAGAGTCCTAGCCTCTGTACATCTGATCTGTCTGATTCCTGTTTGTGCTGGCGAGATAAACGAGTTACATTCAAGGTACCAGATAAACCTTCTGTTGATAATTCTCACCATCAGTTCTTCTACACGCATCAGGGAACAGACGAGTCCCTTTGATAAACAAGCTTTGCACATCGAAATGGGTAAGGTCATAACAGCGATATAATTCACTGGCCTTCTCAACTCCAAATACTGTGACGTTTCATGATGAACTTTAAGCAATGTTATGGCATTATTTATATACGTGACATGCTTTTATTTCTGCTTCTAATAATACACATTCTACATGTCCTGGAATCTTTCAAGACATCTACATAACGCTACTTATTTTAGCTACTAATAACAAATCGTATAATTCATGTGTGATATAGTTATATTTGACATTACAACAAATATTCACATTTTCTAGCGGAATCATTCGTTACAAAATTCTATTCTACAAATTCCCATTCAGTAATTCCAGCCTCAACGATTTTCAAATTGTTCACTCTTGCAGGAGATATAAATTCACGCGTACAGTCAGCAGCAACAATGTTCATGACTCTTTTCCTCCTGACCTTGACCTTCCACACCATGGCCTTCTACACGGCGACTGCTAATTTAGACGGCTCTAACGTGAGAACCGTTGATGCCAGCAATATCGAAAGTGAAAATATTGAGAGATCAGGAGAAAGTAAGAATGTTAAATATGTGTTGTATATTCCAGCAGTTTACAAGTTTTTTTTTAAATTAATTATTAATTTAAACACAAATCTTACATTGATAACTAGCGAACTAGATACAATGAGTCAAGTATGATAAATAGGAAAATAAAATACTCAGGACAAATCTGAAACAAGTGCAACGTTTCAAATACTTGGGTACAATAAAAACGTCTGACGGTAGATGCAACACAGACAAGAAATGCAGAATAGATCTGACCAAAATAGCATTTCAGAAAATGAAAAATATCGTATGCAACAAATCTATGTCAATAGAAGTGATAAAGCGCGTTCATCGGTCCTACATAGAACCAATTCTGACCTACGGAAGCGAATCATGGACAGTAGACAAATAAATGAAAAGACGATTAGAGGTCACATAGATGGAATTTCTCAGAAGAATGTTGAAAGTTCTCTGGACAGTTAAAAAGACCAATGAGGAAATTCTCAAAGAGGCCAACTCAAAAAGGGAACGAAAGAACAACATCAGAAAGAAACAATCAATATTTAACAGCCACATCATGAGAAAAGGAAATAAAGTATTAATAATAATAATAAAGTATAATAATAAAGTGTAATAAAGTATTCCAACTGGCAAAATAAAAGGAAAGAGAGATCACGGACGACAAAGAGAGAAAATGCTGGATAGCTTTGTGTGATGGCATGGAAAACAGTCAACAACAGAACTGATACAACGCAGTGTAGATAGAAGATTGTAGAAAGACATCACAACCTACGCTAACCGGTCTATCTATCTATCTATCTATCTATCTATCTATCTATCTATCTATCTATCTATCTATCTATCTATCTATCTATCTATCTATCTATCTATCTATCTATCTATCTATCTATCTATCTATCTATCTATCTATCTATCTATCTATCTATCTATCTATCTATCTATCTATCTATCTATCTATCTATCTATCTATCTATCTATCTATCTATCTATCTATCTATCTATCTATCTATCTATCTATCTATCTATCTATCTATCTATCTATCTATCTATCTATCTATCTATCTATCTATCTATCTATCTATCTCTCTATCTGTCTGTCTAATTTTATTTATCTACGTGTATCCATATTTAAACCAATATTCTTCTATCCATCAGTCTGTGTTTGTGTCTGTCTATTTGTCTATTCTTCTATGGGTATTATCTGTCTATTAGTCTCTCTGTATCTATAGTTTTCTCCCTATACCTTCCTACTCAAGATTTGCAGCAACAATTATGACAAATGCAATATTTTTGTGTAATCTGTATGCATATAAGTGTAAAGTATCTCTTTTACACTATCTGTAGTACAGTGTATGTTTTAAATGATATATATATATGTTTATATGTATATAGTATATGTACAGAGAAATTAAAACTATTTTTATCAATGTTATGTAATAATTATTATAGTATTGTCACAAATATTCTCAACTAATTTGTCAAGTTTGTTTTGTGTTTAATAAGCTTACATGATAACTCGATTTTCAGGCATCGGTATCATATTTATTTTTCTCCCTAATAAAAGATAATTTATATCAGTTACATGACATCCTTTTATTCTTTTTCAGCTCTTAAAAGATCGTATGTCTGATATTTGTTAATTGTGTCCATTTTGAATGCCCATCAACATTTTATTTATTGTGATTAAACGAAATAAATTCGCTCATATTAAAATCAATGATATGGTAGTTAGCACCAGTTCTGTAATTCATTACATCATAAGAAATACATCAGTTTTATTTTAATAAAATTTTATTTTAATTAAATGTATTATAAATATCAGTCATATTAGCAGTAAGAATACAATTCTATTTTGTATTGTAGAAAGAAAGATTATTTGTTGTACGAAATGAAACTTTCAGTAGTAATACTATTGTATTATTCTATCATCCTAATGGAAAAAAAAGACCAGGACTGAGGGTTTTCAGGTAGGCGTGCAACATTTATGCGCAACACACATATACACATACACACATATGATAGTATCGTATTAGTTTTCTCCAGATCTCTTTAGACTAGAAACTGCTAGTAAATATTTTATGATACAGAGTTGAGATATTTCCAAAGTTATTACACATGGTTATGGTTAGTCAAGGTCCTGGTATCGCTGCAAACGAATTAAAGTCATAACTGCTCAACCAATCGTACCAGTAGAATCATCCGAATTAAAACTCATCTCATTAAATGATCCAAACAAAGAAAAACAGCTGCAGTCTGCATCATTGCAGCTACAGCACACGCCAAAAATATATGGCCAAGTGGTACCGAAAGTTAATGCGCCTGAACTATTCTTAATACGATATCATCATTCATCGTAAGCAATCGAAATATCAAAACACGATCAAGCTGAAAAACACAGCTCACGGTGTGCACAGATCACTAAACTCAGTAGCTCCGGCAGCAAGCCGGACTTGCAATATGAGGAAACTGCAACATTTTTCAGAGCTACAAAAAATATATAATATACCCACTGGACATACAATGATAAGATTCTACGACTCAAGATGATAGCAAAACCATTCGAAATAGTTATAATACAGACATACTATCCTGCTCAAGACTATATAAATGAATAAATAGAAGCATACTATGAAGACTTAAACAAAGTTATGAAGCAAGTGAAATCTTCGGACATCTTGATTGTAATGGGTGACATGAACGCTAAAGTAGGAAAAAGTAGATATAAGACCATTATAGGAATTTATGGTATACCAAAAGAGGAAATGACAGAGGATAAAGATTAGTTGAATTGTGGGAAGAAATCAGGCTGACAATATGTAACACCTACTTTGAGCAAGAGAAAAGGAACTATACACATGGAAGAGCCCTAGAGATTGGAAAAGGAATAACATAGATAACATAATGATAAAAGACAGATTTCGTAACAGCGTCAAGAAAGTGAAAACCTATCCAGGAGCAGATGTTAATTCAGATCCAATCATGTAATGATTAAAATGAAAATCAAACTCAAGAGAAACAAATTAAAGACTAAATCAATACCAATATATATAACAGCTTTAAGTTAAAAAGATGTAAAGAAATGTATACAACACAAGTAAAAAAAAAACGCATTTCAGAAACTGCTAGTGGAAGGGATTGAACAGTACAGAAGAGAAAATCAAGAAGAAAAAGTTACAACTAAATGGCATTGCATAAAGAACAGCATACACGAATCCTGTGACACCTTACACACGAAGGAAAAGAATAAAAAAGAAAAATGGATAACTGACACCATTTTAGAGAAAATGGAAGAAAGAAGACAAGCGAAGAACACTGCTAGATACAAGGAAATTGATAATGAAATACGCAAAATGTGCAAAAAGACGACTGGCTCAACCAAAGATGTCTATTAGTCGAAACTATGGAAAGTAAACACAATTTAAGAGAGATGACCACAGAAATAAAGAGAATGACTAATAAAAACACAAAGAATGAAAGAAAAGGATGTAATGCAAACATAGAAGGAAGAGTACTATCATCCAACAAAGATATAATCGATTGATCGTAGAAATATATAACAAAATTATTTCATGTCGAAAGGGACAAAAAAAAAATTATAAAATGTACGTCCAGCTATTAAATCTTAACACCTGAAGTGAAAATGCTAAACAAACAATGAAAAAGGGAAAAGCGGCAGGATTTGACAATATACAGATAGAGATGATACAGGCAGTAGAAGATTTTAGCTTTGAAGTGATCACAGACATATGTAAAGACGTATACCAGGGATGGCCAATTTCTTTCAAATGGCGGGCCATTTTTTTATTATTTTTTTTGTAGCGGGCCACACACATAACAACATCAATACAAATAAACTTGGCATTTGTTTTAAAGTAATATTTTGTTATTTATCGGCATTATTTGCTTACATGGATCATTATGTTGCAACAGAGTTAAAAATGCCTAGTTGATTTATAAAAATGATTAAAATTTGCTATTTATTTTGTTTAACAAACATGTTTTAGTTAGGTCATTTTAAAGTTGACATGTAACAAACCTTAATGAGAACAATGTGGACGTTCATGTGCAGCAACAGTTCATCAAAGTAAATGTGTAAAGATGATGATGATATATTCGTAATAAATCATGAAGGTGGCCATCAGTGAGTCGGTTTCTTTGTGACGATTTAATCTCCTTCATTGTTGAAAAAGCGCATTCACATATATATGTGCTTCCGAACATAGAAGTAATTTTCAAACTGAAATCACTCACTGCGGGATATTTTACCCGTGATACAAGTTTCCAAAAGTCAACTCATATCTCCATCCTTGATTGAAAAAAGGGGTCACTTTGGAGGTTACATAACTCCAACTGAAAAGTGTCATGTTGTTTGGAAAATGTCACACTTCATAGGGTTGTTAAACAATGCCAGTTTTGTTCTTATACCACTGACATCAGAAAATCGTTCATTGAATTGCTCCAATAGTTTGTCTAACATTAATACAGAGAATTTGAAATCAGTGTCACTGCGCTCCTCAATCAATTCTTTGCACGAAGGAAAATGAATGAAGTTTTCTTTGGCCAGGGTAAATCTAAAAACGTTTAGTTGACTTATAAATCCATCTAGGTGTCCTACCAAATCTGAGACTGTTTGGGAACGTCCCTGTAGCTTCACGTTGAGTTCATTCATGTGCTGGGTGATATCAGTTAAAAAAAACCCAATACGCTGTTAAAATGTTTATCAGACATTTTTCTGATCAGTTCTTTGTTGGTATCATGTTTCTCTAAAAACTGCTTTATCTTGTTTCTCAAAGCAAAAAACCGCCTCAAACAATTCCCTCTGCTTAGCCAGCGTACTTGTGTGTAGAGCCCTAAATCGCCATATTCCGCCTCAACATCTGATAAAAAATTTATAAACTGTCGGTGTGTCAAAGCCTGATTCCCGCCTTTTAGTAAATTCACACACTTTATTACAGTTTTCATAACATCCCCCACGTCTAGAATCTTGCCACACAGCGCCTCCTGGTGCATAATGGAATGTAATGCTGGACAATGGATTCCAGCCTTCCTTATTAATCCAACTAAACCTGTTTGAGTATCACACATTGACTTAGCGCCATATGTCACTATTGCTGAAAGTCTGTTTATGTCACCGATACCGTTAACAACTTTCATAACTGAGTCATAAATGTCTTGACCTTTGGTCGTATTTTGCAATGAATCTAAAGCTAGTAGCTCTTCATTGATAATAAAGTCTTTTGAAACAGTTCTTATGAAAATTAAAAGTTGTGCTGTATCTCATATGTCAGTAGATTCATCCAAAGTCAGAGAAAAATAAGTGGAATTTGTAACGACACTCTTTAATTTACTAGATATATGAGAACTTATTTCCTCAACCCTTCTAGTGACTGTCTGTTTTGATAGTGGAACGCTCTCAAAATGACTGGCAATTTTTTCTTCCCTAAATGCACGCGCCATGTTAATACGCTTTACGAAGTCACCGTCACATAATGATTTTTTTTATTTCGCTATCTCTGCGCTTACAACAAACGACGTCATTAAGGAACTTGTTTGTTTTGTTGTTAATGTAGTAAAAACAGATTTCTGAGCACTACCCTTTTTCTTCAAATCGCACACAAGTGTAGACCGTTTTGTACCAATGTAGTCTTTGTATTTAGTGTCGTGATGCTGTGTGTTATGACGTTTAAGATTATACTCTTTATTTACAGCAGCCATTACTTGCAAGCACTGAAGGCACTGAGGTTTGCTATCCTTATTGTTGATAAATAAAAAAAAATCTTTGTTCCCATTTATCATGAAACAATCTGATTTTTTTCATTTAATTGACGTTTAGTGCTCATATTATACCACGACCGAAGCAACAGACAATGAAAACACAGATTGCAACAATAGCACTGCATCCTGTTAAAAATGGAACTGTTCACTGTAACTCGACAAATTCAGAATGATCAGATCGGATATCGGGTATATAATTTTGACTGATGAAAAGAGGATTGGAGAGAAAGAAACTGAAAGTAAAATAATTGTGGGGTGAATGTGTTGGGGAGGATGAATTGGGTGACTGACAGTATCTCTTGGCGGAAACTCTTTTGAACTCGCCGAACCGAGAGTCGGTTCTAGAACCATTCGTCGACTTCTTCCGTTGTTTCAATCGATCGCAGGATGATCATACGGAATAAAGGCTTGGTCGGGAATGACAAGAAGGCGATGTTAAACTAACTACTATAGTGTTCCGAGTGTTAAACAAAGGTTTATTTGTACTATTATTCTTCTTTGATTTACCTCGGATGTTTCCACCAATAATTATACTTTATTTTAAACAAACTACTAGGGAATATTTGAGTTAGCTTTCTCCACGGTAGAAGTTAATGTAACAAATTTTAAATCAATTTTTTCCTCAGGACATTTTGCTCAATACAGCCTGATTTTATTTTTTATCCGCCGCGATCCAAAAAAAAGGACGTCGCCGGCCACTTGTGGCCCGCGGACACGTTATTGGCCATACCTTACATATACTATTATACCATACAGGATACATAACAAATGAACTAAAAACATAAACTCTTATTTCATTACCTAAACATAATGGTGCAGTTGAATACAGTGATTTTAGAACAATAAGCCTAATGAGCCAGATAAAAAAAAAATTGCTTAAAGTTATACAGGGAAGGATTCAAAATAAAATTAATTCTGAATTAGATGAGCAGCAAATTGGATTTATGAAAAACAGTGGGACAAAGGAAGCCATATTCAGCATGGGGACATTGATTGAAAAGTACATAGAGGTAAACAATCCAATATATGCCTGCTTCATAGACTACATCAAAGCTTTTGATAGAATTCACCATTACATATCAACTTATAGACTGCATAAAAAATATAAATCTAGACGAAACAGACATATGGCTAATATATAATTTATACTGGGTGCAAACAGCAATAATAAAATATAACAAAGAGAACTCTACACCCATGGATATATAAATAACGCGATAGCTCAGTGGTTAGTGAACTGGACTACAAAGTATAAGAGGTAGGGTTCGATCCGAACCGACGGCTCCGGTTCACCCAGCCTTGAATGGGTACCGGATTTTTTTCTGGGAACCTAAAGCGGCACAGGCGTAATACCGACCACATTACCCAAAAAATCATGTCGAAGGTCTGTAAAATGTATGGACACTAGCACCATATTCCCTATATGCCCCTTGGCGTGACGGGGGTACTTTACCTTTTTTTAATTGATATAAAAATAGGAGTAAGACAAGGATGCATCCCATCACCAACCTTGTTTAATTTATACACAGAACAAATCTTTAAAACATCACAGAACTGCCAGGCCTAAACATTAATGGAAAGAAAATCAATAATCTAAGATATGATGATGATACTGTACTACTAGCAGAAAAATCCTAAAGATCTACAGCAATTACTTAATTAAATAAACATGACAAGCAATAAATATGGATTAGATATGAATATCATAAAGACAAACACTATGATCATAAAGAAAGAAAATTAACAAGACCTACAAATAAATATCAAAGTTGAAGGAATATACATGGAGACAAGTCAGAACTACAACTACCTTCCGCAAACTATAACTAGTGATGACAAATGTACAACTGAAATAAACAAAATAATATGTCAGGCAAAAAGTAATTTTAATGCCATGGAAAGTATACTAACATCAAAACAAATAACACCAGGGCTAAAACAATTTTGCAATTGCAAAATGTTACATCTTCTCAGTATTACTGTATAGTGCATAAACATGGGCATTACATAAGAAAAAATAACAGTAATTTGAAGCCTTTGAAATGTGGATTTATATAAGAATAGGTAGAATTGGATGGAAAAAAAAACGAAAACAGACGATGAAGTCCCCATCAAGGCCAGCTCCTTGTCGTGGGGATGGGGCTTAACAGTCACCAGGGACAGAAAACCAAGACTGGACAGACCTTCCTACACCCGTTCAAGACCACAAGTCTGCTCTAGCAAGTTTAAGTGCTGAAGTCGGAGGCAACCAGCCAAATGACGCACTACAACAATCAGGATGCCACGTACTCACGCCAATGGGAAGTATGTCTATAACTGCAAATCGATATGGCACTCGCACTGTGATCGACACTCAGGCAGGTGCAGCGCCGGGCTCTCCGACTCGAAAGGGCCCAGCCACTATTACTGGATGTCCTTCTCAACCGCTCTGTGGAGTCAGGGGACGAGAGAATAGAGCTACTGGACAATCTAAACTAAGACCACTCAAAATAATGCACTGGAATGCTTAAGGCATCAACAGTAAAAAGATAGAGTTAGAAATTATCCTGCATGAAGAACAAGTAAGCATATGCTGTTTGCAGGAAACCCATCTAAACAACGACATGGCCTTGAAGAGTAGGGGATACCAGCGCTACCGAGCTGACAGAAAAAAAAACTGACAAAAGGGCGGAATATTGACATTTGTAAAGAACACCATAAATGCATGTCAGCTTGAAGAGTATATGGATGGGTCGGAATATCAAATACTACACATCAGGACAGAAAATACATACTTTCATCTACTTAACCACTACTGTCCGAGCGACGGCCCACTAACAATAGGCACAATTCCTTTAAAAGAAAGAATAATTGTATGTGGAGGCTTAAACAGCCATTCACAGAGCTGGGGCTATGAACATATGGATAGGAGAGGTGAAGAACTTGAAAACTTGAAAAAAAAAACAGGACAAAAATGGGCTTATACTGCTAAACCAGACAAAAGATCCACCAACATTCTATTCTAGATCATGGCATACCACATCTACACCAGACCTTGTTTTCCATTCACCAGAAATGGATTGGAATATAACACGTATTGTTGGGAAACAACTTGGAGGCAGCGACCATCGACCAGTCTTTTTAATGGTGCAAAATGAGATCGTCAGGGAGAGCAGCACTCTCTCCAGATGGAATTACAAAAAGGCAGACTGGAAAATGTATCAACATTACGCCAGTGTACTGACTAAAGAACTAAATACAGACAGAGACATCAACAAAATAGTTGATGAATTCAGTAGACTAATAGTACAAGCTGCCAGTGAAACTATACCTAGAGGGGCACGGAAACACTACAAACCATACTGGAGAAATGAACTAGATCAGCTGCACAACGACATGGAAATATCTCGAAAGCAAGCAGAAAATAACCCCTTCCAGGAACACCACAATAACTATCAACATGCTAAAGTCAAATTTCAATGGGCTAATCTGCAAGCCAGACGGAGAAGTTGGAAAGAGAAAACAGAGTCCTTGAATCTTGAACGAGACACAAGAAAAGTGTGGAAGCTTGTAAAACAGCTGAATGATGAGGGTACAGAAAGGAACACTAAA